>RJWH01000750.1:470235-593875 GCA_004363575.1 Solenodon paradoxus | reverse complement strand
TTAACTGAACATATATGTGTGATTTTATTTCATGGGACTTGATTCTATCCCACTGACTGATTCATGTATCTCTTTTTTCCTAGTCCCATACAGTTTGGATTAAATCACTCTGTAGTATAGTTCAAAATCCAGAATGTGATACCTTTACTTTTGCTCTTTGTTCTCATAATTGCTTCAGAGATTCAGGTTTTATTAAAATTTTTGTTTTATTTCCCTGAAAAATGGCAATGGGATTTTGATGGGGATTGCATTAAATCTGAATATTACTTTATGTAGGATGACGATTTTAACATTATTAATTATTCCCACCTATCAGCCTGGAATAGTTTTCCTTTTTTGTATCTTCTATTTCTTTAAACAATGTCTCATCACTTTCACTGCACAGTTCTTTCACCTTCTTTAATTTTATTCCAAGGCATTTAAATATATTTAAACTTTCTTTTTATGTCTGATTTCTAATTTTAGGTCATTGTGATCAGAGATATTCATGTGATTTCAATCTTGATAAATTTGTTGACACTTGCTTTGTTTTTCAACATATGCAATTTGAGAATATTTCATGAGCACTAGGGAAAAATGTGAACTCTGCTGTTGTTGGGTGGTATGTTTTGTAAATTACTATTAATCTTGTCTGTTCTAATATGGCATTTAATGCTATTATTTCCCTGTTAACTTTTTATCTGGTTGATTTGTCCATTATTATAAGTGTGTTGTTGAAGTCTCCTGCTTTTATTATATTGATGTCGATGTCACTCTTCAGTTCTGTTTGATAGTTATTTTATGTAGTTTGATGCCTTCTTCTCTTGTGCATACATATTAATAAGAGTTATGTCTTCTACTGAATTAAACCTTGAATCATTTCATAATGCCCATCCCTGTCTTTTACTACTTTCTTTAGTTAGTAGTCTAATTTATCTGATATAAAGTATGATTATCCTGTTTTGGGGGGATTACAAGTTGATTATGGTATTGTCTTTCAACATTTCAATTTAAGCCTATGCTTGTCTTGTCTATAGAACTTAGATATGTTTCCTATGTGCAGCAGAAAGTAGGGTTTTTTTTTTTAATCCAGTCTGCAACTCTATGCCTTTTGATCTGTAAGTTTAATTTATTAACATTTAGGGTGATTTTTGTGTATGTAACTGTTTATTGTCATTCTACTCTTTGTTTTCTAGGCATCATTGCAGATTGTCATTGTACGCATGTTCTCTTACTCTCTTACTTTGTGCTTTGAGAACATTCATGTCATATTTGGTTTCTCTTTTTCTTCCTTTTCTTCTTTTTATTCCTATGGATAGATGTTTTGAGGTTACTCTGAGGTTCATATATGTTTATATGTATGCAAGCTATTAAAAATTAGCTTTAAAAATTTGAAGTTTAAAAAGTTGAAACCAAGTTAGTCTTGATACATACATTTTTACTAATCTCTCTACATTTTATTTATTCAGTGTCTTGCTGCTTCTTAGTGGAGTTTCTTTTCATTTATGGAAATTCCTTAGCATTTCTTGGAGAGTTAGTTTAGTCATAATGAATTAATTTAACTTATGTTTGTCTGTTAAGCATTTATCACTCCTTCAATTTTAAATGATAACATAGGAAGATAGAGTATTCTTGTTTAGAAAACTTTTCCTTTCAGCACTTTAACTATATCATGCCATTCCCCTTTGACTTGTAAATTTTCTACTGAGAAGTCCACAGACATTCTTTCGAGAAGTCCATTGTATGTGACTCATTTTTCTCTAGCTGTTAATAAGATTTCATTTTTTATCTTTATATATATTTTTTCATTTCAGTGTTGTATGTCTTGGTGAATGCATGTTTGGCTTTCTTTTGCTTGGAATTCTTTGAGATTCCTGGATCTGAATGTCTGCTTCCTTCCTCAGGTTAGGGATAGTCTCAGCTATTAGTTCTTAAAATAAGGTTGCTGCTTCTTTCTCTCTCTTCTCCTTCAGAGACCCCTTGGATGCAAATGTTTATACTCTTGATGTTATTCCATTAGTCTTGTATACATCACTTGTTTTAATTATTTTCTACTACCTCATCTGCTTGGACACATTCCACTGCCCTATCTTCTAGTTTACCGATTTGATTGGAGACTTTCTCCAGTCTACTGCTGAGCCCCTCTGTTATGCTCTTCAGCTGAACTTTTGTGTTCTTTAGCTTTATGAATTGTTTGGAATTGCCTCAGATTTTCCCTATCTTTATTTTAGTCTCTTTTTACTCATCTATTGTTCCCTTAATTTCATTGAGCATCATTAGGACTGTTGCTTTAAAATCTTCTTCAGTGGCATGCCCTAGGAGAGCAGTGGTCAATTGCCTGGAAGGATGCAGGTCACATGCCTCTGGGTATGAGTCCCAGTCTGAAGAAAGACAACCACTGTGAATAACTAAAATGGAAATAAAATAAAATGCTCTTCTTCTTCACTCTTGACTGTCTGCCTACTCATCATCATTCTTGTCTGCACCTTTCCTTTAAAAAAATTGTCCTCAGATAGTTTACATATTTCTGTTGCATTCAGATATTTTTGGGGGGTTGTATTATAGTTCACCATTTAGGTTATGCTTCTTTGTCTTTTTGTTCTCTTTGGTAGTCTGCTTATTTCTATGGTTGAGGATAAATGTTTTTCCTTGCTCTGATACAATGGCCTTGTTTCAGAGTACCAGCCTAGAGAGTATAGATCTGAGGTATTAGCCCAGAATGCTGAGTTTTCTACTGTTTTGTGATCTCTGCATTAGTCAAAATGGTTGGGGTTCTAGAGTCAGAACTGTGTTGTATCTGGAGAATTCAAACTTCAAGGATGGAATCAGGACAGAGAATGCAGATATTTCCCCCAAAGTCATAGGCATGAATAGTGAGGCACAAAGGGAGAGACCCAAGAGTGTGGACCCAGGCCACAAGTAGACCACGGCCTAAGCAAAGATCACTGGTGAGAAGGAGTTGGGTATCACTCTGGGGTCCCCAAGTGCTGGTCATGGTAAAGTATTTTCCCCCAAGGCTCTCAGTCTCAGCCTCTCAGTGAGTGGTAGCCTCATCAGGGAGTAGTATACAACAAACTCTGGGAACCCTAGCAAGTGGCATGCAGGTATCAAAGATGTTTAGCAGTAGACTCAAGCAGGTGATGGTGCTCCTCTTTTGCTGTATGCTCCCTAGTGGTCCTTCCTTAGAATAGTGCTAAAAGCTTCTTGCAGGAATTCACTCTGTTATCTGTATAGAGGTTACAGATTGGGCTGCCCATCCTGATTGGAGTGAGCAATCACTGTCCTGCATCCCAGAAAACCAGAGAACCATGACTGTGAGGTTGAACTGTCTAGTATCACAAGAGTACTGATGGTGGAAACAGGGTGTTTTTCATCGGGGCCTCGATGCTTGATAGCAGTTGCTAACTGGTTTGCTGCATAGAAAAATGGAACCTGGTGCCCAGGAGAGTCTTGGTTCATAAGGAGGCTATCACATTTTCTTATTCCTCAAGCTGAAATTTTTGTTCAACAAATTCACATTCTGAAGTCTGCATGCTTCTTCTATGACTCCCTGTGCTGTCTGTCCCTTGCTCTTTGCTTCCCAGAGCTGTAATAGTTCTCTAAAGAAAAGCCCTTCTATTTTACATGCGAAGTTGCATGTGTTTGTGGTTAGATCTCAGGTGTGGGAGCACCTGCTGAGGGAGTAAGTCCTTCAGCCATGAAAGAGGTTCTGTATCACTGGTTCCTCCCAACAGAGCCCAGGGTTTCAGTGCCTGGCAGCTTTTACTATGGGAATGATTGACTTCTACCATTTATGAAGAACTGTGTCCACTTTTGTGGAGATGTGAATCCTTATTCTTTGTCGAAATCTATAGTTGTTAAATGGGTATAGTTATTTTGTATCTGTGGAGAGGAGATGAGCTAGTGTTCTTATCAGTTCATCTTGGAAGGATCCTCATTTTCTTTCATTTTATATTGCCCTTCAAATACCTGGAACTTTGAAGTTTCTTCAGACGGAAACTTATTTGTGTCCATCTTCTGCCCACAGCTTTAAGTTCTTGCGTATTCTTTAAGTGTTTGGAATATAGTAGTTTCTTATTGTTTGTTGAATTAATTAATAATCTAAAGCACTGTGCCCTCTAATAAACATTTTTAGTACATGATTGCTAAATATGTGGGCAAAATTAATTAAAATCCATAAATTTAAAACTTCTAAACAACATAAAATGAAAGTTTACTCATTTAATTTGCATACAAATTCTCAGTTTTTTAAAATAAGTCTAACAAAATCTAACTGCAGATGTAAGTTTTGGGGATCAGTTCTTATTGGATCGGTTATTTGAAATTTTGCTGCACAAAGAAAAGAATGTCTCAAATTAAGCAATAATTAATATTACTGTTTTTTTTTTGGTTTTTTTTTTGCCTAAACACTGAACTTCCCAGAATGAATTTCCCTTTCAGTTTCTAGTGCTGATTGATTAATAACCCTATGTTTTCTCTGCTATTTTTGCTCTCAGTCAATAGGGTTTCATGTTTGGAACCTGTGTTCCTTCTGCAGGAAACATTGTTTCTGGTGAATCCAGCATTTACTCTCTTTACTTTCTAATGCTGGGTTGTATCTGAGTCTTTCAAATGGTCTACATCTGCATAGTTGCAGAAGACCAAAGGAAAATAGGTGATGATATCCATTTTGGTTAGATTCCATCACTAGGAGCTATGATACGGACATTTTTTACTCTAATTTTGATGATAAAGTCAGCTAAAATCTGCTCTGTAAGTCATTTCAAAATTATAAGCCCCAAACCTAACACACACAGTCCCTGTACAAAGCTTTTCATATGGGACACAGATGAAAACTTTGCAGAATGGGTAAGTATAAGTAAACTCCTTAAGCATTTTAAAGCAGATGCAGGAAAATTATGGTTTCTTATAATTGAAATAGATGGAGGGATGAATTAAAACTTTATCTTACTTTATTTTTTGCTTAATATGGAAGTCATATTTAGACACACAACACACAACTCTAATAACTAACCAACCGAGTAAGAGAAAAAGCAAGTAACAGAGTAGATAATATTTTTTTTCATTTTTAACATAGTTCATCCTTCCTGTAGAAACAATACTTATGTTTTCGATAATTACCAAATTTGAACAGCAGAGGGCAGAAAATAGCAGTGTTTGTTCCAGCACACTATTCTAGTAACTAGTTCTAGCAGTTTTAAAATTCAAAACTAATTATTGATGAATTTTAGATAGTCCCTGAAACAAGAAATTTCTAGGAATTAAAAGTAAATTACAGTATTTTTAATTTTTTTTCATAACCATTAAATCAGTTGATTCAAATTTATCACACTTTTATTGATAACATTCTCTGCTTGAAAAATATAAGCAGTACAACTATTATATTACTCTATATTAGAAAAGTTTCCATGAATGATAATATTCATACAATGATGCTAAAATGGCAAGAAATGTATTCAGATATGTTGTGTAAAGTACATACTTAACTACTTTATTAAAAACACATTAACATAGTAGCAGTTGAATTATAAGTAATGTCTATGAGAATTTTGATTTCTATTTATATAGAAATTGAAATTGCTCACTAGATAGCAATATTTTCCCTGAATGTTTGTACATTATTTACTAAAGAAAATGTTCCATGATTCAGCAGATTTTTATTTATAGAATGTATTTCGGTAAATTTTTAGTTCATCATTGCCCTTGAATTTGAAATAGAGTAAGACAAATAGCTTTTGAAATGTTCTTTTAAAAAAATATAGAATTGTAATTGACTTACACTTAAAGAATTACTGTTTCTCCATATTTAAGTTTCTCATTTCTCTTTCTCTGTCCCTCTCTCACTCATTTTCAAGCTAAGCTACTTTGTATGAAATTGGAATTTATTTATGGAAAAAGGTGAATGATAAAAAAAGGAAAGTTGCTGAAAGTACTTTTATTTTGCTATGAGCTATTATTTATTTTATATACATATTTAGAAATTTCACATAAGGAATAACTTAAAATATTTTCTGTGCTTTACATCCAAATATTGATTAAATACATATAATTTACTATTCTTTATATTTAAATGTTGAATGCATACTTAAGTGTATTTCTTACTACTCTGATTTATATTGAATTTTGGGAAATTCAAATCCATTTTGAGTCATAGGACTTGTCATATATAGTGTAGAGTGTTTATTAACACACTAAAATAAATTATTGATAATAAAATTGGGAGATATTTTTATCTGCAGCATATAAGCTTAGTAATATATTTTGGATCTTTTCACATCCTGGCTTCCCCACCGAAAGTTGAAAATTAAAACAAAGCAGGGTAAGGCAAGAACTTCACATCACAGAGGCCTCTTTGCTCACTGTTCTCATTTTCAGAACAGGCATGTTGAGGTTCAATGTGATTAAAGGCAAGTCTGAGGTAATTCAGTCAAAGGAAGCCTGCAGGAAGGATATTAATGTAACAATTGCACAGGAAGGCAGTGTGATAAACTAACTCACTTGACACTTGGAAATATAGCTGGCAATACCTTTGATGTTGTAAGTCCCTGCCTCCTGGAAACAGTCGCTTGTGTGTGTGTGTGTGTGTGTGTGTGTGTGTGTGTATTCACAAAAATAATAAAATTTAGGAATTTCTGTGACAGCAGAGGGAATTCCCAAAGCAGCCTTCGGGCACAGGCTTGGCAAGCTACCTGAAGTACATCAGTCTCACAGTGAGACTACAGTCTTCATTCCTCCCCATCAACTCTCTTTCCACAGACTTTTAATTGTTAGCCACAACCTTCTTTCTCAGTGGTCTCTGACTCTAGGATTCAGAGTAGTGAGGGTTTAGTTTACTTTGGGGAGGTCCAATAGTTTTCAAAACTCACAATCAAAATGAGATGAGATTCTGGAAAGGACCCTGCAGTTCCATAGCTTTTCTAGACTTGCTTCAAGTTCTAATGTCTTCTATGAGCCATTCCTTGAAACGGAGTCTTTTCCTGACAATTCTTATAAAGAAGGGATTCTGAGGAGTCAAGTTCACATGTCTCAACCAAGGGAGCAAGTCTGCAGTGAAGGCGGCAAGAGAGACCCTTATGCAGCTGCCTGAACAAGTGAGCATCCTAGTCCAATGAACATACTCTGAAAGATGAGATTTCCATGCAAAGTATTTCAAAGATTTAACCTTGATTTTTTTCCTGTACGACTTTAGTTAGCCTTTAAAGAGAGAATTACGGGTTTTCCTTGGATTTAGCTAAAGTTCATAATTTGGGAACACCTCTTCAACGGGTATTTTGTTTGCTTTTTTTTTTTTTTTTTTTTTTTTTTTTTTTTTTTTTTTTTTTTTTTTTTTTTTTTGCTGGATCAGGTGAGGTAAAAGACAACGTTTCTCTATTGTTAGGTGAGTTTTTACAGGTTATTGAAGATAAAAATCGAAATTACTTTACAAGTAGAACAGCAGGGCGGGGCGAGAGAACGCTGCGCAGCCAACAGTAATTAGCGATTCGGTTTTTCCTGCACAGCAGCCGGGTATCAGCTTTGCTGCATTTGGTCCAGGCTGGAGCATCTCCGCGGCAGCTGCAGCCGCCACACAAAGGTAGCGCTAGGTTGAGAGCCGGGCTCTGTCCTCGGTGCTGAAAGGCAGGAGGGCTCTGAGGGTGCGACAGCACGCGAGACCCGAGGTCTGGTCGAGGGATAACCGCCGCTGGGCTCGGAGCGGCGCTTTCCCGTGCGCCGCGCACGCAAGGCTGCCAGGGGAGTGCGGGGTGCGGGGTGCTGGGTGCGGGGCGCGGGGCGGGGGAAGGGTGGACGCGCGCGCCAGCCGCCTGCTGCGAGTCGCGCACGCGCGCCCAGGATTGCCAGCCCCTCTCTGTGACTTGCGTGTGTGTGTATGTGTGTGTGTGTGTGTGTATGTGTGTATGCGCGCGCGCGTGTGAGAGAGAGAGAGGGGAGAGGGAGAGGAGAGCGAGAGAGGGTGAGTGTGTGTGAGTGCATGGGAGGGTGTTGAATATTCCAAGACACTGGGACCACAGCGGCAGCTCCGCTGAAAACTGCATCCAGCCTGTCCTCTGGACTTCGTGAGCAGGGACAGGGCGCAAGGCAGCAGCAGCCACCAGCCGGACCTGGACCTGGAAAATAGAAATTCTACTGCCTCCACTTCAGGTTTCTAGCAGCTTGGTGCTACATTGCTTTCACAAAATGCTGAGGATCTAATTTGCCGAGAAAACCGGCTCTTAAAGAAGGAAGAGGAGGAAAAGGAGAACGAAAAAGGGTATTTTGTGGATGCTCTACTTTTCTTGGAAATGCAAAAGATTATGCATATATCTGTCATCCTTTCTCCTATTTTATGGGGACTGATTTTTGGTGTCTCTTCTAACAGCATCCAGATAGGTAGGTACCCTTTGTGCTCTGCTTTTGAATTGTGCATAATTTGGTGGTAATCTTTGTTCACAGTGGACAAATTAATTCATGTCATGTAGACTTATGTCATACCTTGACTGCATTCCAGATTTAAACTGCTTAGAATATACATGTATTTCTTAAGATAAAGCAAAGGAAAAAGATTATGCCTTTGATACAATCGAGGAAAAGGTATTTTCATTTCTGGCCCCCAAATTTTATTAATTCTGCCTTAACGTCGTTTTCCCATTTTCCCAGATTCTCCAGGGGTCTGAGCTTGTGATTTAGAGGAAAGGCGAACATATCTGGCCACCTACCTTGCCCTCAGACTCTTCATCTGTGTCTTGACCCCTGGGCTACTGTTTGGATGTTTGACCCTGCTGGAGTCGGTTAATGGTTTTATTCGGCCTTAGTGTGAATAAGACACTCCAGGGCTCTAGGGCTCTAGCGGGATCCCTCTATACCCTCCTGAGCACTGACGCTGTTCCCTTGCTTGCTGTTTGTTTTTTTCAGGGGGGCTTTTTCCCAGGGGCGCCGATCAGGAATACAGTGCATTTCGGGTAGGGATGGTTCAGTTTTCCACTTCGGAGTTCAGACTGACACCCCACATCGACAATTTGGAGGTAGCAAACAGCTTCGCAGTCACCAATGCTTGTAAGTAATGAATATGCGTGTCTTTCGGGTGCTGCACGCGGAAAGTCAGCGAGTGCGAGTGCGGGGTGGTGTGTGTCTCTGTGTGTCACGGTGTGGGTGTGAGTGACTGCACACGCCCGTGCGTGTGACGGCGTAGGGAGAAAGTGGCTGCAATCTCGGGGACCCCGGCTGGCTGGGGAAGGGAGGAGAAACAGAAAGCATCGAAGAGTGTGCGCACTAGGGAGGTGGAGTGGGGGTTGAAGCGGGGGAGGGGGCGGGGGAGGGATTGGGGGGAGCGTTCTTATTTCGGTGGGCTCTCGGATGTCTTCCGAGCTTCCAGAGACGCTCCTCTTGCCGTCTGCCCCCACCTTGCGCGCCTGGTAGCATCCTGCTAACACAGAACACGCTGTCCCCAGTGTGCACTCTTGGGCTTTTGGACAGATCCCACCGGGGACTGCCAGCCCCCGCAGCCTGCCCGCCCCGGCAGCTGCAGCCTTGCCGGTGGCCCCAGGTTAACTGGCGCAGCCCCCACTTGGACTCATTCCTGGGACCTCGTGAGACATGTTCTCCGCCTCAACCCGACAAGTTGTCGAAAGGATCCCAGAGTTGGGCTGGGGGCTGTTACATAATGCCCACCCGAGGGGCCCGGCGTGGCGAGGAGCGCGGCTGACGCAGGCCCAGGGCGCTCGGGCCGGGAGGGGCGGCGAGCGGAGCGCGGTCAAGCGCCCGCGGCTCAGCGGAGCCTCAGCCGGAATCCGAGGGGGCGGTTTTGCCCTGGGCGCCTGCTGGGTCAACTTGCTGGCCGGCGCGCTTTGTTCTTCCGTAGCCGGGCTCCAGCGGAGGCGGCGAGAGGAAAAGGATGGGAAGTCGTTGGATCCAGTTGAGTTTGACAATCAGAACAAGTCGTTGATCAGCCATTTTAGTCTTTTGCAGTGAACCGTAGGAGCCCCGTCACTCCAGCAGTGTTCCGGGACACGCCATGAAGCTTTATCAAGGCTTCAGACAAAGTCATAGAATCCAAGCAGTTCAGTTTCTCAAAAGGCTCAATGGAAAAGCTCCCGGGCCCTGGTCCAGGCGCTCCCACCCGCGCGCCCGCGTGGACAGGGCAGCCGCAGCCGCTGTCCCTTCCTGCCCTCTTCCCAGCAGCTGCCATCATTTCCTGCCGACTGGGTTGGGATGATTCTTTCCTGTCTTGGTGTTCTCAGTTTTCAGTTCATAGTTAATAATTTTGGGGTGGGGGATTTGCAGATGGTTCACCTCCCACTTTGGCTCCAGTGTAAAGGAGCTAGCGGAAAATTACCACCGAAAAAGCCTAACTGCAGTGTTCACACATTATAGACAAACAACTGGTTGCCTTCCCACTTCCCCATGCTATGTCTTCATGATGCATTCGACGCTTTTGCTTGATTATCATGTCAGGAGCACCATCTACTCTTGTTGAATAGTGAGATTGATTTCTTTGATTGATAGAACGGGGGCGATATTATGGTCATACTAGATACCTAGAATCACTTGTTTATAAAGAACCCAGTTAAGAAGTGTCAGGTACTATAGGTTTTCTTCAAATGCAGGTACCCAGTTAGAAAAGAAATTGAGTGTGTGTGTGTGTGTGTGTGTGTGTGTGTGTGTGTGTGTGTGTGAGAGAGAGAGAGAGAGACAGAGAGACAGAGAGAGACAGAGAGAGAGACAGAGAGACAGAGAGAGAGAGACAGAGAGAGAGAGAGACAGAGAGAGAGACAGAGAGAGAGACAGCGAGAGAGAGAGATTCTTTTTAAGTGGACTTACAGCTTTAAAATATGGGCAATTTTAATATATGTGTGCATATATATTACACACTGCTGCAGTTTAGTTTTTGAAGACTTTTATGCTTGACCTATTTCCTTACCAGATTTAAGTTTTTGATTTGATTTGATATCAGGTTTCCAGTTTTCTTTCCTCAATCTTGGGTTTGACATACCACCATACTAAGAATCTATGTATGTAATTAAATACTACTGTGAAAATGCTTTGAAAATTTATAAACCGAAAGCAAAATTTTATTAGAGTATGTAGATTTTTAAAATGAGGCCAGAGTAATTGAGGGCTACATTTTTTTTTTAAAATGATCAGTGATTGAGATATTCAACTCCTGGTAAAAAATAATCAGAGGTCCTGACTGAGAAAACAGCAAATATGTCCACTGAAGAAAATGAATAGTCCTTGATTCCAACAAATGTTGAATGACTGTGCTGGGGGCTTTGTAAAGATCAAAGATTGTGGTTAGTTGCTGTTAACCATTTAGGTCTTCAGTTTGAATATTTTGGAATTGATTTATTTTTAATATAAGTTGTATTGAAATCAGATACGCAGATAATCAATGTGTGTGTATATATATATATATTCATGAGTTTTTATAGAATGAATAGATCCATGTAATATGCACATGAATTTCAATGAAAAAAAAAAAACAACCCTAGAATTTAATTTGACCACATTTCTGAGCAACTGAGAAAATCAAATCTTCATTTTGCACAGGTGCTTTTGTTTTTCTTAGAAAATGAAACTGAAATAAAAATGTGTATGTCTGCAGATCCCAAAATTGCTCTATCATGAATTATTATTCTAGGACACTGAAACAAATTCTATTGAGGAACTGAATGCATTTTCAAATTTGTGACATGAGAATTCAGAATCATTTGTGAGTCCCATGTTAACAAACTTACTGATTGCTAATAAGACCTTGCAAGGCAGTGTTTCAGAAGAGACTCATTGGGTAGAATTTTCTGGAGTTGACATCGATTCATTGACTGAGCAAATCACTTATCATCTTTGTGGCTCAGTTTCTTCATTTCTTTAAAAATTTACCATGTAGAGATTGTGAAATGAAATCAAGTATTTGTACCCTTCGTGTTTTTGTTTTGCCGAGGCAATAGAAAATGTAAATTTAGTTTAACTTTTCAGAGAGAGAAGGATGCTTATATAAACTAATCATAAAGTCAATAGTCAATAAATGAATGGAAATCTCAAATATCAAATTCGTCAAGCTGAGTTTTGATCATTTAAATCCTTCTCCATATGCTCCTTCAATATTGGCTTGGCCTTTGTTTTCTTGTTTTTCAGTTAGGAGAATTCATGATGATTTTTTTCCCCTAGTATATGATGTGGAAGGAAGGAGCAGCATCAAATTTGTTGATAGATAAAACCAAAGGAACTTTCTCTTATTTCTTTCAGAAACCTAACAGATTCTGTTCTTTAACTCCATTATAAAAGCATGTATCATCAATGTTCAGAAAACAGCTTGTTCCTTCTCCTAGTTGAATTGTAAAAATTCTGTAGGGTTCAATTTACGTTTGAAAAAAAAGTAATGTTTTTATACCTTAATATTATAACTTCAAAACATAATTATCAGTTTACTAACTTAAATTTTTGGGGGAAAGGGAAGAATTTACTCAGAAATGCCATACTTGATATTGATTTACGGATCCAGCAAGACCCACTGAATGGGTTAAGGTTATGCAAACCAATTAAAGTTGCTTTTCTGAACTGGGTAAAATGACTGTGCTTAGCACAGAACTCCCACTTCCTCTTTTTCAGCCACAATGGGAGAATGAAAAGGCCTATTTGTTCCCATTTGTTTCCATGGGTACCTGAGGAAATGGAGACAGGTTTCTAATTCCTTTCTCTTTCTCCTTTCTTTGCCCCTCTTTCATTTCTTCTTAGCCAGAGATGTACTGTGTTTTTGTTTTTTTTTAAATTTTTTTCCTCAAGATTGTTCAACCATAAGCCTTTATGACGAGAAAATACAAGCCAAGAGGGGAACCAAGATCGGAAAAATATTCAACAACACTAGATCTGATGTGTTCCACCTTTGAAACCAGTGATAGATTTCTAGAGTTTCTCTCAACTCCCCCCACCTCGCTTTCTTCTTTCTTTTTTGAGTGCCTATTTTAGTTGTCAGAGAATAAATATTTTTCTCATAGGAATTCATTTTTTCCCTGATGTTTCTCTTCTGTCTCTTTCAAATAGTTTTTAAAGTCTTGTACTTCTTGTTGCTTTCACTGCCGGCTGGTCCCTGTGGTCTTATCTAAAAACTGTAATGTATCAACGTGAAGCTATTCTTGGAGTCTGTGCAAAAGCAATTGCAGGTACTCAAGATATTTGCGCAAATAATGCACTTGATCTTCACATATGTGTATACACCACCTATTGTATATAGTTTGACTAAATCAATAACAGCTTTCAGGTAAATAATAAATAATTTCAAATTCTTAAAACTGTTCATAAGCCACGCTGTACTTAGGACTAAAAGTTGATTAAAAGAAACCTGTCAAAAAGGGTTATGTTAGATAGCATATTTCCACTTCAAATTCTTTTTTTTCTTCATGAAGGACTTTGACAAATTTAATTCGTCTATTTAAAAAAATTAGTAAATTTATATTTCATTTCACAAAATTATTATAAAAATATTACATTTAAGGAGACTGCAGATAAAAGTCTACTTTTTCCTCTAAACCAGCAGATGGAGATGTTGGAGAGAATATTGTTCTTTCATAAAACTGTTGCGCACATACCTTTTGAAACATTACAGACAAATTTATTAAGAAAAATTGAAAAAATATATGTGGCATCTATTTTGAAAAAAAATACTTAAAAGACTGTTTAAAAGATAACTCCCCATACTTTTTAAGAAGAATGAATTTCATTTTATTTTTTAAAGACATTTTCTCAAGTATCCTTGCCAATTTGATCCTCAAGGCATTTAGCAACTGCTTTGATTATAAATGTTATTATATTAGAGAAAACACTAAACCTCTCTTTTTTTGTACCTTTTTAACCTTGAGTCACCAGATATAATTTTTAAAGTATATTTCTTATTAAATGTTAGCTATGGATTATTGAGGTGGCGTATCTGCGTTTACCAAATTGACGTTTGTCATACCTTTATTCCACATTGTATGAACATGGCTTTTTCTGTATGTCTATATATATGATATGTGTACACGTGTTATAATAATGGATTGTAACTAGTTATAGATTGCCTGGACCACCATGTTTTGCCATTTTTGAGATAATTACCAACTTGAATGTATGCAAATCTTTCATCGAGTCAGAATCAACTTGGGCTAAGCAAGGATAAGAATTCATGATGTAATGAAAAGTATGTCTACAATACTTTGCAAAAAGTTGTATAAATATTCAGCTATAGTCAACTGGAAGTTAGAAACAACAAAATTGCTCTTTCTATATAATAATTATTAACTTACCATTTTTTTTGTAGTTAAATTTTCATACTTCACTAATCTAAAATTTCAAGGAAATTACTCATTGTACTAAATAGAAATCAAAGTATGACATGGGATGAAATATTCTGTTTTAGGATAAGAGAAATGAAGCATTTAAATAAAAATTACCACTTGAAACTATAGAAACTTAATGTTGATATGAATTTAGTCGTATGCTATTCCTTTTGGAGGATTTGTAGCCTTAAGCCTGTGATTCAAAAGGTGGGGAGAATTTCCTTTTCATTTCAAGCCTTTCAAGTGATTGAATCATTACATTGTGACATTATGACAAGAGAATGCTGATTCATGCCCACATCTCAGATGCTCTCATAATCTCTTCCAATGTCACTTGAAAAGGTTTCAAACTCGCCAGAGCCCCTAAATTTTAAGGACAACTGAAAAAGAGCATTTGTTTCCTAATTATTTCAGCATGTTACTGTCATTTTATGGAGTTTTCAGAGGACAATTTTTCCTCCCTCCTCTTCTTCATGTTCTCTTTTTATAAATCAATAGAAATACTTAATCTGAAGAACAAGTACTACTGGAAGAAATAAAGTCTAGATTGAAATAGAGAGCTATTGGTTTTAAGTAAGCAGAAGATACAGTACACAGAACTAAAATCTTGAATTACATTTAAACATTTTACTGGCAAATTAATGGCCACCAGGAAAATCATGCTTCCTTTCGTTTTAAATTACATTTTGCTGAAGATCCCTCGATTTTATTAAAATATTATTTCTTTTACTTTGGCGATTTCTGTTTCTGAGGTTTTCTTTGATGATCTGATTAAGTGCCAAACCTCTTACATGTATGCTTCTTCAATACAACAGGAAAATTCATTGCTGAATTCAACATTAAAATGTCAAAATCATCCACCATTTAAAAATTTTCAAACATCAAATTTTTTTTCAAAGATTTTATTAGTTGGAAGAAAAATAATGAATGCAGCTTTTAGAGTTATGTTAGTGATGAATCTAGCACCTATTGTTTTTGGTACATTTCAATTTAAATTACTTTGTAATTTTTTATTATTTTAATTTATGGAATGAAAGCATTTACAAAGTAACTCAGGGAATAAAATGTGGCCTCTTGGAAGGCAGCATCATGCTGCCACTGGATTCTTCACAAAGTCTAGCCCATTGACAATGACTATTGATTGAACATATTTAACATGATGCAAGATTTTCTAACTAGAGATTTATAATTTTAGTGTCCTAATTTTGTTTTTGCTCTATATGGACTTCAGAAGAAACCATTTGGTATCTGCCTCAAATCTTATTTGAAGAGAAGTGTAATATTTTTCTGTCTACAAATTAGGCATGTTTAAAGTTATTATCTTTATAAAACTATGAATCATCATAAAATGATTTTATGGCCAGTTCAATATACATTTTAAAGAGGATTCATAGATGCTAACTCTAAGGATGAGGCAAAAGTCATGTTGCAAGTAGTTAGAAACCAAGGAGCCATTATAAGATCCGTGACAATTTTACTTATGCTTGTCTTCCATTTTAACTTTGAGTTTCAGTCACAAAATGTCACTCAATATATTATAGTCACAAAATATGAATAAACATATTTTTTAAACAACCATAAAACTGTCTTATTACCCCCACCATATCATATACCACAATTTATGTTACTTTTTAATTAAAAATTCTTTTAAATACCAAGTTAAAAAATAACTTTTTTTTCTTTTAGGGTGTACCTGTGATGAGAAACTTATGGAGAATTTCTTATTGTGGACCAATTAGCCTAATATTTGCATGATGTGTGTGATTTCTTTTCTTTCTTTCTCTTTTTGTAATGGGAGTTTTAATTTAGGGTTTTTTTTTTTGCATTAATTTTGTTTTATTCTATTTTCACTCTTTTGGTGATCTGCTCCAGCAAAAATATCCTGCTGTTATAAAGTTTTATTTTTCAGACCTTAATGTATTATTAAAAAGAAAATCATCACAATGCTTACTACCTATTTATAGTTAAAGACTTTACAATTTAGAGTCTTGACATTTATAAGTGTCTTAACTGAATTGAACCAAAATGTTTTGGAGACATGGGATTCATTCAAGGAATTTATAAATAGTATTTATATCTTAGTTTGAATTTTAGAATTTCTTCACAGTCATCTAATAAATTATATATATGCATATATGTGTGTATATATATACATACTTTTCAGTTTTATTTTTGGAATTGTTTTTAGAGTTTTATTATATTTCATATAATTTATTTATGGGTATGTTTTGTGAATACTTACATTTTTCCTTGATTTTTCAGTTTTTAAAGTATGAACACAAGCTGAGTTGAATTTGAGAAATTTTAGCATGTCTAAAATTCTTGGAATAGGTCATCATATTTACATGGAATTATTTGCCCTTCATATAAAATTAATTTTGAACTATAAATACTGCAGCATTCACTTGTTTTATGGCCTTCTGAAACTTTCTCTCTGATCACATTTCAGTGAAGCGCAGACAGTGCTCCATCAAGAATATTTTTAATCTAATCTTTCTAAATATAGATGGAAATGATAGAAATATATTTACGTAAACTAAGTATATTCTATGCTTATTGTTAAAATATAGTGAAATAGTACTTGATTGTTCATCACTATAACAAAATTCGGCCATAGTCTATCATTTATTGCTTCAGCATAAATTTGATTAAAACTCATTACATAATTTGATATAAGAAAATGTTTTCTCAATCTGTAAATATTTTGCAGGTGACATTAGGCCTGGTGGAACTAGCTGTTTCAGAGTTAGTATTCATTTTGCAATTCCTCCAGCATTAGGATTCAGTCCACTGAAGGAAGAATTTGTCAGCAATTTGATTATATACTTTTTACTTCTTATGTATGAGTAAAAGGATAGAATGGGTATTTTGAAATAAATATTTTCAGGCCCAGGAGAAAATATTTATTTCTTTTTCTCCATTGCAGATTGAAATTTCCAGATTTCTTATAAGAAAAGTATGGGAAAAGGAGCCTGGAGAATCAGGAAAAACTGAGCCACAGCTTAACTTGGTGCACTGGGTAGGGGTTGTAGGAGTTTGGAATGGGGAATTCTTTCTTTCTTTTTTTTATTCTTTGCTTTTTTCTCTTTGTTCATTTGACTTAGTGTTTGTTGAGTTTGCACTTCGGTAGCCCATCTTCTATACGAATGTCGACCTACTTTGAAACAGTGAATGTGTATCATAATATTACTTTTGAAAAATGGGAACTATAAACAACTTCAAGACAGGAAGGAAAAGAGATGTTAGGCATTTTAGGCATCCTTTTTAGGCAAAAAAATTAATTTTGTGCGTCCTATTCTGAGATGATAGAAAAGTCATCTTCGATAACTATGAGGTAAAATATTGACTATAAAGTATTGGGGCACATCGTAGGTAAAAATATATAATATAGAACATACTATTGGCCTTTGAATTTTATGAAGGGCATTCAGTCTGTCATAATAAACTCTGTCTCCTGTTCAGTGTTCCTGAGAAATTGCAGTAACTCAACAATTGCTTGATAAATGTGGAACAGAAAAATGTTCTAGTTTATGTTATCCCATGGGAATACATTCTTTTTTTTTTCAACATCTAAATATGTGTGTCACTCATATATATATATATATACGTATGTCTTGAAAAAATTTTTAGCAAAATTAATGATAATTCTTGAACCATATGCATTTTTTCATTTAATTATTGAAAAATTGTTGAAGGACATTTGAGATTAAAATGTGAAACACACTGAATAGTTTCAGTCTGAAGACTAAGGATTGTAAAGCATGGGTGATCTGTTTGGTCAATATATGAGGAAATATTGTCCCGTTTTAATGATGCTAATTTGGAACTTTTAAAATACATCTCCCAAGAGCTTCTTGTTAACTATTGCAAATTAAGGGCCTATTTTGAGTGATTCAATTGCCATAGATGAAGCTCCTGTAATTCTAATGGGAGGACTTCCCAATACAAAAAACAAACAAAAAAAAAAAACGACATCTCTCCTGATGCAAGACTTTCTTGCAGAATGTTCTGGAAGTGCTGATCTTTGGGGGTGGTAGGAAAGGTGTGTTCTTTGATGGTTTTTCTTGAAAGATACATTTGAACTTATGTCATGATTCTTTTTTTGTTATTTAAGTGTTCGTGAAGAATTGGAAACTTTTGTAAGAATTTTATTCTTATTTTTAGTTTATATGTAATGGACATAGTGAGTTTTATTATACACAAATTATAGCTTTATTTGTTCTACTACTTTTTAAAAGCAATCAGGAGAATAAAGACTTTGGAATCAGGCAAGCATAGGGTGGACTCTCACTGGTAGATTTATGACACAACACATACTCTTGGTAGAAGGAAGCTGTTTATTCATTATTGCAAGAATATTATTGGGAATTAAAATAAGAGAATGAATACTTAGATTTGTTTGTGATGAATAATGCAAATATACCCTACTGCCAAATAGCTCAGCCCATTTCTGGGTACTAAATAGTATTCTCAGAGCAATGGAGGAGAATGAAATGAAAGTTCTTGCTTTCAGAGGGCTTGTATATTTAGCTTTATATTTTTGTTTAACCTTCATCTTTTCAAAAACGCCTTCATATTTCTTTGATCTTCACCTTAGCTACGTAAAGTACATAAGTGGATTTATTGCACTCATTTCTGAATGAAACTTAGCTGAAATGTTTTATGCAACTGTCAGTTTGTGGGAGCGCTCTTTTCTAAAAAATTGCTGTTTCCTAAATTCTTTTCCCTGTCTCATTTGGTAATGTAGCTACTATATTTCAGTGAACAGACACAGATTGAAATTACGGCTCCAAAATTTATTAGTTATGCGACTTTGTATAAATCAGTTAAACTTTTTAGTCCTGGTTCCTCCTTTGAAAAATGGGGTTTATTTATAATACTGCCTCATAGCATAACTGTCAGATTTAAACAGTAAAAGCTGCCCCATAGACTATAATGATGAATGTTGCTAGTCTCAGTGATTCTAATTCTCCTGAGTAGCATGTTAGTCACATCTACTTAGCTCCATGCTTTTTGATATATGAAGAGAAGGTAGCTAAGAAAAGCTAGTATAGATCTCTATGTAAGTTTCAGATTATCAAGCTTCTCTAAAACAGCCATTCAAGCTAATGATAGGCTTTTACTTTCTTATTACTTTTAGAAAACTGGTAAGCATGCCTATTTTGCAAGAAATTTAACATAGGACTATACTTTTGTTTCATCTACAAATTCTCCCTTCCAAAATTAAACAGATAAAGAGAACGGACTGAGAGCCATACCTAAGATTTGAAAAAGGGTCGATTCTGGTTAGCAGCAGTTAGGAATAACTATAACTGTTCAGTTACTATTTCCACCACTAATACATTTGATCAAATAGAAATACAATTAGATATTTCCCATAAATAGTGTGACATTAACCCTGGTACAGGTTAATTGTGACTTCTTCTCTGTGAATGAGTCATCTACATCTTGTTTTAGGTTGGCTGACCCAAAGTCATCTTTCTCAGAAAATCCTTCCTGAGAATGAAGAAGGGAGGCTCTCTTTGACTGATTCAATTATGTCAAATATTCAATACGTTCTAAGTTCTGAAAGTATTTTGAAATTATTACTTGTCCAGAGGGAGAGTGGAGGGATATTTCTGGAGGGGATGTAAGCACTGATTATGAGAAGAATAAGGAAGTCCTATGAATTAATATATTTTTTAGTTTATGGACCTTTTAAACCTTAGTTTACTACCTCATAGACTTTCATTATTCTGATCATGCCAAATATTACAGTTAACAATAGCTTGTGAATTCCTTAATGTTATGTAGAACTTGGGTCAAAATTATTGCTCCTTTACAGAAAATCTAAGTATTTATAAGATCAAGTTGTACTGATGCCTTTGAATTTGGGCCTGAGCTAGAATACAAATGCAGATCTTCAAAAATGCTTGTCTGCTTTGTTTGCATGCATCAAAAACTTACCACAGGATTTCTTCTTTCTTTACCTCTTTCCTCAAAATTTTACTTTATACCTGCTCTCTGCCAATACCTTTGGTAATGTCTGAAGTGACAAAAAACAAAAACTTCTACATTGGAAATTACTCATGGGTGAAAAATCTTTTTTTAATGGCAAAAACAGTAATCGAGATAGTCTGATGATAGACTTGTTATGCTAAAATGTGTGCAATAATCATTGCTTCTGGATCTATTGCTGAAAAACACCAAATTATGAACTGGTGATATTAACTGCAGTGCAGGTTTGAGATCTGTCAGCATTGTTTACTTTTGAATCATTCTTGGAGATGATAATTTATATTTTATTTGCATGATTTTCTCTCTCTCTCTCTCTCTCTCTCTCTCTCTCTCTCTCTTTCCTCCTTTTTCTATTTCTGCCAAAGTTCTTTAATTCAGTTTGAATTGGCATAGACTACAGAAGTTGCTGGATGGTCTTTATATAAAGACTTTGATATGGATTATTAATTACTTTGATAACTATTATATATAAGCTTTTATTGAACAAATAAGTTGCAAGTTTTGCAGTATGTGTTACAATTTTTTTAAAATATTGGTGCATTTATTTAAAATAATCCAAGAGATACTAACACCTTGCTAGCTCTTTCGCAATGTTAAAATGAATTTTATATAAACTAAACTTTGGTTATTATAGCAACTTGACCATTTCAGTAAAAAACTTATGATTAGAAATAAGTGCAGTTTAAATCTGCAGAAAGATACAAAAGAACTAAACTATTTTTAACAATAGCATTCTTGTATTTTGGGTGATTAAAAATTTTAAATATGCACAAGATATTAAATTTAGATTCTTAAGGCCTTTATGTTTTGAGGTTTAAAAATTATGAAAACAACTCATGCGTATGGAACTACCAGAAAGGACAGAATATTGACTCCTTGGGCCCACCCTCAAATTTTGTTTCTCTCAAACAATCATGATCAGTGGTTTCCAGAAATGCTCCTCTGTATAATATGCACAGTCTTTTCTGTATCTCAGTCGTTTGCTACCGAATATAAATTGGAGCACTTCTTTCGTCTGTGCCGAATTTCCTCTTCTTGGTAGTATTCTGTAGTTTCTGCTGGGATGCTTGTTCTGTCTGTGGATGATCATTCCCATCATTTCCTGTCCATTTTGATGATGTATGCAAAGTGGGTTTCATAGGATGAATTCAGTGAGTGAAATAACTGAGTCAACACAAAAACATTTTAACAAAATTTATTTAAATATTAAAAAAGTGTATAGTCTTCCAATGTATGTGTACCTCTTCTCCCCAGTAGAATATAATATGAAACTATTTAAAGCTTTGCCTCAGATATTGTGCTGTTTGAATTTGCAGTAAGTTTTTAATAATGGTCAGCATTTCCTAATACATTATATGCATTTCCCTATGTGTGTTCAGATACCTGTCCATAATTTTGTTCAGTTTTCCATGGGGTTGTGGATCTCTTTATCTATAGATAACTGCATTAAAATTATTTTTTGTCATGTGTGGTAGTTATTTTACCCAGATTTTTGTTTTTCTTTTCATCCGTTCATGATTTTTCAGAATCAAAATTTCAGTTGCTATTTATTAAGAACACATACATATAATTCTGAAACTTGACTTAGTCAAATTTAGAAATTCTTATTGTTTTAAGATTTTTGTGTCTTCAGATATGCTTTTCATTTTAAAATTATTTAAAGAAAAAAAAAAAACCCCTTTCCTCCTTTTATTTTCTATGCATCTTATTTTGGTTTCTGGAGTCAAAATGAATCTTTGATTCTTCAGGATTTATTTGATATAAATACCAAAGTAGGGAACTAGCTTTTGTTCCTTAAAATTAAACAATTGGCATAGCGTGTGTGGAAAAAAATCCTTTTTTTCTTCATTGATTTGAAAAGTCATCAGATTTTCTTCTTCAAAATAATTCCTCAGGGAGTTAAGAACAAACCGGGACTTTTCCCAGAAAATGAAATAAATAAGATTAAGTTTCTATTATAGGCTGAGGAATGTAAAGTTATGCAAGATGCTTGTAGAGGGAGCATTGCTATTCTTATAAATAGTGCCTTTGTGTCACTGGGGTCTCAGATCAATAAAAGAGGATGTCAGGTTTTGAACATTAACTGAGCCCAGAGGAATAAATAAAGCATTTTGCTATTTTTTTTTTGCTTATGCCAAGCACTAATATTACTTAAATGTTCTGCCAGTTGTGCATATTTCTTAACCTATATCAAGGTTTAAATAATGGGCGATGATTATGACTTTGTTTTTGAATATCAATTTGAAGTTAATTCAGTATAACAATCTATATGCATTCATAAACAGAATATTAAAACTAAAGACCGCAATCCATATGCAATAAAAAAAGATAAAGGAACTTACTCATGGTTTTATTAACTAATATATAGCTTCATCCTCAATTTGTCTTAAACACCAGTTATGTGCTCGCTCTTTCTAAAGCCAAATATACTGCTATTTATGATATGAATCTGATTTAAACTACAATACCAAATAAAATCTAAAATGTTGCTTATATCAGTGAATACTATCTCTCTGTCTTATGGCCTGCACTGTGTATTTCTGACCAAGCAGCAAGTTTATAAATCTTCAACCACTACATTTTTGGGAATGTTAACTTAATGTGGGAGAAAGATGAGCAAGGGCCCCAAGGTGTGTTTACTAATTTGTTGCCTTTCCGCTAGCATTAAAATAGAAAGATTTTAACTTTCAAGGTAACAATTTTGCAAAATATATTTTATTATATTCTAGTCATCTATGGTTTAACATTTTTTGGGGGACCGGGGGGAGATATTTTTTGTGAATAGAAACCTTTTGCAAGGGTGTCAACAAAAGTAAATTGATATCAGAATTGCTGAGTTCATACGTTTTTTTTGCTAACATTTAAAAAAATCAAGTATTTTGAAAGCATTGGTTAGTTACATTTCATCCCCTCTCATAAAAGCAGAAGAAGGTGAGTGAAAAAGTATCATTTGAAACTACTGAACATGAATTACATACCACTAAAAGGTTTGCATAATGCAGTTCTGATATCTTAGTGAAATGGGATGAACCTAGATTAAGGAAGCAGAAGATATGAGGAGATTCCTTCATAGAATAATGACCTTGGTCTCTTTTAAGGGATTATTTTCATTTCTATTTGGCCATACTTTCATTCTGTCTAAATACAGAGTAACAGTTATAATAGCTTTTTTTTTAATATAAGACCTCAATTTATATTAGCTTTTTATTGATTGGATTTTCTTTGGCAAATTCAGATTTTAAAGCACTCTAATCCTATTTGTCTCTGTTTCTGTTTCTTTTTATTGATAACGTTTTTCAGTGTTATTTTATTCCAGACTCTTTCTGAGGTGACTGGAATTCAGGACATGTTTATTTAAATATCCCTCCAAAATTAATATAAAACTTTGTAAATTTCTAATTAGAATAATTTCTCTAATTATACAAGAAACATAGTAGTGTACCATGTGGAAAATGGGAGAAAATGAGAATGACAGCTAATTATACCCAAGAAATAATCACTTATTAAAATTTGCATGTGTTCTTTTCAAATGTATTTGTATTTAATGTCATGCCCGAAACATTTCAGATGGTAATAAGGTCATTTATGAACAATTTTAATAACTTCTCAATATTCACCCTCATGATTAACAAGCCATTTCTTATTTATACAGATTTTGTTTAACTCTTTTATCTGCTTTCAAATGTTGTTCAAATAAAATATTTTCTGCATATCTGTTAAGTCTGATAACTAAAGTATACTTACTGGATAAAAGACTATGAAGTATTAAGTCAGTATTTCTGGTATACAGTAAACTCATGCCAATTTATAATCCTATCAACAGTCTATGCAAAGTCTAATTACATTCAGATTCATTATTATTTTTCAAAAAGCCCTTATGTATTCAGTAGCTAAAAATCCTTTTGGTATATGCTCTTTTCATGTTTTATTATACATTTGTATTTATTGTGAACAAATTATTTTTTATGATCCTTTGTGTAGAGAAGTTATTTATCCAGATCATTCTGACAGGGGAAATGAGTGTTTCCTCCTAGACAAGAGCCTTGCTATTTCAGCTTCCATGTCATTGAGTAGAACTGTTCACTTAACCATGCCCAAATGCAAACTGATCATTCTTTTATGCAAAGTAGAATTGTATGTTGGTGTATATAGGTAATATCTAAAACAGATTATGACCTTTTTGCCAATCAAATCTATTTAATTAAAAACCCTAATTTATTATGTTCCCTTTTAATTTTTAATAGCATTATTTTTAAAATATTGCTTCAAAGATGTTTGATTTTGGACCTACCCTTGTGACTCAGACAGCTAAGACAGCTAAGGTGCAAGCCACAGAAAGCCCAAGAACTTGAGACCTGAGAGTGGTAGGTGGGGGGACTTGGGGCAGAAAGAAATTAAAAACAAAGGAATAAAAGCAAAGCTGTTTGTTTTGGGAATCTTTCCCCTTCAGTACATCTGCATGTTCAAAACTTCTAATAACATAGAAAGACTGAATGGAAAGCAACTTGTCTCTGTCTTAACATTACCGTTCTCTAACCTCCCTAGAGAAGACAACATTTTGTTTTTTAAAAGCACGTACTTATTTATTTATGCAATGACTTCATCTTGATTGTTCTCCCCTCTTCACCCATATTGCTGACCTGGGTCCCTGGGCTTTACATGGACTATGCCCCAGTTGCAGACTTAACGCCTGAGTCACCAGGGCCTGACAAGATGGTCACTTTTAACCATTTGTGTGTGTCATTCTTCTAATGTTTAATTCTATATTAATAACCTAACTATATCACTAATTTTATATTTCTCTATAGTTTTTCATTATTGTTTATAGTAATATACTTGAAACCATATGTTTTATTTCAACAGTTATATGAATTATCTTTGAATTGACTAACATGTACTGATAACTTTTTTGAGTCAATGTTGAGAACATTTCTATTCTATTCTTTATCTATATTAACTGTCTTCACATTCTTTACACATAGGTTATCCTAAGAACTAAAAATCATTAAGTATTATTCGTATAATTATATATAGCTGTATGATTATCCCTCAATTTCCTCTTGAATTTTGTGTCTTTATTGTATTTGTAGGCTCTTACTATCATATGTTAATCTATGGTGCCTAGTCTTTCCAAAGACTTCCTTCTGTCTTCCTTGTGCAATCTACATTAATTGCACTTGACTTTTCATACAAATGACATTTGGGGATGATACTTGTCTTTTTGTGGTTGATTATATATCTTCCCAATTCTTGACCAGTTTCTCCACATATTTTAAGTATATTTTTATCACTTGTAATAAATTATTTTTATAAATTTTTGTTAAAATACTACATATTTTCACAGTATCTTTATACATAAATGTATATGAATTTGCTATATATTGATTTCTAGAGTGAAAATTGCATTTCCTTAGAACTTGGAAGGAATTATAAAGTTAATTTCTATAATCATGTGATTGAAAAGTCTAATTCTTGCACCTTTAGTGCATTTTCAGAACCTTCCTTGTTTTGGTATCCTGAAATTTCATTGTGATGTATCTAGATATTTATTTTCCCTCAATGATACTCATCATTCACTTTGAAGACAGATTTTCCTTTAAGATATGGGAAATTCTTAGCAATGATTATTTAGAGGATTTGCCTATTGCATAATCACAATGATTTTTTTCTAGAGAGCTATTTAGTTGACTCTGGCTTTTCTAATTTAGAATTTCTTTAATGTAGCAAAAGCATTCAAAAGGCCTTTTAGCAAATTTTTTCATGATGCTATACCTTTCAACATTATTTTTATTAATGTAATGAAATAAATAAAAATTATATAATATTAATTTGTTTATACGGATCATTTAATAAATTCTGAGATTGTCTTGAGTGGTTAATCCTAAATAGTGTTTCATCAAATAATTATTTCCTTTCCTACTCATTGCATGGTTATTTGAAAATGAAGCTTTTGTGCAATTTTTGAAACTATTGAGTCATTGGACAAGAGAAAAATATTTCTAAATGATGATAAAAACTATAAAGAGCAAAAACAACTTCAGAATGAGCAAAGTAGATGAGCAGAGCAATGTCTGCAAAGGCATAAAGGATAAGAAAAGCTTGAATTCTTTGTTCCATATTAATTGCTCTTATTTCCTCTTGGTAGTTCCCCCTCCCTTATTTAATTTGCAGTTGCTTTTCTTTCCTCTTTGCAATATAGCTAGAAAACATATATTTGCAACTTCATGTTTGTCATCTTATGTTTTTCAGAGTTTTATCTTAACAGCATAGTTGAAAGTTTTTTCTCTTTGATATTTCATCTTACGAAAATGGCTTTTGAATTCTGACTGTGAAGATCATGATAAGATTCACTTCTAGAGTCTTTTTTACTTTTTTTTAAGGAATTTTGTATTATGATATCAAATCAGTTAATGTGGTGCACCCTGGTGGAGTAACGGTTAGGCCAACCACCTCCAGAGGAATGCAGTCCACATACATCCCAAGGACTTGGGTTCATGTCCAGGTTGTGGGGAGCAACGAATGTGAACAAGTAAATAATGATAAACTACTCATCTTCATTCCATCCTACACCTTTCCTTTAAAAATATTGGTTAAGTTGTGTATCACAAATCAATATCTGTATATAATACATTGTTTCACATTGAGCCAAAGGAGTCAGTTTACAGTGAAGGATAGAAGTGGACTGTTGGTGGTAAACATTTTTAAGTTTTGAACTTTAAGAATCAGTCTGGTTAAGGATTCACCTGTGTTTTAGCAGATATATGACTAATAATAAAAATGATAATGATAAAAGGAAGAGAATTCTGAAAATGTGAGGATCTTTTTTTTTATTGTCAACTTTTCCTCATTGATCCTGGAGATTTTTCTAGCCTTGGAAAATGGTAAAACCCTGCAGAGGTGACTATACAAATGATACATTGCATACTGGAAAAAGGTACGGTGAATTTTTTTTTCCTGATAAAGTTCAAGAACATTGAATTATATGCTAATGAAAGGTACTGGTAAGATTGCTAGACTCATATAACTCTTCAGGAGAGTTTTATATTTCTCTAAAAAATTGTCATTGATTCTCATTATTTATAGTAGTTATGGTCTGTGAAATTGCTATGAATATTGAATGAGCAAACACTGAGCCACTGCTCCTGAAAAACTACAGTTAAGTTCCTGTGAGCCTCTGGTCAGAACATTTTCAACTGAATACTATATAACCTTATATGATCTGACATTATTATCATTTTTTGCCTGTCAATTGAGCCATATCAGTTGATCCATATCTTATACCCATTATAGGATTCACATAAGGTTGACGAATCTGGGTGTCTGTCTCCTGTGCCAGATGCTCAAAGCATTGAGGGGATAGAGGTAAGGAAGACTGGAAAGAGTATGGCCCACGGAGTCAATGTTAGAAGGGATGAGTGATAATAAATCAGCAAGTGCATCTACAAAACTACAGTTTTGATAATTGCTCAAAAATAAATCAGCTTGGACCTGTGATGGTGAACTAGATGCAGGTTAGGGGAACTCTTCAAAGAGGTGAGATCTCTGTGGATACCAGAAGGCCTGGGATCTGCCTAATGGGTTAGGGAAGAGCATCCTGGGTCAAGGAATAGGAAGTACAAGGGGCCTCAGGGAGAAAAGCCTGTGTGATGATTACCAGGAAGAAAGCCAGAGTGGTTACAGCAGGAGAGTAGGTAAAGAAAGCACACACTTTGTAAGCCCTAGTAAGCAGTGAATGCTTTAATTTATGCATATTCAAGATTCACATTTATTTCAGACTGAAAGGAAAGCATTAATGACATTGGGCTTCATGCTTCTAATAATCCTTTCCACAGAAGGATACTTTTCCTCAAGGAATGTAATATTGAAGTAGTTAAACTGGTATCTTAAATGTAAATCTTGGAGGTTTAAATATGTATTTCAGATTGAAAGTATATTAAAAAACACACCTTAATTCTGTAACTACTTAGCTTCATCAGAATGATTGCAAAAATATTCAGTGGGAAGAAGAAATACTGTTTTCATGTTCACAAAAATAATTTTAGGACAACAAAATATCTTCATTTGAATGAATTTGGATGTGTCTGTTATGAAAGGAGGAGGGAAAGCATCTGTTTGGCATGAACAGCTCCGTAGATATGTCTTAGGTAAGTTTTAAGCTTCCAGATTCTTCAGGCCTGCTGTGTGGTAATTGCCCTAAATAAATAGATTACTGAGACTATAGTTTAGGTGTTATTCAGGACCTTTGAACTTACTCTTTAGTTGGTGCTAAAGCTATTTTCTGAATAATGCACCTACTATCTTTACTTATAAAATCCTTCATTGTGAAACAAAACAGAAGATCATAATGTGGGTTGGCCTGCCCTTAGGGTCACCATTTTCCTTTTTAGGGACTCAAAGGCTGATCTAGTCATATCTTTGGCTACATGAATAGTCTCTACTAAGAAGTCAAGACGGAGAGCAATGTGAAATTTAATTTGCTCATCTTCTGATCTTTTCTCAAGGTCTTAGTCAAAACATGATCTTTTGGGGTATATTTTGTGAAATAAGATAAAGACAAACACTCTGTGGTCTTACTCACATGTGGTACATAGAGAAAGCAAACAAATGGACGATTCATCTAAAACAAACCTTTAGATTTTAAGTCCTAATTAGTAGTTACCAGAAGGGAAGAGTAAGGGGATGGGTAAATTGGTTAAAAGGGGCAAATTATATGGTGAAAGATACAATTGAGTTTTTAGTGGTCAATATAGTGTACACAGATTTTGATTTATAATGATGCTCACCTCAAAATTCTATAATGTTATAATGCAATCCTACTTCAATGCAATTTTAATTAAAAATAAATATTAAACCATATACTATCACAAGAATTGTCATTTTCTTAAAGTTTGAAATCTGTACCATTTGTCTAATGGACAAAAAACAGGCATCTACACAGTGAATGAGGTGAAATTTTTGTACACAAACAGTAACGGATTTATAGAGTAATGTGAGTGCCTTGAGTACACCAGGCCCTAGGGGAAAGCTGTGATTTTTCCTATAATCCCTAAACTGAACTATCGTTTTATTTCCAGGTAATAATTAAGGCAGCATCATATACTTTAGGGTTTGTTTATGCTGTCAGTTTCAGTCTGTCTGTGGGATGAGCTCTGCTTTCCTTATGAAAAATGTACCCTGCCTTCTCCTTCTCCTTATCTGTGTGATAATATACTTGGAGTTACATGTCATTCAAAGGAATAGAGTTCAACCTAAGAAAAGTTCCTTTGGATCTTCTTCTATATGCCTCAGTAGGATACTTATGCTTACTGAATGGGTTAGGAACAGAGTCTCCTGGGAGAAACTGATTAAAGTCAATAACTTTACAAAATGGAAAGATTAGGAGGCTTCATTGTATTACCAGAAACATGGTAAGTGAAATGAAACCCAATGATAAAATATCAGGACCACAGAATCCCAGGATGGATGTCATGCTAAATAATAAGGATAATAAATTGCCAGTCTTTGGAGGATGCTTTTAGAGAGATATTTCAAAATGTCTTTGGCAGTCTAATCACAAAATAATTCTTCTTGTCAAGAAGTTTAGCCTTATGTCTACTTGAATTTTTATCCTGCTGTAGTTTAAACATCTTCTCTTTTAATCAGCCCTCTGAGAAAAATACAAAAAGGTATCTACTTCCTCAGCATAAGACTTCCTATACCTGGAGGCAGCAAATAAGAAACTCACTGGTTTTCTGTGTAAGGGAATCAGCTCTCAAACTTCTTTCAGCACACACATTTGTGTCTTATTTATTTTTCTCATCATATAATGTCATTCCAATTCTACTTTATTGAAAAAAATTGAGGTATAATAATGTGATACTAATAAGTTCTAGCTAAATTCGATGAGTAGAGTTTTATAGTCAAGATGATTTATGTAATTTTATATTGAATATATTCCACCATTATATTTAGTTTTGAACTATCTCCATATTAATAATGTATGTTTAATATATTAATATATTTAATAGGTAGCCCATGGTGCTTACTGATGCTTTTTTATTTTTTATTGTTTTCCTTTATTATTCTGTGTATGGTTAGAAATCCTAACCCTACTACCTTTAACGATATAATGTTGGGCCTTTCTTGGATTCAATTACTTTTTTTGGTGATATTTGAATAATGTGATATTGTCTCTATAAAAACTCTTGGCAAAATCTATGTCTGTAGAAGGTGTTCAGCAGATGCCAAGTTTTCTTTCTGAGTGCATTTTATTTATTTATGTTTTACACAAAATCACTTCATGTATACATATGAAAAATATGGTACCCACTGAAGTTAGTCATATTCTTGATGAGTGATTTTTATGATCTATTCATGCTACCTCTATTTTAGCTTCATACTTAAGTGGTATTATTGCTATCTTCAAATCTGTAAACTATGGGAATATCAGGTTCATGAAGTTTGCTTTGTTTTTTACAAATTAAATTTGGAACCCGTTCAGGATTCCCTCTTCTAAGTGACTTTGAGCTGCATGTCTTCTGATATAGTCTAAAGCAGCAAATACTGAAATCAGAAAATGTTGCCTATAGCTGATATGCTATCTTTTTTGTAGTTTTGTAGAATTTTTCACTTCTGGACTCAGGGCTAACTTTTCTTCTCATAAATAATGGGTAGTTATTATTTTAAGTTACCACTTGATGTTTTGGGAAACAATCTCATACTCATAAAATACATGAAATTTAACTTTCAAATTTAGGTTTTCACTTTGGATGTCTATATTCTTATATAACTAGCAGTAAAAATGAAAGCTGTTGCTTTTGTAATTCTCATTTGCAGTCACATTAATTGCATTTAATTCCTTCAGATACGGGTAGAGTCAGTCACATTTGGGACTTATTAGGCAAGTTTCGGCTGCCTGGGCCGAGTGCACTGTACTTTTCCTTAGTCAGCAAGTATTTTCCAGGTCTATTTCCTGTACCTTTGTACCAAGGCGTCTATGCAACAAACTCAGGGTCATCTTCTCTCAGTTCATCGTGATTGTCCTTGGAGAGAAGATTGGGAGATGGAATACCATATGTCACTAAATATATATAGCTCATAGATTCAGAAAATGCAGAGATCACTGTGACTGAGTAAACAGGGGAATTCCCCTGTATTTTGAGTCAATGTGTGAGTGCAAGAAAGAGGTTATGGTTGTGACTAAATTTGTCCAGTGCCCAGCAACCTACCTAGCATGCGAAGGTATTCAGTAAAGGATGTGGGATGAGGTCCAAAAAGTGGCTATTTTTGACTCGGTGGGCACATACTTAACCACAGGACAGGACCTGTTACAGTGCCCAGGCCTGGGACGTGAGCCAGGCAGGTGAGCAGGTCAGCTGGAGGCCTCGGTGCGCTGGCTGGACTCCGACTGCAGGGAGTTTGGAGGAAACTGGGCCCTTGCCGCTGCTTTGAGTCCTGGGGAGAAGCAGACAGCATCGACTTAATCAAGGGAAGACAAGATTTGATTCCAGATTACAAAGCAAAAATGCTTTCTTTTATCATCTTCCCTGGTAAACTCTTTGTTATGGATTTATGAAAAATAAACTGCCTAGTGTGTAAAGACTTCTGACATCATGTACTTCCTGCATGCCAGACTCTGCCCTTGTCTGTCTTGATTTTTCCACCTTCTTATGCAAATAAGGTCAGGACCTCCTATTTGCTAGACACTGTGATAAGGTATAAAAAGCTGCCTTTGGGGATCTTCCATCTAGGGAGGGAAATTCTGAACTTCCAGAGTTCTTGTGCTCTTCTGTCTGGAGTGCCTTCAAACTCTTTCTTTGAGTATGACCAACATATACACAAGTTTTATTTATCACTTGCAGCCTATAAAAGCTAGGGGGGAAGACACCTTTTGCTTTCTATTATATAATAAAGAGGAGTCTGTAAACGCGCGCGCACGCGCGTGCGCGCGCGCGTGTGTGTGTGTGTGTGTGTGTGTGTGCTAAAAATTTCATCCTTCAAATGACCTTTTCATCCAGGATGAAGCTTTTCTAATTCTGCCTGGTGTCTTTAGAACTTTCAAACTCTCTTAGCCATTTCATGAAATTTAGAACCGTCAAAGCTGGAAGAGAATTCGTATCATTGACTTAATTAGTGTACCATATGGAGAAATTAATTTCAAAAAGAAGGCACGGTTTGGTTAAGGATACTACAGCTATTTACAGAAAGAGCCAAGATGTGCACCTAAGAAATTGTGACTCTTAGTTCAGTTAGATTCCTGGTGGAGTGTCTGAGATCTAGAAAATATTCTCAGTGAAGGATAGTTGTTATTCATTAGCTCTCAGTCTTGTTCCTTATTAGACTGTAATTTAAATCTAACATGGACTTTACATGTGCATTGTGTCTCCTGGATTAGCAGCACAGAAATAAGCCAATTGTCACTAAGCATAGATTTACTGACAAATTGTTAATTTAAATATCTTCCTCGTCTTCAAATTGAGGAAGTAGAAATCTTGAACAAGAACCAACATGCCAGTGTTGAACCATATGGTAATTGTGCCTTTACTGTAAAAATGATATTTATGCATTCTGAGCTCTTTAATCAAGCAATGGCATGTGTGAGGGTCATTACTTTAGTAAAAACAATTATTGATTGTTTATCTTGCAAAGAAGGAACTATTGAGACTGGCAGATATTTTTTAAAGCTACCATTATGCAGCCTCTTCTTAAACTGGAATTAGTAATTATGCACGAGAGGGAGTTCCAGGAACCAGTGCATCCCGCAAATCAAAGGCAAAGTTCTTCTCTTTTACTGATAAATATTTAAATCTCCAAGATTTATATTTAAGATACGAGTTTAACTACTTCAATATGACATTCCTTGTGGAAAGGTATCCTTCTATGGAAAGCAGAATTAGAAGCACGAAGGCCAATGTTATTAGTATTTAACTTACTAAATAGTCTTATTTAGCGGGTATACATCTGAATTTAAAGCAAATTACTCTACTTTAGGGGGACCACTGGCTTAGGAAAGAAAACCTCAGGCTGTGCTCCAGCCTGTGACTGAGACACAGGGAGGAAATTATTGCATTTGGGGTCATATCTGGAGGAAGGCCAGGCTTCACAACAGAAGAAATGGGTTTTAAGTGGTGAATCTCTCTCACCTGGGCTGTATAATTATTAAATACATACCTGGAAATTCTTCCTCCTTATTATAGGACAGGATCATATTCAGTTCTGAACATTTTAGTCAGCTGGTACTTTCTAATCTTCTCAAGATACAGAGGTTATAGAAAGCAAAAGGGATTTGAAAATAAAAAAAAGACACAAACACCTCCACTCACATGTAAAATCCATTATTAAATCAGCAAGGCCCTCTTGTTCCCCAGCAAAGAAATAATGAAAAGAAAACGATAATCGTGATGTATAATAAAAATGCCTTTTCTACATCATTTTACAAAAAACACAGTTTTCTTTGCTTATCCCCAAAGTGAAAATCCTTCTCACTCACCTCACATGCTTTGTGATCCCTGGCATGTCCTAGGAGACTGGCACCGTTACCAGAGATTGTGAGAACACTTCTAATATCGAGCTATAATTGCTTTGTTTTTTTTGCCCTATTCCCTGAGTTTTCTTCCCTTCACCTTTTGTTTGGGGGTACAGAGTGTGAGTAATAACCCTGGAAAGAGAATCAGAAGTCGACGCTCCCCAGTTACCTTGATTTGATGCATTATGGTACGTCTTCCAAAGAACCTTATGTATCTTCAAGCTCTATACATGGAGATATTATTTTAAATGAGGGAATAAAATAACAACTAGAGAGTCAAATTCATGGTCCTGTACCAAGAGATAGAGATATTTATAGAAAAGAGACAGGCCGTGAAAAACATCTTACTAACAATTTAAAGCTTTTAAAAATAATTTCTGAGAGTGTAACTTACTATAAGAGAAATAATATCATATGAGCACCCTGGAATGAGGAGAACAACAAAAAAATTGAACATTTAGCTAGAATGAATATGTCTATGTGTGTGTGTGTGTGTGTGTGTGTGTGTGTGTGTGTGTGTGTGTGTGTGTGTGTGTTTTAAAGATTTCTTTTAGTCCATTCATGTACTCATTTGGACACTTGAAAAATAAATCTTTTTCATTGTATTCTGTTCAGTTAAAAACTTCACCTTCGTATTCCTTTATGGCCTAGTGTTGAAGCCACGGGACATAGTCTGCATGCACGTGAAGGATCCAGGTTCAAGACCTAGGGCCAGGAGCAGCAACCAAGATGATCAGTTAAATAAAATAAATAAATGCTTCATCCTCCTCTCTCCTCATGTCTACTCACCTTCATTCCTGCTTGTTCCTATCCTTCAAAAAAAATAATAGACTTTACCTCCAGTGTCATTTTATTCTTACAGTATTTTTTTTCTCCTTAATTTTACTTTATTTTTAATGCTACTAACAGCTTACTGATGCCCATTATGGATGGGTTGCAAAGTCAATGAAAATGTGTACCTTTCTTTTTAAAGAAGTGGAGACAAATTGTCTTTCGCCAACACACTGATAACAGGGACAAATACAAGATAATGTTTATGTTCTAGGATTATTTTTTGCTTCATGTAATCATGGGTATAAAAACTGCTATCCATCATTCATTCATTTTTAAGATGACTACAGTCAGTGGAAATATTAGGTCAGGAATCTTCAGTGCTAGTCCAGTGATTCTCAGTGTCATCTGCAGATCCTAGAGATTCTTGAGACCCTATATGGAAGTTAAAAATATTTTATGGTAATACCAAGGTATTTTTTTGCCTGTTTCACTTGGTTGTCTTTGTGCTAAGAGTGCAGAAGCCTCTATTTGCATAACCCAAGGCAGTGGTACTATGTAGTCATTGTATACACAGATATCAAAAAACATTTTGCACAAAAATGTTGATCACAAGTGATAGACATTCTTGGACAAAGCAGAGATTCTCGTAGTGCTCTTGTTTTAGTATATACAGATGTCGATGCATGTTTAAATGCAATATCACTTCAATAAAAACAATTCATGAAAATAAATAAATAGAACAACAAATATGCAAACAATTCGTCATGTCAAAGCATTATTTGGAAGCACAATCTCATCAAGATGATTTTGCTAAGGTGAGGAAATGAAGGAACGTTAAGGTGAAAACAGGGCAGAAAATGGTAGCACATTAACACTGACTGTATTTTTTATTATATCCCGAAGGGTTACAAAGTACTTAAAATGCATAATGAATCTCATTGCTAAAATAAGAACATGTGTCACAGAGCAGTAAACACTGTTGATTTTATTAACTCTCAACCCTTACGTAGACATCTCTCTATTCTGAAAGCAAAATGAAAACTACAGGAAGCACTGGTAACTAGTTTACTTATATCATAGACCACCTTTCTACTTGAAGACCAACTGATAAACTGAGACTATTTAGTACGACTTATTTTGCTAACATTTTGGGTGAAAAAAAACAAAGAAAGTGTTGCATTAAGAAACATAGCTGACAGTTTTTGGTGCCAATGACAAGTCAACCATCTAAGTTAAAAATAGAATGTTGAAAATCTTCCATTTGCCATTGTGAGTTTATCACTTCTTAGATAAGATTTTAGGAATATAAATTTTGATATTGCGTAATGACCTGTAACAACATTTGGAAGATCTGCTTAACTCAGGAAACCACTATTTTCAAAATGACCCATGTTAATATTACAGAATTATACATGAGAAAAAAGATTCTCAAAGCACAAGATAAAAATAGTGATTTCTTTGTAAATGAGACAAAGTACCAAAAATTCATTTATATGACACTAGCTTCTACATTACTACTTTAATAAACTACCACTTGCCTACTTTCAGTGTGGGTTCAGATAATAATACTCACAATTATCCTAAAAGGCTATCAAAATAATTGCTATATTTTGAGCAGTATATATGGGAGGGTAGATTTTCATAATATATTTCAAATAAAGTATAACTTGAGAATCCAGCTCTCTCTTTAAAGAAATTTGCAAAAATATAATGCAGTGCTACTTTTCTCAATCTATTAGAACATATATTATTAATATAATATATATTAGAACATAAATTATTATTAATGTTATCTTGTTATGGACTTTTATAATAAATGAACAAATAAATATTGTAAAATCTCAATTTTTGTTTGAAAATGCAGTAAATATGTGTAACTCATGAAAGCAAAATCTTCTTGGGGTCCTTGAAAATTTTAAGAGTGTAAAAGAATGAGATCCAAATGTTTGAGAACTGCTGTCCTAATCTATGGAGATTCCTAGGGGTAAGACTGAAAACAGAACACCCAAACTTACAAATTCAGGATTTCAAAACACAAAAGTTTATTCTAATTATCATGTTTGGTGGAAATCCTTCTTTATATGAACAAAAACTTTCAGTGAGACCCTGCTGCTGGTCCTTTTTGAGATTCCACAAAATTGATCCAGCAGAGAATTTGCTGAAATTTTAACCCAGTGGTCAGTCAAGTTCATTGATATGTTTTATCATCTGATGCCCCTACCCCTGTTAGCAAGAAGCAATGTTATTTAGCTTATCAGGAAAAAAGTAAAATGAGCAGGGAAAATTTTCCTTTATGTGTTCTTACAAAACATTTGTCAAATAAAGTAAAAATAAAGCAATGTAAAACAGTAGTCTTTTCAATATTTGTAGATTAAAAATACCCAGTTACATTTTTTTGACAATGGTAATCATAATATTAGACCAAAAATGGGAGGCAATAATGCATTAATTTTCTGCTAGAAAAATGACAAATATGTGTGTGTGTGTGTGTGTGTGTGTGTGCGTAATTATACCATAAGGATAAAGGAAATTATTGAGTTATTTGATGGGAAAAATGGCATTAGTCTATTAAGGATTTGGGGACAATTAGATAATTATTTGGAAAGATAACTTAAGTTTCCCAGTTCCTCTATGTACTGTATGAACTTATGAACATCTTTTTATACTCTAGGGCTGGAAGTATTCAGTCTTACCATTTACCCACAAACATAAGCCATAAAGGAAATGATTAGTAGATTTGATGATGTAAAATAATTAGTAGATATGATGATGTAATAACTCTATTATTCATTTAAATAAATGCAAAAATCTTTTTGATATGTGCAACTGATAAGAGATAGAGCTTCTATAAATTAATAAGAAAAAGACAACACTAGAAGAATTCATTAATAGTCAGGAAATACTCTAAGAGATACCAAAAAATCTGGCCAGCATATGAAGGATTTGCCAGGTGGACCATATTATAAAGACTGCATTGATTAGTGGTGACCTGGTGGAGCAGCAGTTTGGTCAATTGCCTCCAAAGGAGCAGAGGCCACATACCCCTGGATTGGAGTGCAGGGGTAGGCAGGGGTTGCGGGGAGTGACTAGTGAAAACAACTAAATACAAATAAAAGATGCTTGCTCCTCCTTTCTCTTCCTGCCTGCCTGCACTTTTCCTTAAAAAAAAAGTGTGTATATATGTATAGAAAGAAAAATTATTTTTGCTATCAGGAGACCCAAATTTGATTTTGCTCTGTAAGTTGCTTGATTTTTATTATGCTTAGTGTAATAATATATAAAATAGGATTCAGTTACTAATTATATACATATATATAAGTGGTTACTAGATAGGAAGGGATGAGGGTTGGGTAATCCGATAAAGGGGTTCCATTATATGGAGGATAGAATTGGACCACTGATGAACCTAATATATAAAGACGTTGATCTACCGTGATGCACACCTTAAACCTACATAATGTTATGATACAATGTTTCTTCAATAAAATTTAAAAAGTGAGTATATACTCATGAGTTAGTATATACAGATGTTTTATTGTAATGCAGTACACCTGAAACTTACATAGTATTATAAATTAATGTTACTATAGTAACATTTAAAAAAAGGAATAAAGCAAATACCACTTATGATCTAAAATAACGATTATCTTTGATTATAGTTATTTTTATGTCTGTTTCTTGCTCATGAATATCCACCTATCTCTTACTAATTCAAATATTTGCACATTCTCTATCTCCAAATAGGAAGATTACTCCTTATCTCTATTTTAACTGTTGTAGTCACAAGGCTGTATCATATTTTTCTTACAACCAAGAGTCAATTTAATTGGCTTTGTGTCCAGTTTTTCCTCCTTAAAATGTGTTCAACATGCTCTATTTTCCTAATGTAAATATTTGAAAATGTCCTACTCTTTTCAAAAATGATCTCTGACTTTCTGTTGCAAAGAAAACAATACAGTTTTGTTCAGTCTAGATTTTTCATAGTCTTCACTTTCTGTCATTGTCCTTTCATTTCAGTGATTTCTCCTAGACATCCTGTTCTTAAGTCATACCAAAGTACCTGCCATGTTTACATTCATACTGTTAATTACAATATAGATTTGGTTTTGTGTAAGAGACGCCATATAACTGTGACTTGACCAATATAAAAGTTTAATTCTTTGTCACATAACAGCCCAAATGTAGATAATCAAGTGTTGATAGGATAGAGCCATTCTTTGTGGTCATTTAGGAACCCCAGACTATCAACTGAAGCATTTTGCTTTTTCAGCATGATCAACAATGACGCAGCACTTTATCCCTGTATCTAGCAGCATGAAAAAGGAAGTGAGGAAAAAGAACACACCCTCTGCATGTACAACACATTCTGAATTTGCATGAATCACTTCTCACATGTTATTAGTCAGAAATTAGCAACCTGGCCATACTAGTTGCATGGGAAAAAATGAAATCTTGATACTAGTCAAATAAATGCATAGTTGAGATGGCTATTACTATGAAAGAAAGGGAAAACCCGATCAGGAGAGATAGCCAAGTCCTCACTTTCCCTTAATTGTTGGATGGAGTGGGGGTGAGTGGTTCTTCTCCTTCCCTTCCTCCTCCTTCTCCATCTCCAACTTTCTCTTGTGTTTCTCCACTTCTCTCTTTTCTTACCTCTTTTTATCTGTGTGACTTCCATATCATTTTCTCCATAAGAGAACCTTCCCTTTAGTTTTCAACTCACTGCTAAAATTCTTTCTTATTCATTGCTTAGGACCAACCAGAGCCATCCTTTTCAATATTCTGTTATCTAATTTTATTTACTTAATGCTTTAAATCATTATTTTCAAACAAAATATCCAAACTCAAACTCAAAAATAAACAGAAGCTCAAAAAATACCATGAGTCCAGAAGAACCAAGACCTGAAAAGCATTCAAGGAATCTAAATAATATAATAATCTGATAATAGATGAAAACCAATTATATTTATGATCTTTTAGGACAAACAACCAAACAGGGACAATTTCTCAGGACTTTTCACAAACTGAGCAAGCACAAGTAACCAGCAGTCAGATAAATGGCATTCACAGCCTTATAGAAATCCTCTCCTGCTCTGTTCTGGTCTCTGTTCCTGCACAGCAATCTGTATCCTGACTCCTAACAGTGTGCATTGGTTTAACCATTTTTTACTGTATTGGACTGGAAGTGTATCTTTTGAATTTTTCTCTTGTTTGCTTCTTTCATTCAGCATATATGTGTGAGTTCTTCTGTTGAGAGGGGTGGCCGATCGCTCAGTGCCGTTTCAAATTGCTTGAATGTATCGTAACAAATCCATGCTACCAATGATGGGCATTTTTAACTTTCAGTTCGGGGCTGGTATGACAGTGCAGCTATACATTCTACGGGGGCATCATTATGTTGGGTGGGATGCTCGGTTGACAGGGCAGGTGTTTGTTTAATTTACAAGACAATGTGGGCATCCCCTAGTGGAGTAGCAGTTAGGTCCACCATCTCCAGGTGAGCCCAGCCCATGGACATCACAAAGACCTGGTGGTGTGTCTTAGGGTTAGGGGAACAGCCAAGATGAATAACTAAAAAAAAAAAAAAAAAGTGCTTCTTCCTCCTTTCTCTTCCTAACTGCACACACACACACACACACACACACACACACACACAATGAAGACAGTGGTCAAGGGTGCCATAGGACTTGCAACCATAGACTTCCTCAACCAGTGTATGAGAATATGTGTTGATCCACGTTGGCACGATTTGGTCATTTTCTGTCCCTTTCATTTGAACTTTTTGGTGTGCATGCCTTAGTATCTGACTGTGGTTTTAATTTACATTTCTATTATGACTAATAAGTTTCAGCACCTTTTCATATATTTATTCTCCATAAGAACATTTTCTTTGTAGATCATTCAAGTCTTGACCCAGTTTTCTATTGAGCTGTCTATGTTTTTTATGTTTTATAGTTCTTTTTTTCCCCTAAATTTTATTGAATAGTGAATTCTAGCATAGTTTAACATGTGCCTCATTATAAATCAACATCTGTATATACTACATTAAGTTCATCATTAACAGTCCAATGATCCTTAACCATATAATTGACCCTGTAAGGTTCTACACTTTTGAATTAGTAATTGATTTCCTTTTGCACATAATAACATACTTCAATATCTATTAGTTCTCATCTTTAATTCAGAATATAATATGGGAATTATTAAATATTCATGGTTTCTATAATATTTATCTATATTTATTTTTATATATTAATACTTGAGAAGTAAATGTTTGAGCATAAAATATGTTTTGGGTGTTATATTACACATTTCATTTTACCTTATTGGCAAAGAAATGAAAGTAAAAGCAATAGGGCTCAGAATTAGTAACATGACTAAAGTTATTCAGCTAGTAAGTTGAAGGGAAATAGTCTAATTCACCAAATGACAAACTTGCCATAAGCTAGTTTGTTGAAAGACAATTTGTGGAAATTAAATTATTGACTTTTTTCTTTATTAAGTTTATTTCTCAATGCTTTGTGGTGTTTCTTTCACTTTGCACTCATTCTAGCTCAATTGACTGTCGTGCATTTGCATTATACTGATGTTTGCCATTTGTATAATATTGTGTTACTTATTAGGTAAAGGTAATTTATTATCTTACCTCTTTTGCTTACCTATATATTACCCATCTCACTTACATTTCGAATTTAACCTTTGGGTCAGATCCTGACACAGTCTCTGGAATACCTGATGTTTTATAGGACTTCAAAAAAAATAGTGTTTTTCTATTATGCCACGCTTCCTCATTGCTAGTTTGCTCAAAAGTTTTGTGAAGTTAATTTGCCAGCCCTGCTGCCCTCCTGCTTGGAAATAGAGTATCCTTTTTCTCAGAGATGACTATAGCTGTCCAAGTTTTATGAGTCTAGAGGGTTTATTTACAGGTTGGGGGTCCATCCTTCACAAATAAGGAGACTTTGTGGGTGTATGATGGAAGTTTGGAGAAAATACTCATTTTGCATTTTAAACAGAAAATTTGTAGGCTGCCATTTATCATCTTTTGTCAAAAATTGGTGACTTTGGCTGCTGGATGGGCTCTAAATTCAAGTCTAGGTCACTATAAGTTTCCGGGTAAATCATATCAAAGGGAAATCAGGGAGCAGATCATTACTTTCTGCTAAGTCAGTTGGTGGTTGGCCCACAAAGCTGTCTTGTTAACCGTCTCTGATATTTAGAGGATGTCAAGAATGAACCCTGCAGGTCCTTGTGACTTTTGAACTATAGTCTATCAACTTTACCCAATTTTAACCCATTTCATAGGACCCAGTTCAATTCCATTTGATTATCATTTCATTAACTACCTTTTGTCTATTCTTCAAACATATCTATTGGTATTCTCTATTGGTCTTTCCTTGACTACCAGAGACAAAATATGTGCTTGTTGAAGTCAGCCTTCCTTTCATTGCAAAATTAATCTCTGAGAAGAGCCAAGCTTCACTTTGTATAAAAGATAAATAATGCATTTATTTTTATTTTTAATTTATCCCATAGTAGTTAATTAATGCTTATTTAAAATTCGACTTCTCTGGTTGTCATTTAAATTTGTCAGGGTGACTGAGAATAGCAAGATTTCCATTAACTAGGTCATAATCTTACACAGTTATTTCCTTTAAGTAGATAAGCAGAAAATATACACATTTAGCTCTTCAATTCAGAGCTGTCGATATTATGCTTTTGCTTCTTCTAAGGCATTTTCTTTTCTGTTTTTCTCATTTCCCTAGTGACTATTCAAAGCTATAAGAAGACATTAATATTTTCCTGTGAGGATTACCACTTCATATTTGCTTTACAGAAATTACAAATACTTAAGACTGTTTCATATTAAATAATTTCTAATTTTTGGATGTTTCTATTTGGAGAGTTATCTCTGAAGTGGCTCAAGTATTTTATAAATGGTTTAAGAGCTTAATACACCAATAATCCATTTGCATTCTAGTTACATTATAATTCTATTCTACTTTATTGGAATAAATTCAGAAAATATGGCCAAGCAGGTGGTATCAGAAGATTTTTCTGCTTCTGAAGAGATTAGCATACAAACACATGAGAACATATGGTTAAAACTTCATTTACAGGTGTGATAGCTTTTACACCTTGTTTCCTAAATCAATGCATGTTAGGTGATTGTATTGCAGAGGTATCTATGTGTTTTAAAAACTGTTTGTACACGGTATGGATTGTAATAAATTCTCTAGTTACATCGTTTCACTGTAGAGTCAAGGAGGTGAAATGATCTTCTCCAGGGGAAAGTCGAGGCCATAGTTACTTATCTTTCTGGTGAGAACTGTCACTCAAAAATGCTTGAATTATTAAGGTTAGCTTTATTTTTATTTTCAACATTTTCCTCTCTTTAACTTTTCCCATTCTTGAATTTTACCACTAGTTACAAAAATGGAAATATTATCATTTCATATAGTAAAATATATTAACAAAGGAAGATAGAAGTATTTTAATTCCCCTAGATGAAAATATCTGAATGAAATAGCATCATTCTAAGGGTCACTTTTGAAAATGTATCATGCAATCATTTTTGAACAAGTATGTAGGTTTTTGAGTCCACAAAAAATGATTTTTTTGCTTTCTATTGCTGCTGTAATTAATTCACCACAAGTGTAGTAGTTAAAAACACCACAAATTTATTATCTTATAGTTCTAGAGGTCTATAGTCTCAAATTAGTTTCAATGGACAAAAATCAAGGTCTTGACAGGACTTCAGTTTTTTGTAAGCCCTCAGGGAGAATTCATTTCCTTTTATTGTAATTTTTCTAAAGACCACTTCTATTCCTACATTTGTACTCATTTGTCTTCAGATTCTGCAATGGCAAGTTGAGTCCTTTTCACATTGTGTTCACATTTCTCAAAATTTACCATTTGACACCCCCTCCCCAATCCCATTCCCTATCGGTGACATCAGTTCTAATGCAAGTGCACAAAGGTTGCTTTTTTTTTTCATCTGTTCCTGTTTTTTCTAATTCACATTCCACCTATGAATGGGGTCATCTGGTATCCATCTTTATTTTTTTGACTTAGTTCACTTAGCATAATTCCCTCTAATTCCATACGTGATGATTCAAATGACAGGATTTCATTTTTTCTAACAGCTGTGCAGTATTCTGTTGTGTATATGTACCACGTCTTCTTGATCCATTCATCTGACAATGGGTACATAGGTAGTTTCCAGTTCTTAGCTGTTGTGAATAGGGCTGCAATAAACATGGGAGTGCGTAAATATTTGCAGATGAACATTTTTGCCTCTATTGAGAAAATACCCAGAAGTGAAATGGAGGGCTCATATGGGATTTCCATCTTCAACTTTTTGAGGAATCTCCAAACAGTTTTCCATAGGGGTTGTATCAGTTTGCACTCCCACCAACAGTGTAAAAGTATTCCCTTTTCTCCACATCCTTCCTAAAAGTTGTTTTGTTTTTCAAGTTGAGAGTCTTGAACAGGAGAAAGAACAATTTCAAAAAATAAAAAGTTTAAAATCAAAGAGAAAGAGGAATACATTTTATGCTAAAATATTTTTAAAGGTTACCTGAGTCTTCAATATGGGACTGCTGTGAAAAGCAAAATTGCTGAAACTGTAATGAATTTTTTTAAATGCTTTATCATTAAAGACATAATTTTCTTTTCATATTTATAGAATTCTAATTAGTGACATCTCAAATCTTATGTCCTAGAATTTTGAAATATGAAGATGTTTTTGGTTTGGGGAATATATAAATGGTCATTTTTTTTGTCTTTTATTTAAGTACATTTGCTCTTGTTCTTGTTTTTTTAAGTGGCATTTATGAGAGTAAGGTCTATCTCTAAATCAGAATTTTTAAACTTCAGAAAGTCTTTTAAATTCTTCTTGACATGACTGAATACCAACTTTCCTGATTCCTTTGAAAGTTTAGGACTTTGAAATCGAAACTGTCTCAACTTTTGAATTTTGTATATAATACATTTAAAGAACTCTTTGTGTGGGTAAGTCAAGGTGTTGAAAGAAAAGCTGATCAAAGCTTATAAAACTTGGAAGAGAATGAACATGAACTTACTCACCAAATTTCAGAACACAATTAGGGGATACCTCTTGAAGCACAAAGAAGAGACTTAGGGAAAGTTAAAATAAATATACTTTAAACAGTGTTTTAAATTAATGAAATATTAACCAAAGAGGTGAGGCAACATGAGTATGCAAATAGATTAAAGGAGATTTGTGAATGAGATAGGTCTGTGAGGTTTTTTAGTTCAAAGTTATGATAAATGTTTATTATATGATTTAATGTAGTTTTGCAAAACTCTTTCTCCACGTGACCCTCATATAACATATTATATTGGTCTAAGAAAAACTGTGGGCTTTTGGGATTGGTTTTGCATGTTTTCATGAATATAACTTAATAGTATAAAATTTTTCTGAATTAAGTAGACCTACTGCCTAGGTTAGCATCTCATTTCTGTAACTTACTAAATGTATGTATTTTAGCAGTTTACTTAAACTTGTGTTTCAGTATATAAATCACTAAGGATAGAAAGATTCCTTCTTAAAAAAAAGTAAAATTTGTTTTGTGAATAATCATATTAGTTAATTTGTTATATCATATTTAATATTTAGCTCTAAATTGAATTTTATTCTATCTGGGACTCATTCATTTTTAAATTCAGGGCACACTTTTTTCCTTGCAGTGCATGCTTTCTTAATAATGATTTATGAAAAAATTAGAAAGAAAGAAAATAATTTAAGATCAAGAGAAGAAAGAATTGTATAGTTGTCACCTAAGTTGATCTTTTATTTTTCTCAATTTGGAAAATCTTAGTATGGGTAGGAGAGACTTTGAAGAGTATAAGTACCCATGTGAAACCTTAACCTTATGTATGTTTTTATGCATATGTGTACATATATATTTGAACACACATATATGTATGCATGCCTATGCACACATATAACAAAGACAGTTTATTGATGCTAGCAAACATTGATGATTGGTCAGCTAGAACAATTCTTTTTGTCTACCTACTTCCTTCTTGAATCAATTCTTTCACTGTGTCTGATCCTATATTAGAAAGGAGATTGGAAAAAAAAAGTGGAAAAAAAAAAAAAGAAGAAGCGTTGCTAGACTCAAGCCAAACTTAGTTTCCCGCAATTGGAAGAAAGAGAAGCCCAAAGGCATCTGTGTGTTCTAGATAGAAGTTAAAATAATTGTTCATTAAAGTCCCATCAATGCTTCCTCCAAAAATAGTGCTGAAAAAAGTCATTTAATCAGAACATTAACATTTGGAGAAACTAAGCCATTGCATAGTAATATCTACTCTTTCTATAAGTGTGTAAACATATGGCCTGAAAGTTTAAGTAATTTGGCCAAGATCTCACAACCCATTAGAGCTACAGCCACAGCAGACTCTGGGACTCTTCCTGGCTCCCACTATTTAGTCCTCATCACCTTAGCATCTTCAGAGACACAACATGAAATTTCAACAGATTTTTTTTTTCTTAGCAGTCAATTTGTTCCAGATGATTCAGCATTTAACAATTATATTATCCTGTATGTAGGAAACCAAGAATATGGGACATTTTACTTTTTTTAAAGATGGCTATAGATTACTTCATTGCTTCAAAATATAGATTTAAATATATCTACCCAATTTCACTTATTTAAAAATAATTTATTTTGACTTTTACAGTCTTTAGACCATATAGGTATCTACTAAGACATATACTGTAAGATACATATCTGTCTATAATCTTTTTTTTTTTTTTTTAAAGAAAAGGCGCAGGCAGGAATGAAGATAGCAGGCAGGCAGGCAGGCAGTCAGAGAGAGGAGGAAGGAGCACTTTATTTTATTTTTATTTACCTGTTCACACTGATGTTCTCTCCCCGGACCTGGGACTTGAACTCAGGGCTATGTGACTTGGGTTTCTTTGGAGGTGATTGAGCTAACCTTTAGTCCACCAGGGCCTGCTATGATATATTTTTGAACTATTCTTTATACTCATGGAAAATATTTGAAAGTGCGCCCATCTATTCTCCATAACTTTTTAATAAATTAATCATATATTTGAATTTTTTAATAATTTAGGACTGTTTTATACAATAGCTGATTTTTCCCATTAAGGATGGCTTCTGAGGAATCTCCAAAGTAATTCTGATCAATTTTTTTAAAAGTATAAATTGTTTCTATAATTCAAATAATATAATTTGAATATATATATCATTTCTTTATTTAAATCAACTTTTGAAGGACTGTTATATCATAACATCATATCACCATACATATCACTATAAACCAGTATCTGCCTGCTCCAGCTAGCTTGGTTCTTCCTTCACCATGTAATTGATTCCTTTTGCCCAATTTGCTGACATTCACATGTGATACTGGGTTTTCTGAATGAGGTCAGAGCACCAGCTGACTTAGGAGACTTAATTTCTAGGTGAGTCAACAACCTCTCAGGTTTAGATTATTGTTAATGATTATAGTGATAATGATGAAGAAGTTAATGATGATTTTGCATGTACACACACACACACACACACACACACACACACACACACAAGATTCTCTTTCATCCTCCACGAATAAACGTGCTTACTTATTTGAGTGGAAAATACTTCAAGTACTTCTATTTTCCTTTACTTGTGCCTTTTCAGAGACTTGGCACTTGTCCATCTAATGAGTCTCTTGGAGACACTTGGAAATTTTGGTGCTTCAAAAGCCAATACGTTATTAGCTTCAAGGTTTTGGCTCTTCATGAGAACACACCACCTGACAGCCTCCACAGCTATGCTTTATATGCATTATAAATTTCTTTGTCATGGAACTCAAGGTGCTCAATCTGTGTTAGAAATTTTTGAAAATTTAAAATATGTTATAGGTTGGGTGACATTTCCCTTGATGACTGAGATAACTTAAGTAGCATTTGTTGATTAATTATCTTATTCACTAATTTAAGATTCTTAAAACTTTTCTGACTAGCTTTTCTAGGCCATTTCCTGTGCTGGGAATTGAGGTGATTAAGTGAAGTATAGACTCCTTGACTTCAACTCATAATCTGACTAGAAAAACAACCATGTGAATTGATTATTAGATTATGACAACTATGTGTCATAAGCAAAGGGCACACAAGGTGACAGAAACACTGGGATTTAGGTAAGGTGTCTGAAATGAGTTCTGAAGGGAAGTGAAACCTTAACATTGACCTTAGAGGATGAATAGAAGTTAGTCTGTAGTATAGGCAGGAGATAGATACAAGGGGAATGGAAAGAACCAGTAAATCCCTTGGTCCTTGGTGGACTGAAAGAACATTGTACATTATAGGAAGTGTACATTACTTTTCCTTTGGATCATACACTTTAAAAATGAGATATTTCTGTTTTCAAAAACTAAGAAACCTCTTATCAGTCCATGAAAGAAGATATTCGATTCATTGTAATAATATAAGCATATTCTAATATGGGAACACAAAATTTCTGTTACTGGTTAATGCCCTAGATTATTATTATTATTGTAAAAAAGTGTTTTGGTTGTAGAAGGAATGTTTTTTTAAGGACTTAATTTTGTTATCTGCAAATTAAGCGACACAGATTAAGGAAAATTCAAATTTATATAACATAGTAGGTCAATTATCTGTGAGCTTTTTTAAAAAATAGTTGTATTATGTTACATACTTACGTTTCCCTACAAACTGATTTAGCTAATGCTTTTTGCAAATATAAAGTCAGAGATAGAAGGTGGATAAATGATTGATCAAAATCAAATAATAATAAATGAAAAATCAAACACAAGTTTTTGATCATTAGGACAGAGTTTTTCACTTGGGTTTTCTTAATATCCAATGTTAAAAACCAACCAAACAATTCTTGGATACCAAGACTCAACACTGTAACCTGAGATGATCATTCTTATGTATGTTTTACTACAAACTTTAGAAGGAGAAAGATGGAGCTGAAAAATGATTAAGTATTTTTTGTAATTATTCAATTATTTTTCTAAAATAAGGTTGAATGATTTAAAGTAATATGAACTCATAGTTCGGATGGTGATAGTAGTATTAGAATCTCCCTATCAAGTGCCTATTTGTTTTCACTGTACTTGAAATAATTAAAATTTACTCACTTAATAAGTGCCAAACCTGCCTTTTTGATCCAAGTTTGTCTTACCCTGAAATACTTCTCTTTTTATCATAATTACCAATGTACTTAGAATTAGAACAGATTTGGCATCTTCAGAAATTAATGACATATCACCAGATACAAGTTGTTCGAATGTTGAAATAACTTTTTATTCTTAAATACTTACAAGCCACTTAAATGAATCTCTGTGTGTGTGTGTGTGTGTGTGTGTGTGTGTGTGTGTGTGTGTGTGTGTGTGTGTGTGTTGCGCATGCGCTTGAGCACGCTCGCACTTCAAGGAGGCTGTACTTTATATGCAATCTCAGAACAGTGCGCTGAGAGGACATGCGTCAATGCACAAGTAATTTTGCTTCTGCTTGCATTATATTTGCTTGTATCCTGCTGATCAAATCAAGTCACATAGGCGTCTGTGAATAAAGAAAGGAGGAAACCACACACAGGCATATAAAACAGGAGAAATAATTTAGTTGTATCCATTAGTATAATAGCCTTTTACAGTCAGCCCTCTGACTCCAATGATTCCTGTGCAAAATACACTCATCTCTCACCCAAACTCTCAAAGTCTCATCCAATCAGGTCATCAAGTTCAATGACATAATCACATCATCTGCATCAGATCCATATGGAGATGAAGCTCTTTGGGTGCTGCTTTTTTTCTTTTTTTATCCAGAGAACTGTGAACTAAAAAGAAAATAATTTACTCTCTCTCCTCCATCTTGACTCATTCTCTAATGGTAAGAAAAACAGGATAGTCTCAATAATTCAATGATAGGATGAACAAAAGGCACAAGGAAGTCACTGTTCCACAGCCTTGCTGATGTCCAGCTGGCATATGATCCAGAAAGGGGATGCTCCGTAATTGGGTCTTTTTCGTTCCCAGACTTCACTTAATTCATTATTATCTGTTGTGCTTGGCTCTGTCATTTAGATACTTGGGTCTGTCTGTCCTTTTGATAAGAAGTGTTTCATGTGTGCAAGTTGAATAAATAGCTTTTTCAGCCCATTTATTTCCATAGAAAATTCATTTTCAATTTTAACTATCTTTATGCTCTTGTGTAAACTCATTTAATTCCATTAAAATTTTTGTTATACTCCATGCCCCTAAAGTTAAAGACATATAGCAATATATATATATGTGTGTGTATACATATATACAGATATATGAATATATACACAGTTACAAAATTCTGCCGTGTTCTTGATGGGAAATACTCTGAATATTCTCAAAGTCTTTCTGTCTAAGTGTTGGGGTCTATCTGGCTACCTTAAACTTCCTGAGATTTTAACAAAAGGTCATACCTTTAGCAACATCTTTGATTCAGTCTTTCACATGAAACTGTTTTTTAACTTGCCAGGAGGAACTCTTGGAAATGTGAGGCAGTTTATTTTTTAACCCAGCATGTCCTGGCCTTTCTGTGTTTCCTCTAAATTCGATCTGAAAATTGAATAGGTCTCTCCTCATCTGATCTCTGTCCTTTAATTTCTTACGGGCAACTATAAGACAGAAATTTTCACTTTTCAACATTCTGTTTCCATATATTCTGAGCCAGAATTACAAGTTTATCTGGCACATTTTAATTTTCTCATTTGGTACAGGTGAGCGTTTTGTTACTGCTTTCTCTAACAGAACACGTGGGTGTCTGTCTTTCCAGTGCACAATAGCTGGTTTTTATGGCTTTTTTGTTCTCTGTTAACTATCTTTCCTAAAACTTTCACTAGCATTCTCTTTTCTGATTTTCAGGTTCTTGCTAATTACTCAGTCCCCAGATCAAAATGAAATTTTCTAACCTTCTGTTAGAATCACCTTGGTTCAAGATACCAATTTCTTTTTCGGTTGCTACATGATAAACTATCCCCAAATTTAGCACATTAACAGAGACAACCATGATGCCCTAACTTCTATGTGCTGGTTTCTTCTGCTGGTCTATCTTTTGACCATCATGCCACAGCTGGAGGTGAGTTAGGGGAACACCTCTAGGATGACTGAAAATACTGATTCTCTTTTATGGTCTTTCAACATCCAGAGGCTAGATTGGACTTCCCAGTGTCAGGGCAGAGGTTCAAGAAAGCAAATTCTAATGTAAAAGCTCCTGTCATGCCTCTGCTCATGACATGTCTGCGATGCCCTCTTGGTTAGAATAGCTAATCACCTTGCCAATCTCAAAGTCAATATGAAAGTCAACTAGCTATGAGTGTGGGCACTGGGAAATGGGATTTACTGTGGGGCATGAATGTAACAATCTACCATACTTCCTGTATTAGTGGCAGTTGTTTTAGTAAACTATAAAGAGTAGATTGTCTTAAAATTGTAGAAAAAAATATCTTCACAGGTAAGACAGTCTTGAGCAATTATAAGGATTTGGCAATAAGAATTAAGAATGAAGAAAATGGAGAGGTACTGACATGGATTTGCAAGCCTCTGGTGGAAGGTGATATGCGGATGAAAAGTTAAGATGAATAGAAATGAGACAGAGGGAGAAAAATAGGTTTCAGGGGTTTGGACTCTGGATCTGGGAGGGATAAGCAGATGTGTCTTTATTCTGGGCCATTTTAGTAGTGGTCATTTTGTTTGGGAGGAGAATCTGCTTCAGCCAGAAAATATATTACTGAAAATGTACAAAAAATCCCAAATAAGATATGACAATTTACATCCCTCCATATACCAGCCTAGGAACAGTACTCAGCTTTGTTTTTGTTTTTGTCTTGTTTTGTTTTCTGGCAGAGTATGTCCATCACTATCTTTAACCTAAATCCAGAAAATATGTGTAAGCTGAGATCAAAAGAGAAAGTACAGATTTCACACAAAAAAAGATATTCACAAACTGGGTCAATGTTTTTATTCACTCACACACAGTTTGCTTATATACATTTGCAACCTCAAATATTTGTCAGGAACGTACTATAGAAATACTATAAAATTATGTTTAGACTTTTTTATTGTAAGCAATGGGTGTTCAGGCCACTGAAATATCTACAATCTAGACATTCCATTTTCTATGTACAGAAGCTCTCTGAAAGTCACAGAATGTTTTCTAAGTTATTGGGAGAGCCACTGAAAGGGAATACTGTTTTGATTTAATTTTATTTCTCCACAGTGCAATGATGACAGGAAGATAGAGTTTGGGTTCTTCTGACTTTGAAGACCAGTGTAAACTCAGGGATGCATGAAGAGATGGTATCTTGTTTTTCCAGTAGCAAAGCAAATCTTGCTGAATGATCTGAAGCCTGAAATTTTAGTCCCATAAAGAATATGAAAAACACCCACCAAAAAAATCGAAAGGAAAAATATGCACTCATTCAAATATTAAATAATTTCTAATACCAAAACTATAAATGTTAATGTCTATTTTGTTTAGTTCAATTAAATCAGCTTTCATGAACAAAAACCAATTTACTTGATGCAAATATTTATCTGAATCACTGAGCTTATATGCACAGGAGACATGTTCATTACAGCTTTGCCTGTTTGATTGTATGTGGAAGTGAAACCTTCTAGTGCCTTTAATGTTATTGCTTGAGTTCCGTTACTTCCTATTTCTGTGACTTCGCTTCACATATATAAGCTAATTTACTCTCATAGTCTTCATTTTAACCCTTATTTTGAAAGTTATTAGACATTCTTATTCTTTTTTGAAGTGAATTAAGACTGTCTTCTCAGTAGTTTATATAGAAAATCCATCAAATATTTAACCATAGAATACAGATACTAAAATTTGTATTAATAATCTGTGAATCTATTATGAGATCAAATAGATACTAAATATGAAATATTTTCCAAAGGTGAATATTTAGACTTGTCATTAATTAACAACCTAGAATTAATGACCTAATTTTGTATCACTGATATCTATTTTAGGATGGTAAGGAACATTTTCATTATTGTGACAATACAAAATATGTTTAGCAGAAAACCTGCAGACATTTGGAGAAAAGTGGACCTTCGATTTTTCTAATACAAAAGCACCTTGATATTTATCATTTTAATGATTTACATGTAGGTTGACTCAGAAGTCCCTTGGCAAGACATAATTTATAATTCTGAAGTACTAATTTGACAGAAGTTGATGTTGCCTGAGAACTGGTCTAGACAGTGCATTTAAATAAGCAGTCGACATTTATTTCTAACATAGCTTAATAGTTTATTTATTGAGAACAATAACCAAAAGTCCAAACACTAATTAGGGCAATGCAAGTGACATTAAAATTTCTCTGCTTAGTCTTTAGAGGATTTATTTTTTACATGATGTGTTTTCTGTCCCTTGTCTTATCCATGGTGACTTAGCCTGGCTTTTTAGTGTCCTCATCTCCAAGCATCCATTATTCATTCAAATACTTTTATTAAAAATATCTGGCCTATAAAAGATTGGAAGCATATTATTACAGGAAGCATCCTATCTGCAACAATCAGCTCAAGAAACAAAACATTGCTAAAAAGGTTGCTTCTTGTGTCCTGCATGAGAAATCCTTTCCGTCATTATATTCATAAAAAGAGATGGTGTTTTTCAATCTATTTTTAGAAGTGTTTTTATTTTTAGATTTATTTCTTTAACTCATATAGAACTTTTTCTTTGTGTGTGAGACAGAATTTCAACATGAATTTTCCTTATGATTAATTAATTGTCTCTGAAGCTACTAACTGAAGAATCTATTTTATCCATTTAGCTGCTATGTCGCGTCTAACCAATAATCTTCCACATGTAAGTGGGGGACTGTTTCTAAGTTCTGTATGATATCTTTTGGCTTAATAATAGTCAAAAATTTCTTTGCTGTTTTTGGCCTATTGTTCGGCAATATAATTTTTCATATTAACCTTTAAATTTTGATGAAAATGTCAAAATTTAATTGGATTTTCTTTTTCTGTCTGATTTTAGGCAAGTTGTTTAACTACTGATTTCCTCATAAATTAGCTATCAAAGTTATGAAAAATAATGGTACTTAGCCTGTCTTTTGGGAAAGGGTGATGTTATTAAATTTGAACCATCTTATGCACAATTAAGTGCTTAATACGAGTTAGCTTTTACTATAGATTGTTTTGAGGAGGATTTCATATCTTTATGACATTGAGTTTACTTATCTGTGAACATAATAAATGCTTGACTGTCCCATGTCTCAAAAAAAGTTCCTAATTTGATGCATACTTCTTTCATATGATTTTATTCTTAGGAACAGTTGCTTTCTTTTTTCCATTGGCTGCATTTAATATTTAACTGTAAGCAACCAGTATGATTAAAGGTTGAATTTATTCTCTTTCCTTGTTTGAAGATGTTATTCTACTGTTTTCCAGTTTTCCTATTGTAGTTGAGACATCTGCTGTGATTATAAATCATGTTTCTTTATGATCATTTTTTCTTTGATTTTGCTCATTCATCTCTTTTCTTTGATAGGCTATTGATTCAATTCATTTTATGGATGTCAATTTATCAAGTTAAATTTTAAATGTCTCCATAAGTTATAGAAAAATTTTACTTATATCTCTAAATAATATCTTTGTCCCATCCTTTCTGTTCTTTCCTGAAACAATTCTAATTAGTTGTCTCAGGTTATCTGTCTCTGTTTGCTTTAAAGATTCACAGTGATTACTGGTAAAACTTCTACCTTGCTCATTTTATTTAGGGTAGATCTAATATGTTTACTACATCCACTGGATCTCTTAATCATAATTATATTTATCATTATCGAAATTAGTTTTCTTTCAAATTTGACTGCTTTGATAATTTCTTATGTTCTCTCATTTTTTGGATATTTTCTTTGATTTAATTTTTAGATACTTAAGATACAAATTTTACAATGCACGTATGAATTGTAATTCTACTGCTTTTTTGTTGATGTGTTTCTGATTGTTTCTACATATAGATATAGATATATTTGCCTTCCTTCCTTCCTCCTTCACTCCCTCTCTCTCCTTCCATCTTTCCTTCCTCCCTCTCCCTTTTTTCCTTTCTCTCTCCCTTCCTTCCTCCCTCCTTCTCTTCCTACTTCCCTTCTTTCCTTTCTTCCTTCTTTCTTTCCTTTCCTCTTTTAGGTTTTGAGCTCATATTTGGATGTTATTAATCTATTGGAATCCCAAGAGCTCTGGCTACATATTTTTGGAAGAGATATAGATTTATTTGCTTTTGCTTAGTGCTTAGAGTTCAATCCAGAATAACTTAAAATTAATTTCTGGTGTTGAGTTTTCCTAAGTGTAAAGTGAAACTGAAAAACTGGTGGGTTGTGTGAACTATGATTTTGAATTTTTCATGGTGACTTTTGTTTTCCAACCAGAGCAGTCAGGTAAGATCAGATTTCATGTTTCCTTCCTTGCCAGTCTATCATTCTTTCACAACAAACTCTCATTTCTCTCATCAACCATTACATCCAAGGTTCTAGGTAACATGGTAAATAATTACTGCCAAACCAGTCTTCAATATTTCATCACGCATGTGTGCTTTCTATGTCTTTATCTTTTGAGTTTTCCTTTCTGCAGACTTAGCTCTGCACATATAGCATCATGTTAGAAGAAAATAGAGTTTACTTGTCTTTGTTTTGCTTTGTTTTTTTACCTTTGAACCACCAAATTGCTGGAATTGAAAAGTCAATGCAATATGCTGTGAGAATACTGAATAATGTTCCCGTATAGTAGTAAACATGATGAGGACTGTTTGAAAAATAGTAAGAAGCAAAATATTTTCAGCTGTTCCAATTTTTAATGATTTCTATTCTAGTATAAGCAGTCATGAAATTCTGTCCTTGTAGACTAGAATGTTTGAAGGAAGTCTTAATAATTGAATCTCAGTGTTGAAAGGGATCTTTGAACTCATCTGATCTCAGCAGCAAAATCATAACAAGTCTATAACTTTTAGGTGCTCATTATTTATCAGATGCTGTTCATAGTATTTCATGTTCTCATTAAACTTAATTTGCCTTTAACTTTAAGATCTCAAAAAACAAAACAGAGCCCCCCAAAACAAAACTTACTTATCTGACCTCCACTGGGATATCTCTGTGACTGTGTGCCCCAGTATTTTATAGCTATGACCACTAACTCCTAAAAACATAAAAAAATCAAACTTAAAAATTCAGCGAATTATCTAAAGCTATGGTGGACAGTATGTGGTCTCGCTCCAATTCAGAATTCTTTTCTACTACAGTATATATTTTCTTAGTGGATCTCAACATTCTCCTATGAATATCTTAGATATTTTATCAGAATTTTCCCAAAATTCAGGGAAGTTGGACTATTTTTTCCCCTCATTGAATAGATAATTTAATTTACTATTAGAAACAAGGCAAATATTCTCCATTACTTGGTATTCAAGCATGTGTTCATTTCTTCCAGTAATGATAGTTTTTCATAATACTTATTTGATTTAGGATATATATAACTTTTTTGAATTGATTTTTCTTATCTATTGTAATAAGGTTCCCGGGTTTTCTTGTGTGACATTATCCAGTTAGTTCCAAACGGAGGTTTCAGAATCTAGCACCAATGCTTCTAACCAATATTTCTATAAATTTAGGAAAATTGACTTCTCTATATGTTGGTTGCTGGGAGGATAAAATAGCTTGATATATGGAAACCTTAAGAAGTAATAGTTTTTGACACACTGTTTTGTCAAAGTGCTAGCCAGCACTTCAAAGAATAACAGTCATTTAGACAACATTTGCTGTACTTATTTCCAAGATCTTTTCTTTTCTTCTTAAACTGCATTTAATTACAGCTTCTGGTTATATAATGATACAACAAAATACATAATTCAGTAACATACTTATTCTAAGGGAAATTTCATTGTATGAAGAATGCTATGTGATTTAAGAAATAATTTGACAAAGTCCTATCAAATTAGCGTATGGTTGCAATGCTCCCTAATTCTTTGGGAGCATGAAAATGCATTAGGTGCAAGAAAATCATATTTATGCACATATAATACCTTTCTCCCTTATTCAGTGTCCTGGATTTGGGAAGATTAGTAGTCATGCAATTACATCCTTGGTCAGTTATGTCATTGTTTTCTAAAATATTACCCTGAAAGAAACACTTTGACAGGAATAGCCCAGCAAGTTTTGGGGTAGATTAGGTGAAAATATTTGACTTAGTTCCTTTCCTTTAGTGCTAAGGCTTACTTTGCCTTGTTTCCATGGATAGAAAATTCACCATCATTCTTACAGAAGCAATAACATACACTCTTTTTTATCTTGAAAGGTTTTAAAACCAGAATGTAGTTTCAAAGTATTTGAAAATTTTTAGATTCACCCCAGGTTGTTTGCCTTCAGAACATAATTGCTCAAGGACCTGAGAGCTACCTATCTAGTTGCTCGGAACAAGGCAGGCAACTGTAGTGAGTACTGCAGACTCCACTAGAGAGTTTTATTTCCATTGTATGTTTTCACCATTTGAATTTAATTTAGCAACCTTCAAATTCCAAATCTTCTATTTACTCTGTGATTTATGTACAGAATTACATGTGTTCTCTGAGAACAAGACATCGATTCATTTGGAGAGCTTTGAAATGATGGCTTTAAATGAATTCATCTGCATGTATTTTCAGTAATCACATGCAGCTGAAATAACATCTATGGTGTAAGCACAAGATATACATACATGTGTATATATATATACAAACATATATACACACACATATATGTGTATGTGTATGTAATATTGACATTTTAATTGAAGTTAGCTATTATCTGCTCATTTCTATTTTAATCTGACTTTGCCTTTCATATGAATTAGCACTTAAGTTTACATTGAACTAATTTACATTGAGCTCTAGTGCTGTCTTTCTGGAATGCTTCTTTTTCAGCTATTCATTTACTGTCCACTTCCCTTCATCACTGAATAGTTTTTCTGCATCTCTGACCTCTACTAATAGAGAATTATTGCTTGATTATTTATTTTTTTTCTTTGCCTTGTTGCACGTTTGGTATGCTGGGAAAAGGGCATTAGTATTACAGAACCATATTTATAATGACTGAACATTGATGTTATGTAACTTATTGTATCATTTTTTTATTCCCAGTGGACCACAGAGTAAAATGACATGGAAATAGAACTTATTTTTGAAAAAATATATGGACTTTTGAAAAGGTGAAAAAGAAAAATTGTGAACATATAATGAATATAGTTATATACACTGATCAAATATGTCAAATAATTATTCAAATTCTCATTCAATTTTTATTGTAAGGAAACCAAATTAATAGTATGCATTTTAATTTATTACTATTTTAAGAAACATAATAGAAATACAACACAAAGGAGAAATATTTTCCCTATCATTTCTCAAATATGGCCTCAGAGCATAATTTAACCTCCAAGTGATTTTAGGAACTACAGGTTAAAACATAGTTCTCAAAGTGGAGGTATCCAAAGGAGAATTGAGTAAAATTTTTACAGAAATAATGGCTTTTCCATATAGAAAACTCAAGGGGCTTAACCAAAAATCTCATAGAATTTATTAGTAAGATCATTAGAAAAATTATTTTAAAGTCAATAGCTTTGCCAGGTATAGCCTCATCTAAAATAGAAACTATAAAGTATATTAGATCTGACAACAATAAAGCTACCAAATATCTAAGGATAAATCTAAGAAGTGTGTAAGGTATGAATAAAAACGCAAAACTTTCCTGAAAAATCATGACTCAATTCTGTCAACAGATTGAATATAAAGTGAATGAGCTAAATGTTAACTTCTGCCAATTAATTTGTATTTCAATCCAATCCTAACCAAACTTTGGAAGAAAAGAAAACATAAATCAATGGGTAAGAAACCCATACAATTTGATACCAAAATCAGTAGTTACTTCCAGAAAGGCATGGTAATTATAACACTTGTTATTTTCTTCAGAAATAGAATCAAACACACATAGAAAATTAACATATAATAAGTATAATTATTAAAATTAAGGGGAAATTTCTGCAACTCAATTAAAGGTATTGGGGAATTGAAAATCTGTGGAAATAAGTCATTTTTCTACTTCGTTTGCAATTCAAATACTAGCATTACGGTAACTGCTATAAAGAGTAAATACATTAAACAAAAGGATATTTTGAAAATTTTGGTGTATGAAATTCTTCTTGTACAACACGCAAAATATGGGAGTAATCACGTAAAAGATTGTTAATTTGGTTGCAAGATTTTATTAACAGATAGTAAAATAAAAGACAAACAAGAAAAATGTGCTTTGCATTTACAGAGAGTTAAATATATCAAAAATCAAATCATAACCTAATAGTAAAAAGTGTATGAAATATAGGAATAGACAAGTAAGTATAAAAAGAAATACACTTTCTTACTAAAGTGGTGAAAATTCTAATTGCCTGTTTACCAGTAAGAAGACAGTACAATGACTAAAACAATAAGCTTTGCAGTAAGGCTACTAGGCTTATCACCCATTCTATTATTTTCTGAAGATACTATCTTAGAAAATTACTCATTTTCAAATTTTTTCACCTGTAAAATGTGTATGTTAGAACCTATGTTAATTATGAGTTTTAACGGTATGAATACGTGAAAAACATTAATAATATCCATTACGAGGGCACAGAAATACAAAGTCATTAAAACAGCAATGAAATGCTCTTTTCAAATATCAGATTAACTAGAAGTTAAAAATGGAGAAATTTCACTATTGATAAAAACATTAAAGCTTGCCTAATTTTGTTGATAGGAATGTGAACTGTACAGTGACTTGGGTCACAGTTAGATACCATTGATAATTTTTTATCTGAATAACATTCAGCCAAATTTTCCACTTTTAATAATCTGTCCTGTAGAAATATTAGTACACATGCACAGAGATGAATGTACTAACCTGTTTGCTATCACTTTGCGGCAGCAAGAATCAATGACAATCTAATATCTCAACTTACAGATGTTAATAAAATAATGATACACTCAAATTAGAGGCTACTGGGAAGTGGTTTAAAAGCATGAACTGCACCCATACTAGCATGGTAATTTTTCTTTCATATATCAAAGCTACCCACAAAACAATGTCCTAAAGTCTCACTAATAAACACCTAACAAAAAGAGAAGCAAAATCAACTCTAAGTAGAATGACAGTTGTGGAAGTATGTAGACCAAAAGGTTGTTAGTAGGGATCATCTCTGGAAAGAGTAAAGAGAAAAGGGAATGATAGCCTTTTAATGTTTGTGCAGAAATTCATTCTTGTTATTTTTGAGTAATAAATGTTCTATTTATATTATTAAGATAAATGCAAGGACTTAAACACACTAAATTATCAATCTTTCTTGAGAGAATTTGTTTACACCATTAGCTCTATCCTGGCTCATCTTATTGAAGGGGCTGTTACAATAAAGCAGGCAGATCCATGGACAACATTGGACCAAAGTGCCTTCTATCTTGTCAAAGTTAGGTCATCCTTTCACCAGGAACAATGCACAAATGTGAGTGAGCCCATTGTGCTAAAGTTAATTCCTCTAGTTACTAAGCAATTTAGAGACTTATGTTAATGGTGTAGAGCTCTTCTTACTGCATTTGCATAATTGCTCTTTATATGACACACATTTTCTTTTCTTTTTTAAATAAAATTATGTGGATTAGCATATAAAGTACTGAGGAATTTACATAGAAAATCTCTCACCAGTAAATGGGATGAGCAAGGAAGTCCTGTATGAGTTTCAGAAACTGAGCTATATAAACACGGAGGGCAGTAGGTCTGACTTGAGAGCATCCAAAAAGTAAAAGAAAAAGGGTATTTTTTGTTTTGCTTTTTTTGCAATTACTGAGAGGAAAATTCTTTTTTTTTGTAGAAATTATATAGGTAATTGACATTCCTTTTGCATTTCTAAATGTAAGCATTTATCACAAAAATTGAAATACCTATTTGTAATAAAATGCCATTGTATATATATTTGGTACAAACATTTCTTCACTTTTCTGTAGTCTCATTAAAATAGATAAGAGATTAGACATTTCTTTAAGCAACAAAGTCATGAATGGCCATGGAGCTTAGGATAACCCTTACAGGCTGTAGTCAGAGGTAAAGAGGAGGGAGAAAAGGAAAAACTGAGAGAGGCAACAGGGCAAGCAGAAAAGAGAAGAAATACAAAGAGAAGAAATGGAAGGAAGAAATACTTATAGAAAAAGAATGGTAGAATTTAATTTGAAAATGTATTGTCTTACACACTTCATTATACATGTGTATGTCATGAGAAATACATATGTACTACCTGATATTTAGTATAATTTCTCTCTAAAGTTTGGCTGTGCTGTGCCATATTTGAGTTCAATGGGGCCTTTGAGGGTATTAAGAGGTTTGAAAACTGCCTTTTGCCAGAAGCACAACAGCTGGCTGGTGTCACAATTGGGATTAGACACTAGGCCTCCAGACATTCATCCTGGCACTCTTTCTCCACTATCCAAATCACATCAGCACAGGCAGCACCCAGAACCTAGAGCATAAGTTGATCAAGGATTTACAGAGGCCAGAACAATGCGTATTTATGATGTGGAAGTACATGGCCAAGAGTTGAAGAATGGGACTATCTTTTGTGAAAGTGTTTTATATAAACGGAGGTAATTCTCTTTCGTTTATGTGTCCAGAACTCATCATTAAAATTCACAGGAGAGTTATTGCCTCTTACTGCCAGCTCTGCTATTGCCTGCTATTCCAGATGATGAATGAAGCCAGAATAAATGTTATAGATTTTTTAAAGCTGCATGTAATATGGGCAACAGTTATAAAGTTTTGACATTTCACCTTATGCAGCAAACATAACATGAAGGTCAAGAAGGATAAATGTTTGTTAGAGGGAAAGAAAAATATATTATTACAACTTTATAGAGTTTTCTACTTCTGAGTGATAATGTTGCATCACATTTAATATTTAGATGAAAAATGGGATGAAAATGTATGCAAAGAAGAAGTAATTTATCATAGTAAGGATTTGTGGCAGGCCTGTAGTGAAAATCATCAGGGAGGCAATTTACAGAAAATGTCATTGTGGTCTGTGTTTATTATTCTTCACATTTTATTTGAATCATTTAGTGTTTCATTCAACATCTATATACTAAGGAGTAGGGTGGCCAGAGCAAAGTTTAGGCATTTAAAGGATGAGAGTTTTGTGAGAGGTGTTACTGTACCAGCTCCCGAGTGGGAAATCCTTCTGGTCATTTGACGGGAGAGGAAGCTATTCCGTAGGTACATGAACTTTTCAGTAATTCCATTAATGGAAATGAGACAACTTTACTCCATTTTATTATGAGAACAACATGCATTTACCTAAATTTTCTAAGAATAAAGAAATGACAGTTTCATCTTTTTAACATCTCCCTCAATTTTTCACATGGAAACCAAATGCTACATGCCCCATATGTTATAACAATTATATTTTTAAAAAAGAGTGTATCTTGAATATAAATGTTCAACCTTGAACAGTTCTATGGAATTGCATAAATAAGACATTTAGGATTATGAGAATTGAGGATAACTTCAATATGTGATTGAACGCATGTCCAAGACAAAGATGTTCATTTCATTTCATTTTGGTTTCCAATTTCATCTGCACTATGTACTTTTTTCATGTTAATAGCATCATCTCACTTGGTACAGATTTCCCCACATGCAGAATATTGTTATAAACCTTAAATAATGCAATTTCTCAAATACTCCAAAAATTGTCTTTTCATGGTAATAATGATTGTTTTTTTTTTTTTTTTGAGAATGGATAGAAAATTATACAGGTAATTTAAAATTAAACCTGATTATTTTGCAGTATAATAATGAAGGAAATATTGTCATAAAAGACATCAGAAATATCCAAATATCAACAGAAATGAAATTTCATCGTAAGAACCTATTTTATGTCTTTGTTGTCCAAACAGTTTAGATCATAGATTCATAAAACAAAAATTCCTGAATTCAGTATTTTAGAGAATACAAAAAATAAATATGGGTGATTTGATGTCATTAACACATTTATGTTATGGTTTATACTTTTCCCAGCACTTCTCTATACCTGACCTGGTTTAGACTTTATAGCATCTCACTAAGCTAGGCAGGATAAAAATTAATATCATCATTCAACAGATTAGGAAACTGAGTGATTTCCTCCAAAAGGTCAGAGAGCTGGGCTTTCAATATGTTTGTGTTTTACACAAACACACCGCTCACATACACACACACAGCACTCAAACATCTCATCCCTCAGGCCATGCAGGAAGGATGGGGTTCACAGCAGGAAAAATTATATTCAGTTGATGGTAAGTAAGACAGCCTTCATGGAAGAATTGGTATTTTATTAAATGACATTTATCAACTGTCTGCTGTGTGCCAAGTATGTGATAGGATGGAACTTTACTCTGTGCTTTCAGTTAGCTCAGAGTTCAAGAGTAAAACTAGACAATTACGTGGGCTAATATGCAGAAATGTGTATTGCTTTAGAATCACATGTAGGACAGGCATGTAATTCAGACCATGCACAGCAGGTAATACCTGAGCACATCCGTGTATATTATTCTCTGAGCAATGGGAAGACGTTGATGGACTTTTTTTTAACAGGAGGGTTATAGCTACTGATAGAAAGGACATTTATTGTGATGTGGGCTATTTGGAAGGTTATTGTGGTAACCCAGTCAGTACATGTTTAAAGGCCTTATAAAAGGAATGTCAACAGAGTTGGAAAGCACTGATTTGAAAGTCAAATGGGAAGTATTTGGTAACAATTTGTATTCCGGGGATCAAGGAAGGGAAGAAGTCAAGGAGTAATTGTTCCATTCTGAAAATATGGGTTTAATTTTTAACATATGCACACGTGTTTTGTGGCATTGATGACTTTTATGCTAAGGGAAATAGGAGGAAAATCATGATACATGATTAGTCTGAACATTACTGAATGTTCAGACTAATTAGAACTCTGATGGACAGAATATAAGTTGTCACTAGAGACCTTTTTGGGACTTACAGGTTGCCAGTGCTGCCTCAGTATATTTTTCCTTAATCCTTCCCTGCCACACAATAAGTAGATAGTAAGGTAGCCAGTCGATATCATTATACTCTTTTACGGATGACTAAGCTCAAACAGAATGAAATAAAGTAGCTTGTCCAACCAAGTTCAAGAGACTAGAGTAAGGCCAGACTCTAATTCCAGGTGGTTCTCACTTTCAACTTTCACAACCTCTGCATTTGAGGTCAGAGCTCCAGGTTCCTTGAGGACAGAGTAGTATCTTTTCATAGTATTTAATATCTGAGATTAAATGTATAGACTTTAAGACAATATAAAGCAGAAACAAATATTGATTTTTTTTTCTTTTTATTCTCTGAGACACATACTTGAGGGGTTGTGGAAAGAAACATTTTACAAAAATAATAGCAGGGAAATAAATAGGAAATAATCATGAAAATGTATGATTCAAAAATTAATATATAATGTATTTATAGTGTATTTTTTACTGTATATTTGCAGTTTATATAGTATATATGTGGATGTGTAATAATACACTATGTATTTAGAGTGTGTGTTTTCACAGTAAATAGAGAAAGGGAGTCACCTGAGGAGATCTAGGTTTAAGAAACATTTGCACACAGTATTGAATTTGACCTTGTTAAGACTAAGAGCATGTATCAAGAAAGAAGAAAGAAACAGTTCTCCTTAGAGAACACCTCTTATGTGGTGTGCTGTAGGAAGACTAATATGACACAATTACAAATCAAATTAAGAGAGAGAGTAGTGGGAATAGCATAAGTTCACAAGACCAAGGAGAAAGAAATCAGATTTTCAGAACAAGAAACATTGCAGAAGTATACTCTGAAAACTTCATAGACAACAACTAAACTGCCAGACTTCACATACACAAATTAAGCAGGGTCATTAACTGTCATGCTTAAGGTTGTCTACCCAACACTTAGAACAGTGCATAGCAAATTCTAAAAATACTAAGTTAATTTGGAATGAATGAGTTGGAGATGGTTATAGATGGCATGAACAGGACAATGGGGAATTCTAAATACACAGTATCAGTGGTTGCAAGAGATATTGTACCATGAGCAGAGAAGGAAAAGTCAAATCAAAAAGACAATTTGTGGTGTAACATTTTCTTTCATTTTTAAAAAATTTGAATGAATTGTAATGATAAGGAATTAGAAATTTTCCAATGGGTGATCCTGGAGGGTGAGAAGGTGTCACTAAGCTATTAAATACAGGCAAAAAATGGACTATATCTTGCTTGCTCTGTCATTTTCTAAACCTAGCATCATTTCCAGTATATATTTGTTGAGCAAATAAATAATGGAGACAACTGATTTTTGATGAAGTTTTGGAAAACATGAATAGAAACCTGAATTTCACCTTGTGAAAAAAGATGAGACTGCTAAGAGACAGAATATAGATCAAAGAATTGGAATAACTTGGAGATAAATCCTTGGAGAAGGTCTTTTTAGTTTGGAGTGTAAAGTAGAACTGTGATAGTGAATGAAAGATAATTAGAAGGAGAGAAACAGTACCAAGATGATATGATCATACTTGGTAGCAATGTGCAGAAAAAGTCTGAAGAGAGCAATGCTAGTAGCAGAAGAGAGAGAGAATGTCATCATGCAACATTTCGGTTAATGGATACAGAAAAATTAAGAATGCTGGATTGGAGAGATTATTGGAATTATTTATTAGTTCATAGAAAATTTTTAATAGTGAAATAAGAGCCACAAATTACATAAAAGGTTAACATTAGAAGTTCAGTTATTGGTGTGTCCTGGTGGAGTAACAATTAGCTCTTCCCCCTCTGGCTGAGCTCAGTCCACATAAATCCCAGAGAACTGGGTTCGCATCCTGGGGACAAGGAAACAACTAAGATTAGTAACTAAATGAAAAATAAAATAAAAATGCTTCTTCCTTCTCTCTCTTACTGCCTGCTTGCCTACTCACCTTTATCCTGCCCATACCTTTCTTTTTTTTGTTTCTTTTAAAGAAACAAGTTTAGTTAGAAAAGAAGTTAGATTTTCTGTGATCTCCATTGTTTTGAGGTCAGGATTGCATGGTGATGTAGTTTTTCCCAGACCTTGCACAAGCTTCAAAGGAACCATCATCATTCCTGCTTAGGAAGCAAGCCTATACCATCTCCTTTATTTGAATGGCAATTTATAAATACATAAAATGCAAAACAAAAATAAAGCATACCCTGTTCTACTCCCTTTCTGCTAAATAACCATGTGAGGTTCTCCAGACTGTATCCAGTATGCTACATTAGCAGCACCAATGAGCAGAATGACCCAAGAGACAAAGATGTGTTTTGGATGCACCATCAGCATTGTTATTGGCTTATGTCATCTGGGCTTGTGATAAAAAATGGAATAATCAGCAAGTTACTTGCACCCAGGAGATTATCATCTTTGCTGTTTGACCTAAAGTGTCTTTTCAAAGACGTGCCTTTGCTGAGTTTCTCAGAGTTGATATTAAATATTTAATTAAAGCAGAAATGAGAATACTTTATATAGTATCTTGCAGTTTCAAGTCTTAAACATAAATGCAGCTCTAATATTAATCAGCATTATCAGTCATACATTTATAAGTGTTTCGTAGGGTAACTGTATGGATTGTAAAGCTAGATGTAATGAAGAGATTTTCTGCTTCTTCCTCTGCCTCCATAGAGGACACAAGAAAAGAATGGCCAAATGGAGATAATATTATCTAGCTCATATATGAAAATTATTTTGGGAATTATTTCTGGAGTTTATGATACATGATTTGGATATTCTCAATGATAACAGAACTTCCTTCATCGAGGATGAATCACAGATAAAGAAATTGTTTTAAAATTTGGAAGCATTGCTGCCAAATAAGGTAGAAATAACAAACATAATTTTACTTCTAATCCAATGAAGAGTGATTTCAAAGTAGTATAACAAATGATTTAGTGTGCTTCGTCAATAGGATAACATATCTGAGCTATAGAGGGGAGAGCATCAGTATGTGTATTTTGGAGATGGCATGGTCGAATTATAACTATTTTTCATCTCGAGATTGTCACTGCTAACAGGGCACACAAACTATCTTGAATCAAATCAGCATTTTGACTGATTCCTCATTGTAAATTTCAATGATATCCGTATCACCCTACGGGGTAGGGACAGTGACTGACCTATGGGAAATGAGCAATGTTGACCAAGTAGTTGTTAGTATGTGTTATAAGGGGACATTAAGAGAGAAATATCTAGAAAAATAGAGCATTATGTAAATAGTCAGTTTTTTTTTTTTATGTGCTATAATGAGGTAAAGGATAAGTAAGAGAACTGAGGAAGACTAGAGACAGCCAGGAGAGAACATCCATTGTTATAAGCTTCTGTTTATTGGAGAATTAGCTGAATTGTCTGAAAAATATGTGCTTCTGAGTTAGGTGAGTTATAATTTCCTGTGAAGTCTTGTACAGATTGTGCCTGTCGTTGGGTCAAAGCCAACTGTTTCCAGATGGTCCCGATAAGCAGGAAGCCCCTTGACAACTCACTCCACAGTCTAAAATAAATGGAAAATGAAAGGTATGGCTCCTTATTAAGATCATCTACAGATTCAAACACTGACTTTCTTTATCAAACATTCAGCTGACACTGTGGTTGTTGTTCCCGTCACGGAACAAGTTCACTTAAAATGAAAAGCCTCGTTAATAAATCACTTTGCCTGATATTTCTGTTGCATTTAGATGACAGTCTGACACTTTGCAAGAAATGAAATAAAATAGACTTAGAAAGAATATTATAGAATTTCCTCTTTTCATGTCTCCAGGAATCCTCAATTTCTGAACAAGCTTAAGATTGAAGATGTACATGTCAGTGTTCATATATTCATGTATACTACAAGGAATCAGGGTGCAGTTAGCCTGGAAGCGTTTCAACAATGAAAGAGTTTTCCATGTATGTGAAGAATGAGTAGAGTCCATGACAGGAAAGGTTATTTTCAATTTCTGTAATAAGACAAGGGCAAAAATTCGACATGAATACAAGTCAGGAGTCTTATCTTTGCTTCATATTTAAGTGTGAAATAAATATAAGCATATCCAGTTGCTTCCTGAGACATATTGATCTTCTCTGCAGAAGACTGGTAATAAAGGAGATGTCTATTGATATTTGACACAGACACAGCCTTGAAAGCTTAGAAACATTCTTATGTTAAAAAGGAATGTGTTGAAAATTAGTAAATGATTCAAGGAAAGTTGGAATATTTGGTGAATAAAGGCCACTCAAAAGAATAGCTAAACTTTCTTCTCTTTCATTTTATATCTACAAGTCATTAAATTTATTGCCTATTATTTATTGATTGGAATTAGTTATTTGAATCTGTATATACTTTAGTAATACTTTTATTTATGAAACACATCTATATATGACAGATCATATGTTTTTGTGAATGAAGGAAAATAATTTTGGACTTTTCCTTAAATGAGGTTAAAATAATTCTCAGTATTATGCTCTAGGTTTTCAGACTATGTCATTGGATAGGTGACTTCCATTCCTTATAATGAAATGACCCCTAAAGTTTAAAATTATCCATTCCTTGGATTAAATGACTATTGAAGTGTTTTTTTTTCATTCAAAGCCATGTGGCTGACCTAAATGAATTGGTGGTTTTAAGCACTATGGCATGGATTGTTTTTATAGAGCCTTTTGGGGAATCATGGATACAGAAAACTTTACTGCTTAGAGAGATATGATCATATTTGTGTTTCAAAAAGTATTCTGGCTGTATTGTGGAGAATTGAATGGAAAAGATAAAATGGGATGAAAGAAGAAAGTTTATATTCTAAGAATCCAAGTGATGAAAGAGGTATCCATTGGTAAAGAGCATAGACTCTCAATTTAGAGTGCCTTTTTACAAAATTTTATATACACACACAGACATAGCATCATTTACTAGTTATGTACCTTGTGTAACTCAGTCAATCTCCCTAAGTTTCAATTTTCTTATCAGTAATTTGTGAATAATAATAGTTCTTTCTTTAAGGGTTATTGTGAGAAATGAACAAGTTAATGTACCATAGAACATGACAGATACAAGGTGTAAGCACAACTTAAGTACATTTAACAAAGTAGAAGGGCTGACATTAAGATAACAATAAATGAATCACAATTGAACATTTAGGTATTAGAATGCATTGCATGTGACTTAGCTATAGTCTGACTATTGGAGAGGAGAGTGGGAGAAGTTAGAGCTGTATCCTATTCACTGAAATGAAGTATTGGTGGAGGTCAAGGGATTGTGTGAATGATGGGCAATCTCAAAGAAAATATTAGCTAAATATTTTGCTAATATTCTTTTGTTCAGAGTAGAACATATGAAGTAAGTTAACTCCATGTGGAAGTAAGTTAACTCCATGTGAAAGATTAAAATTAGGAGTTCTGAACATTATTTGCTATTTGACTGTGCAATTCAAAGTGAGATGTCTCTTTATGATGCAAGTCTGGCTCCAGCTTTTCTTAAAATTTTGGTCAACAATGGAACTCTTCCTAAGCACACAACATAAAATCACCATGAATCAGATGTTATAGGAAATGAGCTAGTGTGACTGTGGATAAATCCCTGATAACTTCAACTTGTTCATAACAAATTTTACATATGCTCTTTTCTTCCTACATGAAGAGGTCCTAAAATATGTTTACATATATATAGTTTGTTAAGCAATTAATTTTGTATTTTCTTCCGACTAAAATTATTGCCAATGTTATATAATGCTTTGAATTCTCATATAGGATGCTAAGTAAGTGTTCATACATTTGATGGGATCATTGATAGAAGCTATATATTTTTTTCACTGTTGATTTTTTCATATTTCACATAAAATGGCATTGCCAATTTCAATGATTTATCTCTTCTATCTTCCAGTCTGCTCCCAGTTTTCACGAGGAGTCTATGCTATTTTCGGATTTTATGACAAGAAGTCTGTAAATACCATCACATCATTTTGTGGAACGCTCCATGTGTCCTTCATCACGCCCAGCTTCCCAACAGATGGCACACATCCGTTTGTCATTCAGATGAGACCTGACCTCAAAGGAGCACTTCTTAGCTTGATCGAATACTATCAATGGGATAAGTTTGCATACCTCTATGACAGTGACAGAGGTAAGTGGCAATATCCTTATCTCTTTATATTGCATCACATTCAATGCCTACACTTGACATCCATATGCAGCATTATGAAGCCACCCAGGAGGACTAAAATCTGAGGGTCATTTGGTTTAATTTTGCTGTACAAATAAATAATGCAATTTGAAGTGCAGAAAACACATTTAAAACAGAAGAAAAAAAGTGTGTGAATGTCCAATTTATAGATCATAGTCTTGTCATCCCAATGCCTACATGTCCAGTTGTAAGATAAAAAGCACCTTAGGTTATCAACAGCTAAGACCTCATGATGACTATAGTACTAGTCCAAGGTCGCTAAAGTGACCGTATTGAAAACTGGTTTAAGCAAAATTTAAATGAATTTATAATTAAGAATTTCTACATAAATGTATAGTTATTCAATATTTTCATATGCAAACATTTTATCAGATAGGATTCATTATTATTAATCTAGCTTTAAAATGATATCCTTGAATCTCATAGAAGATAAAGGACTTCCCACAGTTCACCCTTATGTGTATCGTTCAACACAAGTCTTTTTGTACTAGACTCATATGTTTTCACAATTCTGTGTAATTGTTTATGATAAGAAGTTGATTAGCATGACAGTTGGATAGTTGTGACTCATTAAATTACAGGTAGGTTATTTATTTTGTTTAGTTTTGTTGGGGATACTTCCTCTGTTTCCTATATTCCTTGTTGTAAAGTTTAGTTTCAGCTGATCTTCCTGATTTCTATGCCATGTGTTATTACTCATTCCTGGGTCTGTAATTTGTTTTCAGTGGGTCTTCTTATTAATGTCTGAATTTTTATTTTTTTAAAGAGGAAGACAGGAAAGCAGCACAGAAGGAAAGAGAAAGGAGGAAGAAACATTTAAAATTATTTCCTTGTTCATTTTAATTTCCTCCCAGTCTTGGGCCACAAGCCCAGGTCCCAGGCCTGAATGTGGGTTGCTCCTCAGGGTTGAACTTAACATCTGAGCTAACAGGATGTCCCAAATTGTCTGAACAATTTGTGCATATGTATAAATGGGTGTTTTTCTTGAGTATCTGTAATCAATTTCAAAAGGATGAAGAACCATTCATAGTAAGAGTACCTAAGTACCAAAATACATCCTTTAGCAATTTGCTTCCTGGAATATTTAAAGGTTCAAATGAAAACCATCTACTCAGTTTGACCAAGTTAGGGCACCTTGTTAAACTCCAAGAGCAGGTGAGAAGAGCGCCAACCTCCAGTCAATTTTCCATCTATCAGTATGTGGCATTTGCTGCTATACTTCCGAGTCAGGAGTGATCAAGCTAAGTGTCGGATTCTCTGCCCTCTCCACTCAGTCCTGCGAGTGAGAACATTCAGTGGAAAAATCAGCACTGCACAAGCTGAAAAAAAAAATGGCCATGTCAACAACTTTTCCTCCTGATTTGAGAAGAGAGAGTTTTGCTATTCCCATGGGGAAGGAAAAATTTAAAACAGAGAACCATTCAGAATAAATATGGATTCCAATGTGCTGGATGTTTCTGAAATGTATTCTGATTGTGATAAAGAGCTTACAAAACCGAGCTTATTTATAGCCTTTCCTCTTCTCTGCTAACTTCTTTGTTTCTCCATTATATTAATAATATATTATAATATATTATATTAATTAATTATTATTAATTAATTATTATTAATTTATTAATAATAATTAATTAATAATATATTACTATTCTGAAATCTGGGACTATTCCTAATACTTCTTTCAACCTTGAATGCTATCGGTGTAACACTTACTACTGAAATGTTTTACCCCTAGATACTCTTTGTTTCCACTGTCATCACATCAGACTTAGCATGTGTTTATTTCCTAGTCTCTTCATTTCCACACTTTTTCTCTTTTATTCATTTTTCACAAATATATCCAGGATTTTTAAATGTTTTTGAATACTTTTCTGACCACATGATTCCTTTGCTTTATACACTTCAATGGCTTCTGATTATAATGAGGACACAATTTAAAAGTCTTTACATGGCTTTAACAACTTATGGTATCTGGTTCCCACCAATTTATCCTACTGTCCTGCGTATTCACTTGTTATATCCATCTAATTGAACTTTCACTTTCTCTGATGCACTAAACCATGATTTCAACTAAACCTCTGCACATTCTCACTCATCCTCCTCCATAACCCAGCTTACTTAGCATTTCCAAAGATGTGTTTCTCATTGTTATTCTCTCTCAAAGTAATTTCTTTCCTTTGTTCTTAGTACCTATCCCAATTTATAATTAAGAGTGGTCTTTATTCTTTCACTCAAGAGTTTCTATTGAGCTTCTATGATATTCCTGGGACTGTTCTAGTCACACAGGATAGGAATTATTTCTGTTTAAGATCTGGCTATAAACCCCCAAAAGGCAATATCCAAGTAGTATCTAGTACTCTAGATATGCAATTAGGAATTATTTCTATTTAAGATCTGGCTATAAACCCCCAGAAAGCAATACCCAAGTAGTATCTAGTACTCTAGATATGCAATTAGGACCTGTACATGCATTGCTTAGGCAAATGTAGGGACTGAGTTGTTGTTGAAGAAACAGTTTAAATGAAGGGGAAGAACTGAACTGGTGGTGGTGAACAATGTATCATATACAGATGTTGACTTAAAATGATGCTCACCTTAAATCTACATAATGTTATGATGCAGTGTTCTTTAATAACATTTTTAAAAAGTGAATGAGTTGACATCTTTGTAGTTTCTGCTTGAAATGGCATTAGAATCTGAATCTTGCTTTATAAATTGAAGAAAAATGGAAGATAAAATCTCTACTTTTGACAAGGTAGCATTTTCAGTGTAGGGACATTCTTCACTTTCACTACATCTCCCTGTAGTTGAAACTGAACTTCTGAGAAAATGTGAATGGACGACATTTGACATAATAGAAAAAAAAAATGTAGTTTTTGAAGTGTGATACAAAGGAAAGTCAAGCTCTGAGAAGTCAATGATAAGGTGAAAGTGAATGGACTTATGTACTCACAAAGAGAAACATATTGTAAAATGACTTTATTAATACTTTAAAATATTAAATGAAATCAAAGTGATGAGATCATTCTTAGTCATTAAATTATCCAAATTGATTTGAATTTAAGTGCATTTGTGGAGAGAAGAACATTAAAGTGATAATTTTAAGTAGTTTTATAATAAAGCCAAAATGACCTTATGGATTAATTTTCAAACTATTATCAAATAGCTGCTCATGCTTTAATATGAGTAGGATTATACTGGTCTTTAATCCAAAACCATTTTTCTGAGATAAAGGTGTATGGTAGAAGACTTAACCTTTATGTAAATTTTTACATGACTCATGGAAGTAGGATGTTTGAAATCTGATTTTTTTATTAATGACTTACTTTTTATAGGTTTGCCATCATATTGTATTTTAGAAAAATTATTCATGTATTCATATTGTGAATGGTTTCTTTTCTTTGATCTTTAACCCATTCCACTTACATGTCTTCTATGTTAGTGTTACATGATTTAAGAATGTATCTCATCCCTTTACCCACTGAATGTATTCATTAAAAATAAGTTCCATAATTCCTACTCTCCAACTTCTCTCTTTCCACGTCTTAATTTCAAACAACTTGGATTGTTCTTGATGTGAAATCCTACTTAATTTCTTTTTTACTTAATAATAATCTTTAATTCACTGAAATTCTAGAGCAGATAAACCTGCAGTTGAATTTAATTTCTAAATATATCAATTGGTGTTCTTTTGAACAGCATAGGATTCAAGAATGAAAGGACTCACCAACTTTGTGCCTTAAATCTGAGTTAGATAAAAATGACAACATTTTTCTATGCTTCTTCATGGTATTGCTGTTAGCTAAGACTATCAGTTAAATCTTCCTTGATTCCAGCTAACCACCCAAATGCTGGGCAACAAATTTCTGAAACTACAACCCTTTAATGAACAAAGGAAGGCATAGACAGAGGTTGATCTTTGTATAGAACATCTTTGACTATTTCAGGTTTACCAATGATATGGGTTCTAAAATTCTCCATTTGGTATAATATGAACTTTAAGGACTTCTGGTGTCTTCTATTTATCTATGCTATTTAACAGTAGACTGTCATTCCTTGATGAAGTAGTGCCCTTCCTCAAATGTGCTTTGTTACTTAATAGAGAGTAGATTGATAGATTCTCATTGATTTTAATTACATTTTGAACTTTCAAACAATGGGGTTATTTATGCCAGTTCATCAAATAGAGAATATACACATGTATTTATATATGCACATATTAAATTTGAATCAAGACTTAGTTAAAATGTGCTGTTTGTTTATTTACAGGTTCAATATCAATAAGCTAAATAATACATTTCTGTAGACAGTAAGTAAAAGCAGAGTTAATGCTTAATATCTTTATGTCTTGTTTCGGTTTGCACATAATTGTTTTATTTTGTCCCCTGAAGGGAAAGCTATTTTATTCCAGTTCCAAGAAGACATCATGCATAGAATAAAAATGCAAATAATAAATTTCTTTTTGGATGTTCCTGAGAAAGTCAGTGAGGGAAATATATGTTAACCTAATCTGGTCTAGGCATGCTGCCATGACTTAGTGATTATAAATATTAATTTCTATGCATGAAAGATGAAAAAGGACAGTGATTTTTAAATGGAACAAAGAAATATTTTTTAAAAGAAAGACATGGTCTGAATGAAGTATTCCTGTTTGCAGCAATTATTTCAAATTTCACCCAACAATGTACAAATTAAGGCACTTAGACTTCACCTACTTCTAAACTGATGTCTTTTCTGCACATTTGTCATAGTATTACTGACACTAGCTCAAGATGATCTATGAAGTATTGCTAGTATTACTCTGAAAGAATTTTAGAGGGTTTGTGAGGTTGAAAATAGTTTATACAGTTATAATTAGTCAAAAACAATTAGGTACATAAAGAAGTAATATATTCCAACAACATTTTAGTCTAAATATTACTTATTTTAGCCTAAATCTGAGAATTTTGCAGAGTCTAGGATTTAATTTGGAAATACAATATTCTTGCTCCTTTAAAAATATGTTTTAAATTTATCTGTTAGAAGGAGTTGCTAATTTTTTAGATTATTTCCCATTATAATCAACTGTATATCTTGTTTTCTTTGTTTTAAATAATTTAGTAATAAATGAGTTTCTGCTACAATAATTCAAATATCCTGATATAGTAGCAAAGATATTAGAACTGAAAGATGTTATATACCAATAACCTAATCATATCGACCATACAAGTTTATGTTATGAATTAAGGGATGAATTTATTTATGAATATACTTCTATACTTGCATATATTGGAGGGAAACATATCACAAATAATTCTTTCCCTCCTAATTACAATATGGGTGCAGAAAACCAAATGCATGGATTTATGTTTTGTTCAAAGAATTTAATTTCACCTCGAGTCGTAAAACACATCTTAGTGATTTTTAAATTAAAAGCACCTATTAATTTTGAAGTAATCAGCTTAATACAAACTCTTAGTTGTAACGAATGACAAAATCAAGTTGAGATGAGTTGGAGAGTGTCAGTGACTGCTACTGTAAAAACAAGTCTACATGTAGAGCTTACCAAATATTAGAAATAGTCTCTTCAAAGCCTGAGTCATATAATTTCATGACTTATGAATTACTTTGGAATGTTTTAGTAGATGGTTTAATAAATCTAAATACAAGGTTGATATAGTACCACACTATCTTTTTAATAAATGGATGTAGTTCTTTTATGGTTTCATAGGTTATAAAATATTAATTCTGAAATTTTGATTACAGAGAATCTGTACAAATTGTAAGCTACTTTGACAGAACGAATGAGTTTGAAACCCAGCCATTTTTAAATGTATTCTTATTGATTTTATACATTATCTCCATATTTTTTGACAAAATGAATTGCCAATAAATGTTAGAAGTATCACTCAATGAAATCCATTTACACATTGTCCTATCTTAATTTTTTTGTAATATATGTTGAAGATGGAACAGACTATCAAGATCATAAAGCTTAAGTCAAGAACATCTCAAACTTTTAATTCAGTTTGTGGCAAAGTTCATAATTAAATACAAATGAAAAAAATAATTTGTTTTCTAGGAGAAGGGAAGTCCACTGTTAAGTGCTATATGATAATATGTGAGTAAATTTTAGAATATCTTGCATAGATAACATGTTTCTAAGGAAGAGTTATGTAATGACCAGAATGTGAAATAGTAGAGCTCAGAGAATGAAGGATGTTTAGAATATTAGCTTTTTTCTTTTCCTACTTGGGAAGATAATTGGATTGACAGGAAGAATTTGAATTGCTTCATGGGAGGATTTATTTATAGTGAATGCTACTCATAGGTGATCTGTGGTTCAGTGAAATTTTATTTTTTGAAAATTTTTACAATGACTTGTGGATATAATTAGATTATTGGTAGTGAACTTAATGCATCATATATGGATGTTGATTTACAATGATGCATACCTCAAATTACATATTGTTATGATACAGTGTTCCTTCAATAAAATAAAAAATATACAGAAAAAAATAAATTCATATTTTTAATTTATTAGTAACCAATATATGAGGAATCTTGTTTTTTCTATATCTCTCTACCTTTCACAATTATTTAGAAACATATACTCAATATGTCATTTTAACTGTACATATTTTAGTTTGTATTTTGAAAAAATTATGTTGTTTTAAACATAGCTATAGTATTCTACTTATAGAAATTAGCAATAATCAGTTAATAACATCATCTTTGTCTGAAACAGGATAAAGGTAAGTTCAATATATTGCTATTGGTTAATAATCTCTTTAAAATGTTTATACTGTAAAACTGAGTTTACCACAGTCTGAATTTTGATATTGCTTCAGTATGGTATCTAAAATATTACACTGTGCCATAATTCCTTATAAAATGATAGATTTAGAAACTAATGAAATTTGTGTGTACTCTTTTGTCATGAATATTTCATAGATGATCTTGAATATTACCCTTTGGAGACACATAACTTCTAGGTGTTTCTCCTTTCATGTTGTTAGAAGCAGTAGGTGAATGTTATCTTGATTCGTTAATCCATTAGGCACTTCAAGATGGTTATCATTTCAAATAGTATTCATTTATCATTTTCTAGCTGGAGTATTTCCAAAAAAAAATTTTTTCCTTTAATTAATTATTATCCTGAATGTAGCTCTTTTAGGAAGGCAAGAAAATGCTTGTTTGTCTTCCTTTATTTTCGAGTTTTCAAAATAACAACTTGGCTCCCACATATCTTACATATATATGTGTGTATACACACATATATGTATGGGCATATATACACATAAGGATATATACACATATATGTAAGTATGTATTTAAATATGTACCACTTATGAATTTATGGATTTAAATATTTTATGTACTTAAGTGTTTTGCAATTATTATTTTCATTGATATTAAAATTGTTTGTTTATATAAATTGATTCTTTTCAAATTAATTCCTGAGCTTTTTGACAGTTCTCATAGCTATGGAGAGCTTCCTTGCTTATAGCTATCCTAATATGTGCTAGACTCATCGCATATTCTATAGACCAATATCCACTCAATACACTATGCAATGATGTTTTTCTTGTTGGTAATACCTTTCAGCAACATTTATTAGTGACATCAGTCATTAGTAGATTGAAAACATTAAAGATTATTATATGAATAAAGCTTATAGAGAGATGTGATACCATTCAGGTAAATCCCATATTTATAGTTAAAAAGGTATTGATATTCTTTTGAGAAACTTACAGGTCTTTCTGAAATGATGACGATGAAGTGATGTGTCTTGAATTTATTTTGAAGCTTTGATCTTGTGTTGTTCATGAAACTGTTAATTGAAATGATGAGCTTGTGTTGACTCTCTAGAGCAGAAATGATGTGGAAGACATTTTTGTACTTGTTTGCCAGGTGCTAAACTGCCGATTTCACCTTAGGAGGTTAAGTAAGTTGTTTATCTTATCAAGCATACATATGAGGTAATGTAAAGTATTGTAAGTTATGCAATGGTATAAACAAGTTTACTAATAAATAGTAAAATCATGTTACATTTGGGAAGATAAATAAATGTAGCAAATTTTTGCTAGAAAACCAACTTCTACCTTTTGGTTAGTAGGTGAGCGTTTCAACATCTATGGCATAAGTCCCAATGACTAAAAACAATATAATCAAAGGATAAAGTGAGGGAAAAATAGCCCTACAATTCTGGCTAGAAAACAATAGGAGGAAATAAAACAACCTCATGTAAATTTTTACCTTTTGCTCACAGACAGGATGGCAGTATAAAAAGAGAAACTATCCTCTATGAGACAACTTTTTCCACTATATATTAGAAAGAATTTTGTAATGTCATTTGATTTCACCTAAATCAGAGGTATTAAGGACATTATACCTTAGTTATACCCACAAGAAGAGAGCTGAGAAAGCTGAAAGAAAGGGGTATAATATTTTTCCTCCACGCTATCATTTCCTTGGTCAGAACAACAGCATTTAGATAAACGTACTTTATACGAAGTAGAAGTAAGTAAATATTGATAAAGAGCATAGCTGTAGCTTTTTAGAGGAGTCAACATCCCCTTGGCTGCGCAAAAATGCCAGCCTTAAAAATATATTCACTGTCTAGTTCACAACACAATTCTGAATTATTCAAGTATTTTTTTTTTATCGGTTATCGTTTTTCTCTGCTTTCCTAGGCTTATCAACACTGCAAGCTGTGCTGGATTCCGCTGCTGAAAAGAAATGGCAAGTGACTGCTATCAATGTGGGAAACATTAACAATGACAAGAAAGATGAGACCTACAGATCGCTCTTTCAAGATCTGGAGTTAAAAAAGGAGCGACGTGTAATCCTGGACTGTGAACGGGATAAAGTAAACGACATTGTAGATCAGGTTTGCCATTATTTTGTGTTGTCATGGCTCTAAATATAGAATATGCATGCAGTGTCAGCATTTGCAATGAGTATTTGTGTGGAGTGCTGGAACAGCAGTTTTTATTTTATGGTTTATGTAGAAGGCAGCAAAGATCATCAATTAAATGATCTCTGGCTTCACTTAGCGATAGCAGATGGTCTTCAATAATGCTGGCACGTCATGCTAATCATAACATATATTCAATATATACTTCCTAGCTCATGTTTGACAGCGTTATTTTAAACTTTGATATTCTTAATTGGAAGCTTCAAATTAAAATCTATTGAGCTTTTTGAAGTAAATATATAGACACGAATTAGGTGAAAATATATTTGGGTTCTAATGGAAAAGTGTGTAATTCATGATTTCTTTGGTGGTACGTAGATTGCTTCAAACACGCGAAATTTCAGCTGAGAATAGTGCAATGAACCTGTGTTGTCTAACTGGGTCTAGGTCTCAAAAAAAAGCATTTATTTATTTTTCCAAGAGGTAATATTTCCCCCCATAGGTAGGCTTTATGTCACTATGAAACAATGAATCTAAAAAACTAAAATATGTAGGAGAAACACATTGATTCTGTTTTTACAGTTTGAAAAGTAACATAGATGCATTAGCTTGAAATATTTTAAAGAGTAGCATGACACCAGAGATAAGGTCATTTTATCTGTGCTTACTCTACCTTCTTGCTTCCATTTAACGTTTTTCAGGATCAGTAGCCATGCAGTAATACCTTAGTTATAGAAACAAATTCCACTATGCTTTATTGGTAGGGTAAGTGACCAGGGATGATGATGTGTCATTAATACTCAACAAACCAGCATTATTATTTACTGAGTAAGCTGTCTTCACTGGATATCGCTCACATGATATAGATAGATAGATAGATAGATAGATAGATAGATAGATAGATAGATACAAATTATCTATCTCTCTATGTATCACAAATTTCTCAATGATACTAGTAGTCACCATAATACATATATCATGGTATCTACTATTTTCTTGGAATAATTTAGGAAGAATAAACAGTTGAATATGTATTTTTTGGTCCTTCAAGGTTTTGAAGAGAAAATGAAGTTCATTAATCTGTATAGCACAAGGCATTTTGCAAACATAAATGTTGATGAAGGCTTAATTGATATATACTAACTCCCTAAAACATACAAAATGGATCTCTCATGAAATATTGAGTAACTGAATAAAACAAGCTTGTTATGAGAAAGAAATAAACATCATATTCCAGAGAGGTGAACATTTCATTAGAAAAATCTTGATTCCTGTCTCAGGAGATGAAGTTGTGATTGTTTTTAACCTGAAGTTCTCTTGTTCAAAAGTGAACCTCAAGGACTCATTTGAATTTCATAGGCGAGTCTCATTAACAATGAATTTTAATATTAGTCATCAGTCTTTGGTTTAAAAAATGTTAAATATTCATAATTCATAATCACAAAGTTTGTGAAAACCTATATGAAAATAATTCTTTCCAAAAATAGAAGAGTGAAACAATGAGGGAAACTGGGAATATATGTAGTGTAATGATGATTTGAGACAAATATATGATCACGACAAATTAATGTATAAATGGACCTCTGTTTAAAATGTACTGAGCATATGTATTTGCATAAGACATTCCTGAATGTGTTAAATGAGAGATTGCATCATTTGCATTTGTTGTGGATATCCTCTGGACCTGGATGAGGGATGCAAAGAAAGGTAAGAAAAAGTAATGTTGAAACTCCATGAATTCATTATTTAGAGGGAAAAATGTATGCACATAATATTGCAATATTATGTTATAATATTGTCTAAGAGCATGGAGGAGGAAGTACCTTTCTCAACAGGAGAAGGTGATCTATGAAGTGCTCACATATGAATATTAATTGGCTGTTTTGAATTTATATATTCCTTCAGTAAATTTCCATGAGTGTCTAATGTTTGTCAGATATGCTCTGCAATAGGTTCCAAAAACATAATGTTTAACAAAATAGGCAATGTCCCATCAAGGTGAATATTCATGATATGTTTATTTAATTTTATATGTAATTATATTAGCCAGTGTGAATAAAAAGAACAGGAACTATGAGAGAGAATAGAAGAGAGAAATAATTTAGACTGAGGGATCATGACAGGCTTTCAGGAAAGAGTTTACAAAGCAAAAAATGAGGTTTAAATACCCTTTACGTAAAGGAAACACCATTTATTCACTCTATCAATTCAAAATAACAGACAAGAATTCAAGACAAGATCTTATTTTCATAGTAGTTTAAAGTTAGAAATAGACTGCACCTTTGTTAGATATGAGTATTTTATCATTTGATGAAATTCTTGGAAGCAGTTATTTCTGCTACAAATAGTGGGACAAGGAGCCATCCATAAAGACATAAGTCAACATCCATGTTCTATTGTTGGTATAATATTAATGATAGTTATAAAGCAAAATTGTAATGAGTATCATGGTCAACACTAATTCTTATATAGTAGTGGGCTAATGAGTTTCCCCATGGTTTTCACTTAATGGACAGCAGTTTCATTTAGGAACTTCTGGTGTTCCCATTCATATTCCGCTTTCTTTATTCCCAGAAGAAAGACATTAATGATTAAGAAAGTTGAATGAACAGTAAGCAGAATCGATAGATGTCAACAGGGACATAATCAACTTAGATGGATGCTAATTAATATATTTTTCATTCAGGAGGACAATTTTTCTTTCTAATTTTCCCTTCAATCCCAAGGTTTTAGTTTCTCGAATGGCAAATTAGCTGTTTACATAAATATTGGTTAGATGGTGGAAACAGCTTTCCAAGAAGTGGATACAAAATATGTAAAGCCCTGAGGTGATGGAAAGGAGATGTTTTGCATGCAAATACTTAGAGAGGGTCTTGTGACTTCCAATGTAGGACCTCATAAAGTCAGACTTGAAGAAGCTTGTAAGATTACTGGACATTGCAATATATTAAGGATTTTGCTTATTATGCTCAATACAGTGGGAAACCATCAAAACTGTTTAATTGGGAAGTGAACTAATGCTGTAAAAATTTGTCCTGGAACTATAATAGGTCGGGCATTTCATGTTTCCCATTGGTATGACTGTTTTCTTAAAAATGCTAATGACATTTGAATATTTAAATACCTTAATTACAGCAAGACCATTTCACCTGTTTCCATCCTTTCCTGATAGATAAATAGATCAGTATAAAATAAAATTGATTCAATAATGTCCAAAACTATTGTGAGCATTACCAAATGACCACTTGTTCCATGTTGTGTTTATCTATTGATTTTTTAATTTAGATCTATGGAGAAAAATTAGCTTGCTACTTTGCTGCCTAAAGCTGGATATAATAATGTGCATTTGAACTAAATAATAAACATTTCAAGATTTTTCAGATAAAAATATTGCTTCATAGATCCATATAATAATTTTATACACTAATATTATTTTATATGCTTATTAGTTTTTAAAGAAAATTTGGTCTGCTGTAAATTCTCTGTGTGTTTATCTTGACTGTAGATGTGTGCATATGAAGTTTCAGATATTGATTTCAGCTGTTTAATGTTTCACTGAACGAAAAAACAAAGCTTTTCTTGAAATACAATTATGCCTTGTTAGAGATTAAGTCGAATTTTGGCTTGAAGTTTCCTAAAATCTGTGGACTTATTTTCACTCTTGACAAAAATGAGGTCTTTATTTGGCTTAGCTATTGACTTCTTGAGTGATAGATTTAGAAAGCACTGAAATACAATACTACTTTTTTTCTGAGGGAAATACTTTTTGGATTTAATCATTATATTATATTAAATATGACTCATGGATGATAATAAAACAGTATAAAAATTCTATTTTTTTCTGAAGTCATGATAGCAATAGTTTTATGTTGACTTTATTTGCATTTACTAAATGATTATTTCTTTATCTTTGTTAGGTTATTACCATTGGAAAACATGTTAAAGGGTACCATTACATCATTGCAAATCTGGTAGGTGAATTAATGGATATTTAATATTTTGCTGGAGATATTTATTAGTTAAAAAATAATTTCATGGACAGCTGATATCAGTATTTCTTAAACATATTGTGATTTTTTTCATATTTAAAAAGTGACAATATTTTTAACTCTTTTAAATTTATCTCCCACTTTACATTTTCTGATCAATGACATAAGAAATTAAAGAACAATATTTGACAATCTCTTTTAGTTATCTTAAAGGCATATATAAATTAAGGGAAGAATTTAAAAAATACATTAAATTTCATTGTGCAGAATTTTTGCTTCTCCTATGACTGGGTTTTATAAATTTTATCTTTTGCACATTCCTTTAACATTTTAGTACTTGTATATGTATGTATACATATACAATATCTGAAATAAATGCACATTTGTGAAGTACATCTCAGTTTAAAACTAAACTTGGAAATATCCTTATTATTGACACACAGTATTTATTTCTGATATTTTACTTACTTTCTAAGGAACACAATGAACATTGAATTCCTATAGTTTATCATTTTTTCATTGGGATTTCTGTCAAATTAAAATTATACTGAAGGTTCAATGGTTAATTATAGCTCCCTCTCAATTATAACTACAGTCAAGTAACAGTCAAGAAGCAAAAATGTTTCTATATTTTTTTCAAAATAGTAGTAAAAATGAGCAAAAACTTTACTGTTGCACAAATTTGTGTTCTTCTTGTTCTCCTCTCACCTCAGAAAAACAGAGAGGGAGAGAATTAAAGCTTATTCTAAATAACCTAATGAGACTCAGAGACAGATTTATATTTATACAAATGTACATTTATTTCATGGTTTCTGGAACAGCAAATTGCTATATCTGAAGTCATTATTACTGGTAGTGAAGGAAAGAGATAAAATTAAAAAAAAAAAAGCTTACAAACTTACACTAACAAATGTTGTCTTTACCATAAAGTGGCACTAGTGAATAAGAATTTTAAGTCTCAAGCTACTTGCTCTTGGGAGAAGTTGATAGCTGAAGAGAAAATTTATGTTTGGCCCTGGAATGTCAAACTCATAAAAATTCATTAGAATTTACCCTTATTATATGATATTATAAATCCAAAATGACTTTTCACTAGAGAAGAAAGAGTTAAAATAGATGAAGCTCTGTATTTAGTCTCTTCAGAACCACATTCTGTTCAGGGAACAGCCTGGACAGTCAGTCCCTTGTGTGAATTATGCCATTTGATGAACAGCGCAGAGCCACACTGAAAGCTGTGATCTTTAAAAATGTCCAGATGGAGAAGATTATATTGGAACATTGAGAAATAATGACAGAAGGTGGCTCATCAATTTGAGAGTTTATATCTAATGCTATGAAAAAGGAAAGAAGTATATAAATGACCAAAATAAAAGAGATTAAAAGAAAAAATCAAATTTATGCTGCTGTGAGGCTTCCAGGGAGAAATCTACCTAATTTTCTATCTGAATGCAACTTGTTTTTCCTTTTCTGAACACTTTATATCCTCACCATATGGAGCATCTAGTTAATTAGTCAGTTTTAGGAATCTGTGGAGTGCTGCAATTTCTGAGAATTTAGAGAGCACTTGAAAATTTTACTAGCATCTGAAACTGAAAAATGCCATCCAATGTCGGAGTTTCATCTTCCAAACTCTTGATTTGGAATATCTCTTATTCCCTGTCCATTGTCTAACAAGTATTAAAGTAGGTGTTTGTAAGAAGAGAAAAAAAAACTCAGATACCTTTACTGATTAATTTCTTTAAGAAATGTTGAATGCTTCATTAGGCTTCCAAAATATAGCCTGTGATTAAGTTCCTGATACAGCATTAGAAGGAATAATTTCATATGAAGCGGCGATGAAGCCATAGCGGATCCAGTTATCATTTCTTTAACACATCAGATATGGACAAAAAGCCTCCACCCCACCTGATTATCCCCTTTATTGTGAAGTACACTTACTAACTTACCCTTAAACAGGCAAGCATAATCAGCCATTTGAAAAAAACAAAAAACAAAAACAAAAACTTTCTATGAAGGATACAATTCAAATAAAAAGAAATATGGCAGGCTGTAACCGAAAGCAAATATTTAAAATCATATTGAATATCGACAAAGAAACATAGGAAATATGTAGTATATATAGAAAGGTGAAAGGATGTTATGAACAAGAGAAAAATCAGAAAGTAAGAAAGTCCTGGGAAGTTATATTTTCTAAAATAATAAGTACAATCATGTGACTTTGAAGACAAAGTTGAAAAAATCTTCCAGATTTTTTAACAAAATGACTGATTAATATAAAAGTCTCTGTGAGTGAGCCTGTTAAAGACTTAGACATCCAGTCTCTTTGTTACAGTGTCTGAAAATCTTCTAAGACAGATTTGTGAAATCAGGGGAAGGAAATTATCAAAAAAAAATTTGGCAAATTTTCTAGTACTCTCACAAATCTTCTCATTGAGTAAGCACAATAATGAGGGGGAAAAATGTCATATTTCAAAGAGAATAAAATCATGAAATTTCAGAAATAAAGTTGGGGGAGGGCAGATGAAGTAAATCATACAAAAGAATAATTTAAAAGAATGGTGTGCTTCTCAATAGAAACAAAAGTCAATGAAACAGTGCCTTCAGATTATGAAGATTTCAATTTAAAATTCTATACCCAACGAAAATACTCATCAAGAGTCAAAGCAAGATAAAAATATTCAAACATTTTCCTTCAGTATCTCTCAGGAAACTTGAGTAATCTTGTAGAAGAAAGGAGTCACTATAAAGCGATTGAGGAAACAGGAGCTACTCTGAAAAGGGGGAAGGAAAATTCTAAGTAATGTCTACAGAGAGGATGGAAATAATTCATATTGCAATACTAAAGAAGGTCTCAGAAATTATAGGCCCAGAAAAATGAAATAAATTACTTGATATGTTTGTATATTTTACTTTCATCAAATATTTTTTCATTTAAACATCAAAATTTCATAGAGCAACTGAAAAAATACTAAGGGTAGGTATACAAAAAGCCATATGAAAAGTGAGGCTATTATTAACATTGGCATGAAATAGTGTTCAGAAGGAAAATTCAGTCCTGATACATTATTCAGATTTCTTGTAAATAGCAGAATTATACATATGCAAACAACCAGCATTAAAATGAATGAGGAAATAAGCTTTTTGGCTGTGTATACAAATTACATACAAACCCTGGTAAGCAGAAATTGAATAAATGCTCTAAAGTTGTTCAATTAAGAAAGAGCAGCAAAAATGTGTCATTCACTATGAAGGTAAATATGGCAAAAACAAAAAGTATTGAAATTATTGTCTTGAGGCACCCTATGGGAACATGGAGTGGGTTAGGGAAGAAAACCTGTATTTTTGTTACATGACTTTTTGAACCATTCACATTAGTATGATTTAAAAAGCAAAATTATGAGCCAATAACAAAATAATTATCCACTTTAAAATAATATTAAGAATCTATTCATTTGTAATATCAACAACTAAGAAAATATAATCCTATGTTGTTCTGAATCCTTAAGCACAAAAATAAGTAATGTGAATATGAGATAAAAATATAATTGTAAGTTATTCAAATTGAGACCTTATATTTGAGAGAATTTTTTCTTAAACTGAGGTAACATTTATGACAGTAAGTATTTGAAATCAATGGAACATATATGGCATTTTAGAATGATGGAATTCATTCTAATGAGAGAAAAACTGGCATTTTAAATGTAATTATTCTATAGAAATTTAGTTTTATGAAAAGCATGAAGCTGTTCAGTGGTGCTCTAATAATGACTAGTTATTTATCACCTTTCACTTTTATTTGAAAGACAATTATATTTCCTGAGAGAATGAAAGACTTCAATGGAATATTTCAATGTAGCTTTTGAAGAACTAGCTTTGTGTTTCTGTTTATAAACACTTGGTCAACAAAACTCAAACCCAATCTTATCCATGGAAAAGGTGACATTAAAATGGAAAAGTTTTATATAAGTACAACTCATAAATAAGCATTGGTTAAGGATCCACTATGATGCCACGATATTGGCGCTGGAGGGAAATTGTTGATAAATACATGAACTATTTACTATAGGCTTTTTATCGCTCATGTGCTATTTGAAGTTAGTAAAAACACAGCATAGAGTTGTTTGGTAAATATTAAATTTATAAATTCTATTTTGTTCCCATAGAAGCATAACATATCCTCTCTCTCCAGGGATTTACTGATGGAGATCTACTAAAAATTCAATTTGGAGGTGCAAATGTCTCTGGATTTCAGATAGTGGACTATGATGATTCCCTGGTATCTAAATTTATAGAAAGATGGTCTACCCTGGAAGAAAAAGAATATCCTGGAGCACACACGACTACAATTAAGGTTTGCTTATGTTTCTGCTTCTTCCTTTACTATGTGAGGGGAAAAAAGAACTTCTGAAAATGTAAGAAGGAAGAGCAAAAAATAAAGGGTGATAAGGGTACAGTTCAATATATGGCAAAATGTTTGACCCCGTAAATATATGTTTCACATTTTAATTATTTAAGTAGGAGACTATTAGAACTTCCCTGTGTTACTTTCTATTTTTCTACTTTTTGATACTTGAATTTTTTTTCTTCTTTACTCATTTGGCTTTTTTTTTTTAATTGAGCGGATTCTGAACAATTAACTTGGAACTTGGTGGCAAACTAAAAACCAGGATTGTTTTTACTCATAGTACTGTGGGTAAAAGATAATCAAGAAAGAAAGAAAGCTATGTAGGAGAGCAGCAGACTCCAAGACACCACTGTTTAAGATTCCATACATTAAGTGCCCTGGGAAGGCCAGTCTGAAGATATTCAAAGATCTTAAAGAGCAATCTGGCTGACCTTAGAAATGATGTTTGCAAATATATTGAAGAATAATAGTTGCCAATTTGTCCCTAATCTTCCAATAACTTGATCAATAAACATATCTCTGTCTATATATCTGTGTCTCTATCTACTCTATCAACTGTATCAATCTACCATTACTCTATGCTTATTTATTGAGACATGTTTTTAAGATTAGGAATAAAATGGCATTAAATGTCCAACATTTCTGTAGGCATACTTTTCTAAAGGGACATATCTCTATCTACTTCTATGTAGCTGTATATATTTATTTATCAGTAACTACCTATATATTTCTATCTATATGTCTACATATAACTGCTAGTGAGTAGCCTGGTCTCTAGGACATTTAAAGAAAAAGATGAAAATTTTAAGTGGCTTTAATAATTAACAACATAAATATAAAGTATTATGCGTGATCTGTACTCACATTTTGGATATGCAAGATTTTCACTTCCTCATTCAATGTATTTTACTGTTTCTACACATGCATGCATGTACTTACTTTCAAATATCAAAGATTTCTGCTCTTGACAGGTAGCACTATTTCTTCAATTCGCCACTGTATTGAGAACAGAGGGAATGTTATGAGATGAGTTCACATTCTTTATGAAATTGAAATCCATGAAAATTAAAAGCAAGTGTTGTAAATCTTTACAATTGGATAGCAATTTGGCTTGTTTGTTTGCATTATATAAAGCACATTGTGAAAGAACCTGCCAGGCACAGTGTTACTTCAATTGCTCTCATATTTATGTTTCTGTAGCATTGAGAGAGGCTTTGTTTGTTTCTTTGTTTGTTTGTTTGATTTCTGGCATGAATGGAAATTACAGATATAGATGTTTGACTATCAGTTGTGTCTGGCTTTGAGACTGGTCCTAGATATAGATTAGAAGCTTTGAAATTCTCTACTCTTGAGTGTATAATTGGATCCTTTAATTTCAAAGCAATTTCAGAAAAGTATCCCATAGGATGTTATAGATTAACCCAGAGATGATTTTATTCAAAACTGGGTGATTTCTTGTCTGCTGACCTTGAAAGATTTGGCCTTGATGTTGTTGATCATAGCATACTATTATATGGGTGGGTTTGTGGGCATGCTTTTATGCAAGAAGGCTGCTGAGAGGCAGACGACACTTGTTCTTTCACATGTCCCCACCTTTGGGTAATGGATGTCTGCAGCTGATCCCATTCTGTGGAAATGCAAACTTCCACCCATTCAGAGAGGGTGCCATTTAATTTCTCTAATAAAGAGTGCATGAGACATTCCTCCACAAATGGAACCAAAGTCTCCTTCCGAAAACTCTATTAGTCATCCTACTGCCTCCCACTGCTGCCTGCTGTGTGAAGAATGAAAGAAAAATTAGATGATTATTTTCTTATGGAAGTTATATCATTAGTATTCATGCATCATACATCAAAATGCAAGGTGAATTTGGGGTACTCATGATCTTTGGCAATGCATTTTGTTAACTTTTTTTTTTTTGCCAAAATCTGGTGCCAGATTCCATTCTTTGGGGAGCATGCATGGTGACCTTTTCTTATTCCCTCCTCATACAGCATTTTCCCTCTAGAGTGGCTCCCTTTTGGTGGTTTCTGCCAGGTTTTGGAAAAATTGTGATGTGGGGTGTTGCAAAGAGCATAGTTTATGCATGTGAAAAGGGAGGTTCTGATTCACTGTTTGACTCTAAGCCCAGTGTTCTTCCCACATGGTGCAGTTACAGCCCTTCATTCCCAGGTTGCCCTGAAGATTAAAAGCATTTTAAAAGACTCAGTACAACTTGGAAAACAAATAAGACATTTTCAATGACCTTTGAACCTGATAAAAATTACAGAAAATCCACGGGGTGAATATGAATGTGGGAGGGTTTTTCTCCTAAAACAGACACCTATCATTCACGTATTAGAGGACTATGAGCTGTATATAAAATGCAAAGTGGTTCTTGCTTTGATAACCCACAATCACAAGCTTGGCAATAAGCAAATATGATAGGGAATTATGCAATATATGCCATCTTCCTGATATGTGATTAAGACTGTGTGGGGGAAGGGAGATTAGAGAAGGAGGGAGCCCTGAGCAGGGTTTTGTATATGATTGAGGAGAAGTTTGGGGTTGGGCTGCTTTGGAAACAGATGTATAGAAAAAAACCCAATAACATGCATTCTTATTTGTTTGTTTGCATTTGTACAAACCTAAAAACATTTGAGACAGGTGAGAAAGGCTTGTCGTAGGAATGACTGAGAGGGGAGGCTCTTCAATTATCAGCAGCTGTAACAGGCAGCCATTTCAATTCATTTCATGATGGCTCCTGCTTCCATAGGCAGAGGAAAGGAGAGAAAACCATATAACATAACACATAATATATCCTAAATACAAGAAAGTGCTATATTGATCAGTTTAAAGGAAAGGGGGCACAATATATTGAAGAAATATTTTCTATGTTGTCTTTTGGATCATTAACTATAACAGGCATATGAATCATGTAAATCATGTTTTATGATACTATAATAAAAATGTGTACTATGGGCATAAAAATAAGTATAACATGCAGAATATAATTTATGATATGGAATTATCTCCATGAGGAGGTTTGGAAATTATATGTTGTGTCAAGTTGAGGGGGTTATTAAGTCAATGATTGTTTTAAAGTTGTACTAATCCCCAAAATTTAATGCAGCTTCTAATATATTGCTCTAATATCCAATGTATTTAGTTTAAGTCCCATGTTTGCCTGATTAAAGTAAATATTTATAAATATGAGCAAAATCTTAGTTTTAATATTTAACTATATTAATAATCAGTGAATATAAATTTCAAGGATTAAACTTATTTGTTGCAATATCTTGTATAATAAATAATTCTAGAGCCAAGGCTCTGAGATTGAAACGCTACCTCTTTCACTAGTTAACTAATTCGGGGTGACATTTATTCATTCTTTCATCGATTAACTTATACATTAAATATTTTCTATTCTGCAAGTGGAAATTATTCTAGGAAATTATTCTCTAAATTATTATTTAGAGAAAAGATAAAGTTCTCATCTTCAAGGAGTTTGCAGTCTTCAGACTAGAAACCAGAAAATTTCCCTGAAACCTTTATGAAAATTGTCATGTTGGCATCCTAGAATCAATGCCTTCAAAACTAAACTTCTGATTTTCTACCAGTGTTCCCTCTTCTGCCTGTTTTCAACCCACAAACTATTTCTTCAACATTCTTTTTTTGTTCATGGCAACTCTGTCTTTTTGGTTATTACTTAGACCAAAAACATGTAACTCGCCTTGATTCTTCTTTTCCCTGGTATCCCACTGCGTCCATTCTGTCAGGAAATATTATTAGCTCTGCCTCACCTCTTACCACCAAGTCTGTATCCCGCTTAACTCCAACCACCATCGTCTCTTTGCCAGGATTAGTGCACTGGTACCTCTGCCAGTTTCCCTGCTTCCATATTTACACCTCTATCTTTCTGTGTTGTGGTCCTTTTAAAATGTAAATTAGATTATGTTGCTCTTTTGCTCCACACCCCGCAATGGCCTTCTGCTTCTCTTGGGATAAAAGGAAAAGTCATCCCACTGGTCTATGAGACCCTAAATACTCCACCACATGTGTCCTCATCTCTTGACTCTCCCTCATTCTCATGCTGCTTCACCTGTATCAACTTCCTTCTGCACAAAAAGCACCTTCCTCTGTTAGGACCTTTGCACGGACTTTATCTTTTGGACTAATCTCCTCTTAAATATCTTCATGGTTAAGGTCTCCATTACATTTCTGGCCTTTATTAAAATGCCATCTTGCCCCAAAAGTGGACAGTTGGTTCTCTATTTAAAATTGTAATCTCATTATATGTGAAAAAAGAATAGGACTAGTGATGATAAACTTAATGTTGCTTATTTGATGATTTACAGAGATGCATATATAATGTTACGATGCAATGTTTCATCAATAAAACTGATTTTAAGAAAAAAGAGCCATGTAAGTGAATATAGAGTAGTCCTCTGTTATCCATGCTATTGTTTTCCCCAGTTTCAATTATCTGAAGACATTCCTGACCCCAAAATAGGATAACATGTGTGTATGTGTGTGTTTGTGTGTAAGAGAGACACAAAGAGAGAAATCATTAACATAAATTTTTAATAGAGTATGTTGTTACAATTATTCTATTTTGAGTTATTATTAATCTCTTAGTTGTCTAGCTTACAAATTAAACTTTATAATAGGCATGTATATATGCATGTATAGAAAAGCATAGTATATATAAGTTTCAATATTATTTAAGATTTCAGGCATCCATTGGAGGTCTTAGAAAGTATCCCTCGCCAATAAAATTCAAATGAGAATCCTATTAGTCTGAAAGAGCTTCTAATGAGAAGATGGTATATTTATTGTATTTTCATCTAATAGTTTACCCTTCTAAAGCAAAGGTTCTCATATTCACTGTCTGAAAAATCTAAAGTCAAAATAATAAAGTAGCATAAATGTATTATAAGCACAAAATAATAGCTATGGTAAAATAAAAAAGCAATAAAGTAAATGAGCAGGTAATGCTATTGAATGAAAATTTTATGCTTTACAATAAATCATGAATTTGAAATATTCTGAAACAATCATAAAATGAAATGAAATAAAGTCACCCTTTGCTTGCTCCAGTTTTTTTTACTTCTATTATTATCTTATACTGTATTTACAGTTAATTTATTCACTGCATTGCTAATTGTCTCTCCTCTTGCTTGAAAGTAAGTGCCGTACGGGTGGGGGTTTTGTTGTTATTTATTTGTTCACTTATTTATCTCATGCTTCTAAATAAGTGCTGACACATAACATTGATTTAATATGTGTTTTATGAATGAGCAAGTAGGAGGCAAGTAGAGGTACTGTTTAGCAACTCTAAGAAGCTCTTAAATCCAGAGCGTAAGCTCTGGAAGTAAGAAATGGCTCCTGGAGAAAGCAATATGCAATTTGAAATCTGGAGGGGTAGAAAATAGGAGAAAGAAAGAACAATGACTCCACATAAAGAAAAGAAGTCACATAAAGCCATATTGCAAGGAAAATATAAATACATCCATAAAGCTAGAGGTTTAATAAGCCAGTGTCTTCAGGGAGTTCTGAGAACTGATGTGTTAGTGATATGCATATCCAGATCCAGCATGCCTTGTTGACTTGCTAAGAAACTTTCTTTCGTATTTTGAGAGCAACTGGGAACCACTAGAGGGGAGTAATGGCCATGGTTTGGACACAATAGCATGATGGTTGTAGGGACTGCATGTGATGGGATGGGGCTTTTAGGAAAATACCAAGAATAATCCAGGCAAGAAATAATAGTTGCTTGAAATGTCATTGTGGCAGGAAGATGGGGGGAAATAAACTGATTTGCCAATTCACCTAGACTATTTGCAAAATAAATAGTAATTAGAAAATTCATAACCATTGATACATAATATACTGATATAAATTCAGTTGAGAAATGTTTGAGAACTATAAACAAGAATCTTAAAGGTCATCTTCATCATCTGTGTCTCACTGGCCCCAAATCTCAAAAACTGGTTTGCAATGAGTAGGTACATAATCGACATTTGTTGAAATGAAGAATAATGAAATGAAAAAATAGGGAAAAAATATAAGGAAAAAAATAAAGTCACTTAAGGAAGGAAAAAATAGGCAATTATCACTGCTGTGAAATTTGCATTAAATTCTGCACTAGCATTTGTCATGTCTGTTTATTCGGTCATGGCAGAAAAGCAGGGTTAATTTATTTGATAAAATGAAAAATGACTGTAGAAATCAGACCTAATCCATCAGGGTACCTGGATTTAAACAGGCCAATTAATGTAGGCATTTTTTGTTTCCTTCATTTTTTTTTCAGGAAGTAACAATTATAAAGATGTTTTGACACTATCTCAACAATAATTTGCAGATTTTTTTTCAGTGTTTTCAATGTCTTTAACAATGCGCAAGATACAGTTTCCATTCTATCTTGTCACGTCTCTGATTCAAATCTTAGTTTGACTTTTATGTCTACAACATCTTACTGGTGTTGAGGAATTCAACAATAATATGTAACTGACATTTGTGTGGCACTTTAAGTAATGACTTTCCCACCAGAATCTCATTTTACTCAGGAAACAGCTTAGCAAGACTCAAACTTTCCTAATTGCTGCACTAGGAGAGTTATTAGACCCGTCTGAAAATAGTATAATCTTTTTAAGTTCAGCAATTAGCACTGTGCATTAAAAATTACCCTAGTGACCTAATTGAATTAATTCTACTTCTTGAATGTTTTAACTTGACCAAAGCCATAGCTAACACATGGGTATTCTCCACTGCTAATATTAAACCATTTTCCCGCACAAAACTTAGAGGCTTGACATATTTTGTTCCTTATATTTTGTGATTTTAAAAGTGTGTGTATGACTGAAGTAAATCCACAAGTTACAATTTTAATAGATGAAATTATCTGACAAAAATTATTTGATGAAATAATTGAGTCATTTGCACGTCAACATTAAAAATAAAAATGAAAGGAATGCGCTATGTAGTAGTGGTTGGGTGCATTCCACAGAAAGTCTGAGATCTTAGTTTTCTCATCCTGAGGACAGTGGGAATGTCTAAGATGAACAACTAAATAAATAAAAATGCTCCCCAAAATTCATTACTCCTATTTATAATTATTACGTAGGGTATCTGACTTCATCTTATTGCCACATTTTTTGACTACAAAGGGATAAAGTATAGATAGACTCTAAGATTTCTCCCAAATCTCTAATACCATCATTATGTGAAGTTCTGACTTAGGCCCTCAATAAAACATAAATTTTGATTTCTAATTTTTGCTGAATCTGTGACATTTCTAGTGGTTCTTCTGTCTCAAAGTTTGTAATAACTTCAGGTAAATATCTTTGAAATCCAAGTGCTAAAATAAAATCCAAAATTTCCCTGGGAAATATTTTTTCATTTTTATAGATTATAAAAAGAAGGACATTTCACCTTCCTGGTAGCTCTTAGGAAACAGAGAGGGTCAAGGGGAGGATTTATACAGCCCAGACAGTAAAAGAACTGCCTCCAAGATAGCCTTTACCCATCTACAGATGAATCAAAACTAGACATTGCCTTGATTTCAGTATCATTTTTCTGTCTTGTTCCGCCAAATTCATTTTATTTAAAAATGTGAGTATCAAGCTTTAGAAAATAAAAGTTTTGGTCTATCAGTAAGATTCTAGTCAGGGTCAATAACCAATCTAGATAATTTAGGCAAAAATACATTCTTTTTATTGTATTCATTTTATATGGAGAGTCTTTCTTCACTGGGTATTAAGCACCATCTTTATTATTTGCAGATAATTTTGAAGGATGTTAATTTTGTAGGCATTTTTTTATTTTTTACCTGTGGAGCTGTTTTTTCACTCTTGGAAATGTGATAGAGCTGTGTACTTATCACAAATGTTGAGTCTTAACATTTTTTTCATTAAGATTATTTTTCAGAGTGGTTTCAGATTCGCAGAAAAATTGAGTGGAAAATAGAGTTCCCACATACCTCCTCTCCCACACATGATAGTCTCCTCCAATCATCTTTACTCACCAGAAGTACATGTGTTAGAACTGATGAACCCGAATTGCTTCCTCATAATTAATCAAACAAGTTCAAGATTTACATTACACTTCATTCTTGAAATTGTACATTCTATGGACTTAGTCAAAGATAAAAGGACATGTATCCACCATTCTAGTTTCACACATAGTGTTTTTACAATTTAAAATTGCTTTGTGCTTGTGCTCAACCTTTTCATTCCTCCTACGCTTAGTCCCCAGAAACTACCAGTCTTTCTACTGTCTCTGTCATTTTATCTTTCCTGAAATGTCATATCTTGCAGCATACAACCTTTTCAGATTGGCTTTTTTCATTTAGTGATATTCAATTAGGGCTTTTCTGTGTGTCTTCCCTTGGCTTGATAGCGCATTTCTTTTTGATCCTGTATATTACTTTGCTGTCTGTTGCACCACAATTTATTGATCTGCTCACCCACTAAAGGACATCTTAGCTGTTTTCAAGTTTTTGCAATTATGAATGAATAACTGAGCACAGGTTTTTTGGTTTTTAACTCCTTGGGATAAATTCTGATGAATGAGATTGGTGTATCACATGGTAATAAAAATATATTTCATTTTGAAAGAAAGCACCAAAGTGATTGCACCATTTTTGCCTTTCTACCAGAATAGATGAGAATTCTTGTAATTTCAATGATGTTGAGTTTTTATGAAGATTTTGTAACTTTATGCAGTGGCGTTTCAAAGGGCACATGTTCAAAAGGTTTACAGTAAGTTAAAGATGACCTTATCAAAGACTGTTCTTTCCCGGAGGGTGGACAGCAGTTGAATTTGAAATAAGACAAGTGAATAATTTTGAGTTTATAATATATTTCCTAATACTTGTATTTTCCGTATGATGCTATTTGATCCTCTTGACACTGCTAAGAATTTTAAATTAAAAGTCATTCTAAAATTTTCATTACAGGCTTACTTATTACTCTTAGAGCTCACAAAAATTTGACCCTGCTATACAATTTTTTAAGAATGGAGATTTACATGAAGATTTTCTAGAGGAAATATAATTCAGTATATAATAATTTCATTTAACTAAGTAATTAATAGTATTTTAAATGAGTATGCAAAATTTACCAGGCCATAAAACATCCCAAAGTATGTTAAACAAAAGTCTATTCTATGGAACATAATTAGTGGAAAAGAAATTTTAAAATGGCAAATGAGCAATGCTGATTAAGCAAAGTTAAACTGGAATTGTTACTGTAGGATTTTCAGCACTTTTGATGTGCCTGTGTGAGAATCATTTTCTAAATGTGGATGACACTGTGTGGAGCAAGATATTATTATTTTAGACATCATGAAAAAATATGCTAGTTTTATACCCAGATAGATAGTCATAAAATGAAAAAGGCAAACATGCTGGTCAAGCATACATAATTTTAGCATAAATTGCATCTCACTCAGCTTCTCATTTCCTGTAACTCTCCTTATTTACCTCTGTTGTGGTATTTGCCCACAAAGGAAACTAACTGCTCTGATGGACTTGGGACTAAAGAGTTCCTTGAATCCAGACTTCCTGTTCTGCAATCCAGACAGCCCCGGGCAAACCACTACTATTGGTTGACTTCAAATGCACAGGATCAGAATGCAAATACATTCCACGTATTTTGTAACATTGGGTAAAAATAATATTATAACTTGAAATGTTTGCTTGTGCAATTGAAATAAAAATGCTAGTTGTATAGAACTTTTTAAAGGTTTTCTTAGGAAACTATTCAGCTCAGGCTTGGCACACAGAGAACAAGGTCCACATAACCTCTCGTTCCTCACCTTCCTTTCCAACACTACCATGACATAAAACAGGCTCTCCACATTTCATTGTTAAGAAATCTCATACACTAATAATGTAGTTAACTTGTCTAAGACAAGAGAGTTGTGAATGGTAAAATCAAGGCTTGAATCTTGACTTCTGATGGTAAATGCAGTGCTTTCTATACTAAAGTCAATTTTAAGTGTCAAGAAACACTTGGTAAGTGACCAGGCATAGAGAATTTTCTAATACTTTCATAATAACGAAAGTCTAAAATTTCATTTTGAATTATAGCCTTTTTACCCTATTTATGTATATTGAAGATAGCATGTTTAGGACCAGATGCTTCATTATAAAATTTCATCCCATTTTTTCTTTTGTACATATATTCAATTTTAAATGTACATAAAACTTCTTTTTACCCTTGTTTTTTGTCTTTGTTTTTCGGGCAGTCAGAATGCTGTTTTCTGGTATGTGATTACAGTAGAATATCACTGAACAATGTTTAATGACTACTAGACATAAACACAGTTGTTTCAAATGTGTATTTCATTTTATTTTTGAAATATAAGTTTCAGTGAGCATATATTCAGAGTAGACTATAAAGTACATTTGAAAAATGTACCATAAAAACATTTCCCCAGATTTCCTCTTAAAGTGTGGTTATGATGTGATTGTGATACAGCTCTGCGAAACTAATGGCCCCCTACTGAAATATAAATTCCCGTCAGCTGAGGGATTTCACAGAACATAAACATCAAGGCAGAGAGGATGTGTTTGTTTTCAAAAAAGGAGATAACTACATTGCCATCATATTCTCTTCATATTACATCTAGTTTAGTGAGTGGTAGAATGAAACTAAAATATTTAACTAACCAATCAAAAATGTGGACACTTGCTCAGCAAAATAAATGAGCCACATGTGCAGAACATAAACAAGAGGGAACTTTGGATAAAAATACTATTGATTTTTTCTCAGTCCAGAATTGTGTTTCAGTGATGGTGATTTTTATATGATTGTGACTTTTAATTTAAAGTGATAATAGGCCTGAGACTTGATTAGATTTGAACATTAGAAAAAGGTTGAAAGGATTTTTTCTCTTATTGTGCTCATGCTTTGAATCATAATTATAATATGCTACATGAACCAGTTGCTTTTAGTTCATTCAGCCTAATCTTATTTTTTAATGTAGTCATTTATAGACCTCTAAACCATTTAGCATTGGACTTTATAGATTTCTTATAGTAATGTGAGCAAGCTGACTCAATGAAAATGTTTTCTTTTAACGTTTTGGCATCAATTGAAATAATTTTTTCTTTAATATTCATCCTATTTAATTTACATTTCATTTCCCATTCAATGAACTAGACTTTATTATAAGAATTACATTGCCAACCCGTTAACTGATGTATACCTAAGAAAGTGAGTTAGTAATTTTTTTTCTCTAGGAGAATAGAAAGAAACACTTAATGAGGCAAATATATTCTATAGTGAAATATTTTGTCTTGCAAGACATCTTTTTTAAAATTAGATATAATTCAAAACAATGTATTTGACTTAATACTTATTTAAAAATGCTACATGGATATTCAAGAAGATTTGGAATATAAATATAATTATCTATATTTATCTTTAATTATCTCTCTCTATCCCTCTTATAAATATTTCTTTCATTCATCAATCTTTTATTGTTGAAGAGAAGCAACTATTTTTCAAATTATTCTAATTTTTGTTGAAATTTTAAAAATGTGAGTTATAATCTTTTGTATTTATTGTAAAATTAGTACTAGACATTAGTATTCACACTAATAAACATAACATTTGTTTATATCAATTTTAATGACTGTATGATACTTCTTAAAAGGTGAAAGTATAGTGTTTTAAAATATGCTTTCATTGCTAGAAATTTGCCTTGCTTCTAATTTTTGCATATTATGAATAACTAAAGTCGATTTTGTGTAAAAATTTTAGAATGTATTTGTAATATAGTTCTATTTAAGATTATTTTCTTAGGCTCTAGAAATTGCATTTTCAACCCAAGAATGTAAGTTGCCTAAATTAATCTATAGTATACTACATTTTGTGAATATTTGCACATATGGTTCAGGTTTGGGAAATAAATTGTAATGAGTTTTATCTGTATGTCTCATTGAGATATTGGTAGGAAATTCAAGTGCAACCCTCCCTTCTTCTCTCCCTCTTTCCTTTCCTCCCTCCAATCCTCCCTCTCTCCATCTCACACTTTCTCCATTATTTCCTTCCTCTATCTCCCCCTATGATTCTTTTCTCCTTTCCACCATCTTACTTCCTTTCATTTCATTAAGTCTCTTCAGTGTTCCAGGCTCTGCTATAGACTCTGCTCTAGGCTCTGAAAAATTAATTGGCGATAGTACATTTCCTACTTCTCTATATCAAATATTCTAGTGTACAGGAGTAATAAAGTAGACAAAGAATGTATGAATAAGATACTAATACAGACTATAAAGAAAATAATCAAGATCATGTGAAAGGTGTCATTGAGGAAGCAACATTTGAGGTTATGGATGCAATTAAATATTTAAGAGAAATCAAAAGGGTTGACCTGGAATGGCAATTTTAGAAATTCCTCTCAATAAATTTTCCTATGTGGAAATATAAAAGTAAGATAAAAATTATAAGGAACTGTGAACCTAAGAACCAATTTTGTATCTCTAGCTCTCATCTATCTAGTTAGTTAGTAGCTCTTTATCTCTCTCTCTCTCTATCATTTATCTATCATCTACATATAATCTATTTCTCTATCATTGTCATCCATCCATCTGTTTCTTTATTTACTTGTGTTAAGATCTATTATAGCAATTGCATAGCAATAGAGGTGATTCAGTAAAGAGAGGGGGGAAAATGCTGATGCAGAATACTGAGGGCATAATTGCAGAAAAACGTCTTTCATATGATGAAAATGATCACATCCTTGCCCTGTTGGACAGGATCTACTGAGGTAAGTGTATCAAACCTTATGTCTTGTCAACTCAAGAAGGAAGTGGAGAAAATGAAGTTTGGTACTTTTATACTTGAAAGATAAAGGGGCCCTGTCAGGTGGCTTCTATTTTCTTGGTGACCTGTAAGGCAAGTAATCAGCAGGAATTCAGAAGAAGAGAAGTGTAAATATTTAGAAAGTTTGAGACAGTAATATATAAAATTGCCATTTATGAGAATGGAATAACTAAGTTACTGAAGGTGGAGAACTGTGTGAATATATGGAGGGTCCATTTCAGATTCATGCTCAATAATTTTAGGGTGTCACAAAATCAATATGGTGCTGCAATTTAGACTGTCATAAAATCATTATGGTATTGCAATGTACCTCCAGCTTCACTATACTTTTGTTACCTACAAGTTGAAAAACAATTAAGAGAATTTTCCACAGCAGTCATTAGAGCTTGTATACTAGAATGTGACTTAGCATTAATGAAAGCAACATCATGTGCTTGGTAGATGGTAGAATATGTATGTGCACATAATGCCCCTTATCCAGCTACTGACAATGCTTAGTACATACGCCGTTTTTTTCTGCTTGACCTCAAACTCCTCTAAAAATTCTGTATCACTAGGAGCTGAATCTCAAAAGTTTAAAACCAAATGATACCACAGACCAGTGAAACATGAAGGGGCAACAGAAATTATGCATTTGGTGGTTTTCTTATTTGGTTACCAGAATCATGTATAGCATCTTAAAAACAAATACTCCTAAGACCATGACAGATCTATGTGATTGACTATGGTTGAACTAATAACTAAGGATCCTGAAACTAATCAACATTCATTCAGTTTTGCCAAATGAGTTCCTCATTACACAGTGGAGAAATACTGTAAATGTTAAATTGATCATTTTGTTTATCACCAGGTTAGGCTATGAAGTGATGCTCTAATGAGAACTGATTAGGAAAAACTACATTGACAGTTATGAAAAGTTCTCATAGGAAATAACTGAGATAATAACAGAAAATACTTAGAGTCAACTCCTTCTATTGTTCCTCTATTCTATATTTAGAGTCTAAGGTTTCTTGAGCAGAAATTGTATCTACCTCCTGGGACTTGTATGGTTGGCAACTGTAGTGTTGATTTCCAATGTTGAATGAGTTTCTGGATTTTTCTTCCATTCTTATGAAATGTGCACGATACTTTTCAGTATACTTCAGCTCTGACCTATGATGCTGTTCAAGTGATGACTGAAGCTTTCCGCAACCTAAGGAAGCAGAGAATTGAAATCTCCCGGAGGGGAAATGCCGGAGACTGTCTAGCAAACCCAGCAGTCCCTTGGGGACAAGGTGTAGAAATAGAAAGGGCCCTAAAACAGGTCAGTTACTCAGAATGATTGTAATGTAATTTAACAATGGCCAATTTTTTTTTCATGCCAAACAAGTCATTCTTGCTTTATTCCTTATTAAGTTTAATATAAAGTAATATTACTTTAGAAGGATACAAAAGTAAATTGAAGAGTGAGAAGACTCCTTCTTAAAAGTAATTTTCTTGACTTTAGCTCAATGGGAGTATCTGTATGGTTTGTATATTTAATTTATAACTCTGTCCCTTTCCCATTTCCTCATTAGGTTCAGGTTGAAGGTCTCTCAGGAAATATAAAGTTTGATCAGAATGGAAAAAGAATAAACTATACAATTAACATCATGGAACTCAAAACTAATGGGCCCCGGAAGGTAAATCATTAGTGATTTAAAGGCAGTCTCTCTGTGTGAGTTAGCTCACTGGACACCTCATCTTTGTTAGGTCCTTGAGATGTATATTCACATACAAGGAGTTTAATGACTACCAATAACATATATTCTGAATATCTTTTTCCAAATTAAATCTCTTCATTCTAGTAATACTGTAAATGCAATCCTTAAATAACTACAAGTATAACTATTACAATAGTTTTTTTTAAAACCAAGGTAGAATAAGATTTAATGAGAAATGAACTATTGCTGAAAGTTTATGATTCAGAAGATTTTTTTTTAAATGATTCAGTGATGCATATAATTATTTAATTCAGCATCTTTCTTTCAACTGTTAGGTACATAGTTTGACTTTTATTTCTATGTGACTATTCCCAAATTAATCTTGAAGAATATGAAAAGCAAGCATGAAGAGAGACGAGCAAATTTTAAGAAATTTTTGGTTTGTTACAGTCCCCTTGTAACCCTTAGATTCACTTGTATATAAGAGCTTTATGTCTGTTAAACCCAATTGTTGTTGACGTGTTTTCTGATTTAGATGTGGACTTGAAAATAAGTAAATGTTTAGTTAATAGAAAAAAAAGGTTATTTATCTACATGCCTGCTTTGTATGACTTTTTTTTAGATTGGATACTGGAGTGAAGTAGACAAGATGGTTGTCACTCTTACTGAACTCCCGTCTGGAAATGATACCTCTGGGCTTGAGAATAAGACTGTTATTGTCACTACCATTTTGGTAATTAGCTGCATTTGCCTGTTTTACTTTCCTTCTTCTTATGAGGAATATTTGCCAACCACAGCTAGCTATATTTTAGAATAATAACTAGAGAATTCTGCTTTTGTAATAATTTAATTTCTTTATAGTTATTCTGTCAAATGGAGCATACTAGTGCTAGCTAAAGTGCTAGGAAATTTATTTATCCTCTTTGAGACAAATTTGGCTTGAAAATAATCCATAATTGATGTATACACTGATAAACAGCTAGGGTCATCTTGAAGGTCATTTGTCAACTTTCCTCAGTCTTTCACCTTTCCGTTCTTAGCAACTCAAGTAAACTCTTTGTTGCATGGTTTAACAATCTCAGCTTCTTTTATTTTTCACAAAAGATGAATTCCTTAAAGACAAGGATAGCTTCCTTCTTTAAGCCCAAATCTCAAAACAGTATTTGGTATATCGCTAGAGCTAAGTAAATAAATGTGTGTTGAATGAATGAAAGAAAATTGAACTAGGTCTTGAACTTACAAGCTTTAGTTAATTGAAGTGAGAGGTGAAACATTATGACAAGATTTTGGTGAAATGAAATGAAGAGAATGGGGTTCACTAAAATGACATTATTTTCTAACAATTTTTTTATTTTTATTTTTTCTCTTAGAGTGAGGTTATCAAATGTGAGATCAACTATTCTAACAATATTGTGAAGAAAATATAGATAGACTAGTAAGGTACTTGGCTAAAAAATTAGTAAGCACTGAGAAATAGATTTCTCATATTTGAGAAAGTGCAAGTTAGATACTTTAGGTTTTTTGCTTTAATAATGCCATGAATAGGACCTATCTCCCAGAGATCACAAATATCATTGGTACCACTTTCCAGTGGCAGACTATTGAGGTGGGTTGAGTCATTTTTATATGCATCCTCTTTCTCATTTTATAGAGGAAAGTCACTGTCTTCCTATGCTTGTAGCATAATTCTAAAATGTTTTATCTACTAGATGAAGTGAGACATAATATCGGAGTGGGTAGAGTCAGTGTATCACTATGACAATTTCAGTCTGTTTCAGTGTGTTACTGGCTGTGAACCTTATTTCCTCATGGACTTTATTCTTGAAGCAGAAGTGATATGGAGTTTAGGTTAATGTTGGTTTGTGAGACTGGTGTAATCCTTTCTTAGAATAAGAATATATTATATCTAGAATTGAATAAAAGAAATGTTCTTCCTCTGTAATCCTTATGAATTATAAACATGACAAAAGGACATGCTAGTAGTTTCTGCTATTGTGTCTCTTATTTACTCTGGTAAAACTAGGTACAAGCCATGCTCATGATGTCTAAAACAAAATAGTTAAAATTTTTTCAGAAGCATTATGCTTATATTTTTCCTCTACTACTCTCCACCATTTGCATTTTGTATCTCTTGTTAATGGTAATACTAAACCAGGAGATTTAGTCCAATGAAAATAGATCTTTAACACAGATTTTTTTAAATGAACTAAAGCACTGTGTTCCCATGTAGGAATCTCCATATGTTATGATGAAGAAAAATCATGAACTGCTTGAAGGCAATGAGCGCTATGAAGGCTACTGTGTGGACTTGGCTGCTGAAATCGCCAAACATTGTGGGTTCAAGTACAAGTTGACGATTGTTGGGGATGGCAAGTATGGGGCCAGGGATGCAGACACGAAAATTTGGAATGGGATGGTTGGAGAACTTGTATATGGGGTAAGTATAGCTTTTCTCATAAAGTCATTCCATTTGAACTGTTGTCGACAGAATACCACCCTTCCTTGCCAAGTCTGAGGCTGTTGGTGTCCCATATTACCCTAGGAATGCCTACCTTATTTCCTTATGAACATCTGAAGATTCATGATGAAGCCAGAATCACACATGCAGATAAATCAAGAAAAACATTTCACTCATCTTGAAGCATTTGGGGATATGTATTGTTCAAAGGCTGCAAAGGCATAAATGCAGGCTAAAAATATGATTATTATAATCCAGCCAAAGTCTGTACTATGTGTTTATGAAAAGAAGTGATTTGGAGATAACAATTTCCTTTTTTGTTTATTCTTTCTGAGATGCTTCCCAGGGAAATAATTATTGCTATTTTTCTTGATTTCCTTTCTGTCCCTTTTGATCTAATGATGTAACCATGATTCCTTTCTGACCACGACTCCAGGTTCTATTATTTTCCTTTGTTTCCCTTGCAGAAAGCTGACATTGCAATTGCTCCATTAACTATTACTCTTGTGAGAGAAGAGGTGATTGACTTCTCAAAGCCCTTTATGAGCCTCGGGATATCTATCATGATCAAGAAGCCTCAGAAGTCCAAACCAGGAGTGTTTTCATTTCTTGATCCTTTAGCCTATGAGATCTGGATGTGCATTGTTTTTGCCTACATTGGGGTCAGTGTAGTTTTATTCCTGGTCAGCAGATTTAGCCCCTACGAGTGGCACACTGAGGAGTTTGAAGATGGAAGAGAAACACAAACTAGTGAATCAACTAATGAATTTGGGATTTTTAATAGTCTCTGGTTTTCCTTGGGGGCCTTTATGCAGCAAGGATGCGATATTTCGCCAAGGTTGGTTACTCACCTGCTTCAACTTTGTGCATTTTAGGTCTCAAATGGATATTCATGGTGTTTATGAATTCCCTCTAAAGAATTTACCAGCTGCCGACTACCTGTTCAAGCAGTTTTAGTTGCTTAAGGACAGACTCTTACAGTTGGCATAAGCCTGTGAAATATTTGAGCAATGTTCTTTGAATGTTGGTCATGTATTTATGTGGTGAAATTATACACACCATGGAGAGGCTATAAAATGCATAAGGTTCCTATCATTCCATGCCTTCTTGGAGGGGTACCGTGTTTTTGCTGCATATTCTCATTTTACAGTCATCTGTGTGTTGAATCACAGACCTGTATATGGGAAAATGGGCAACATTACTTGTTAACTTCAAAAGCAATTTGCTTACAAAACTTCATTGACTTGCATCTCATCTCTTTTATTTTCCCATTATTAGCTCTTGGAAAATGGTACCAGAGAAATTATAAAAAACTTTTTTTAAAAAGTTAGGTTTCTGAATTTTATAAAAACGGTATAATATATTCCCTAAATAGGATTTACATGATTGAGTAATGTTGATGACTGATTCGTTACAAAAATTTGTGCCATATTAAATGCTAACAGACACATCATCAAATAAATTTTTACACCTCTATGCTTACTATGATGTGTTAGTATTTCTATCAGAAAGTCCAACTATAATCAATATGTCACAAAGCACATTTGCCTTTTTTCATGTTATATACCTGATTAATAATGATAGCCATGTCTGGTCCTTCAGAAAAATAAATCATAATTTTTCTAGAGCATTGCTCTCATATTTGAAGCCTAGATGATTATTTATCTGAAACATTTTAACAGGCTGAATTGCCTTCCTTTGATTCTATAGAATACTTATTAATTAGTGAAAGAAGTATCTTTTTTGATATAGTGTCTTTATATTAGTTTTTGAGCAGTTTGGTGAATTCTGTCATTAATTTTAAAGAAACTATATAAGAAGCTCACATGTTTATAACTTTTGCAATATTTTCTATACAATTATTTTGTATAAGATAAAGGAAATATATCATGTAGGCAGAGATTATCAATGACTTACTTCCCCCTATAGGTCACATTTTTTATGAATTGCAGCATTGAAATGTTCTTAATTCCATCAATTATATCAGATTCAAGGGGGCTTTCCTATAGCTATAAGTAAATATTTAATTATGATGATCTCTAATCATATATAAATCATGGTTTTATCTCTATACTTAGTTTCTGTGGTTTAAGTTAAGAACAGAAGTATCTAATGACAAGGGAGGGATATACTAACCATATTAGGGTCTCAGGGAACACACTGGTTCATAATATACTAATGAAATTATTTATCTTTGATAAGGCGGCTACTGAAGTATAATGTACCCTAGTCCTGGGAGGTAAGGCAATTATCCTCTGGTAACATAAACTATTCTCTGCCATTTGAATACTTAGGTAGAAGTGGATAGGGGTTCATTATAAGGGATAATATATTGACCTGGGTTTCCACAGATGGACTCTCAGAATTATTTGCCCTTATAGGTCTGAAGTAGATTTATTTGGTATTTAGTTCTTGTCAAATAGTAGAAAGCACATTTACAAATGGGGCTGATACATAGGGCACATTTAATAATCTGTATTATCCTAGGGTCCACTATGATAGACAGACAACTTTAATTTTTAACAAGCCTGATTTATAAAATAGGTATTAGTTTTTATTTTTTTATTTCATTCATGATTCATAACTCACTAGAGTTTCATTGTAATTTTTATAGCCTTTTAAAATACAAAGATTTTATATAACCTATTTTTCTTTGTTATCAATTAATTTTTCTTTTTTAACCACAGAATATATACAAGTAAACTCCACTTTATCAAAACATTTCAAGGGGTATAATTCTTGTATATTAAGATATCTGTGCATTTAGACACAAAGTGTATTTCACAGCGTTGGAAATTATATTGCTGTTTTTAAGAGGAAGTATGATAGGCAACCAGAAAGAAGAGGAGAAAAGAAGCATTTTATTCTTTATTTGTTTATTTCAGTTTTTTCCCCTGAACCCAGGTCATGAAACTGGTTCCCTGGTCTATCCCCAGCCACCAACTTAGTGCCTGAGCTATCAGGGCATGCTGGAAATTTTAGCGAATTTTTTTAAAGAAAAGGTACAGGCAGGAATGAATGAAGGAGAGCAGGCAAGCAGGCAGGCAAAGAGAAGAGAAAGCATTATTTATTTATTTTATTTCATTGTTCATTCTGGCTGCTTCCCTGGACCCTAATATGGAACCTAGGTCCTTGGGATGTATGTAGATTACATTTAGCTGGAGGCAGAGAACCAAAATGCTACTCTACCAGGATGTAGCTTAATGATTTTTTAATGAACCAAATTATCATTTATTAAGAGTGCTTTGATGGTTATTCCAGTTTATAAAAGCAGAATAGAGCAACTGAGTAAATAAGTCAATAAATAAATAGATAACAAGCAAGTAAATGCATGGGTTGTACAGATAACTTTAGAAATGCTCTTTAAATATATTGAAATATATATTTATTTGTTTCCAAATAAAATATGATGTAGAATTAACTATATTATTAATATTAAATGAATGCATTTAAATATTAACCTAGAATAATTATTGAACTAAACTGGTAGCTTTCTGAAATTAAATTTAAAATATCTCAACTCTGCTTCTCTGAAGAATAGAACCACAGAAATTATGAAAGCAGCATGGCACAACAATGACTTTTATTCTCCTGCTTGTTTGTCCCCACTCCCGCTAATATTTCTAAAGGATCTAAATGGATATAAAAATATATACCATTCTCAGCTCAGGCATTAAGTCAGTGATTGTGGCAATTACCATACAAAGCCAAGGACCTGGGTTGATGGCCTAGCCTGGGGGGAAAACTAGGATAAATTTTAAAATAAGTAATAGCGCTTCCTCCTTTCCTTCTTTTTTCCAAAAATTCCTTTTTTCTCTTGTCCTTTCCTTAAAAAAAAATGCATGCACACACACATATATATATACATCTACCATAGTTAACATAATAATTTGATAGACATTAAAAATAAAAGATCACATATACTTTTTTTAAATTTCTTTTCTTAGTGCAGATGCTGAGAAGTGCAAGTTTTATTTTGTATGAGAGAAAACATTTTTGGTCACCATAAAATAAAGCTGAATTTTCCCTCTGCTTAAAAATTTCCAAGAACTCAGATACGTTTAATTGAGTCTTTGAAACCACAATTAAATAATGCATTGCTCAACATTTTTTTCTTTTAAGTGATTTATAAATCCAGTACAGTTCTGGAGATGTCTTGTATACCTTCAGTAAATTGGCATATTTAATCTTCTCAAATCTCATTTAAGTACTATAGCAGAGGAAGTCCACTATCGTTAATTGTGTTTATTTTACAGGTTGAATAAAATAACTTTAAAAATGAATCTCAGACATATTGTTAAATTAACATGGAGTATATAATGTCGAAAGCAATTACTATGTAATCAGTTTTTATTGCATGGGATTTGAGTAGTCAGGTTTTGAATCTTCCTTCTTAAATACAGGATACATATCATATAATTAGTACTTTCCTTTGCTGTGGAATAAATAGTGAACACTTTGAGAGTGATTGCTATCTACAAGGAGTTTCAAAAATTTAAAATACATTTAAAATTCTTTGATTATAACTTTTTCCATATCATCATATCTATTTGATTCTTTGCACATCTTAGAAACCACGACAAAGGCTCTTAATTATATTCTTTTTATTTTTCATTGCTTTCATTCCCTCCCATGTTCTTTATTTTAGTGACAGGTTCTTAATCTGTTTCTCTTTATTTTAGCAACACATTTTTCATCTAAAAATTCTTTATTTTGGAATGATCTTTCCCCCATTTTCTTCACTGTTTGAACAGTTTATTCTACAAATGTTACCAAATGACTTGATATAATATCTGTTTCATCAAAGGCTTTTTTTTTACTATTAATTATCAGGTTTAATTTAGTTCATAAATAACCAACTCTCTGTGATTTCGATTTTTAGAAACCTTACTTCTTCACATTAAAAGTCTAATTCTTAGACATTACAGAATTATTTGCAGAAAAGAAAAAATATTATATGTTTCTTAATATTATTCAAATGCCTTAATTATCAAGTATATAACAGCAAGTCTTTCAAAATTATACAGAATATAACTATGTATCTCCATAGCTATGTAGAGTTTAAAAGAAATTAATGGAATTCTATTAAGCTCTTAAAATGATTTTTAAATAAGAATTTATTACAGAAATATTGTCACCTTATTAGATTTCAGATAAGAATTCATAGGTTACAAACTTTTAAATGCTTAATTTGCTTTTCTTGAGTTCTCTTTTTTTTTTTTCTTAAGCAGGAAGCACAAAGGTATAAAGTCATATAAGTCTGTGCCCTAAAGCATCTGGTTTCTATTTATTATGAATTTTATTTTGTGTCATATTTTTGTTTGTAGTGTCATTTTTCTCCACCTGCAATCCTGTACTGCATTTAAAATGTATGTTATAGCACAACAACAAACGTAAGGAAACTTTGAAACTTTTTTGAGAGTTTTGGAACTCCGTTTGTGAATGAAAAGGAGATTCTTCAATGTTTTAAATTACATTTGTGGTGTTTGCTCTTATTTTTATCATTTGATTTTGTTTGTCAGTGTTGTTTGAGTTTTGCTGATGATCCTAGATTTTCTTGTTCATGTTTTTGTCACAAGTGGATAAATATTTAAATCTGGGGCATATATATGTATATATATACATATATACATATATATGTATATATAATATATAGCTATCTATAAATCTGGGATGGATTATTTGTGCACTTCTTGAAATTACTTTGTTAATGGGATTTCATACCATAAAAGACTTGGACATTATAACTGTGAAAAAATTTCAGAAATCTAAAGTTTTGGCTTTGGGGTATACTATCAAATCTAGTTACTCTGTACTCCTTATGCAGAATTATTGAATATATTTTTAGTTTCATCAGTTAGTAGCTGTATTGAAAAGTAGAAACTGAGATTTCACCTTTTAAGTCAATACTTGCATAATGCTGCTGACTTGCTTCTTTATTAGGTCTTTTATTTCACTTTGCAAATCCATTTCACACTTGTTGTTAGATCCCTGTCTGGGCGCATTGTTGGAGGTGTGTGGTGGTTCTTCACCCTGATCATAATCTCCTCCTACACGGCTAACCTAGCTGCCTTCCTGACTGTGGAGAGGATGGTGTCTCCCATTGAAAGTGCTGAGGATCTTAGTAAGCAAACAGAAATTGCTTATGGGACATTAGACTCTGGCTCCACTAAAGAGTTTTTCAGGGTAAGAAATATTGCTTTGTATCTTCTGATTTGCTTCTTAAAATTTAGCCTATTTAAGCTTTGTTCCCTCTGTTCCCTTCGGTTCTCTCTACAAAGGTTTTGTGAAAGCAGCCCTTATTAGTCTAACTCTATTTCTGCGTCTGTTCTTGACCTTGTCTCTGTCCCTCTCTCTTCCCTATACCTATCGTGAGCTCTACCTACATTTTTTCTGATTTCAAACTCCTTAAGAAAAAAAATTTTGTTGTAAAAAGAAATCTTGGTTTTCTAAAAATGGATTGTTCTTTTGGAACAAAACTGAAGCACAATAGAATTAAAGTTAGGTTATTATTTTTTAAGCAACAAACTGTTGGTTTTCGTTTTGTTTAGTTAAGTCTGACTTCCATCTAATATGGTTTACAGTGGAATACTCATTTTTTCATACAAGTGTGTTAATCCTAGATGAAAACCAGAGTATGCTAATAGGTAAGCTTCCTGAATTTACTATGCTAGAAAAGGCTAACAAAGGATTTCAACTCCTAACTTTTATAATGGGTAGCATAATTATAATATGTTTATCATGTATGCTTTAATTTTAAAAAATTGTGGCCTTATACTTTCTGCTTATAGAACAAAGTTAGAGGATCTAATGCTGGTATAATTTGCTTTCATGTTACTATTATCGCCATATAAGAATTCATTTTATCAAAATATTTAAGTATATCTGACTAGATTAGATCTGAAAACAACATGTATGACATCTGAAATCTCTGATAATCCACAAATATTGTTGAATGAATATGATTTTTTTTGCATGAGATCGAGGCCAGTTTACTCCAGAGTTAGTATTAGGACTTCTCATTGGACAAATGTTAAATAATAGATTATAATATGAAAACTGTCCTTTACTGCATTTCCTCTGGTTCTTTTATCAGAAACGGTGGTTGAGTTGAAGATTGAATGAATGAAAAAAAATGGTGGGCAGATCACAGCTGATAATAGATAATAGCTTGGATACATGTGAGCCGTGCCAGACCTCAGTGTTTTAATTAGTCCCACAATTTAAGTGTGATTGAATGACCAGCAGCTTCTTTGACTTTAATCCAGTTCTAAGTATGAATGTTGTAGTACAGATTTGCTACTAATGACAATTGATTATCACTTTTGAACATAGGTATATAAATACTGTTCATATAACATAGTACTTTAAATTTATTCATAACAATTGATTTATTAAAATAAATTAGTAAACAAAATGCTGAACAAAGTCAATTCTTGGACATTGATAACAGAACTGGGTTACCAATAGAGAACTGAGTGGGAGGTCGGGGATAGTGGTGACAGGATCCAGTGGATTCTGATGCAGAACTCTTGGTAATTTGGTGGTGTACAGGGTGTATTGACATATATTTGAAGAATGGAGAATCTTAATATACGGTTTATATTATTTTGTAAAGCAAAGTTACTTCAATAAATGTCAAAAAATAAGATAAATTATAATATATACATACTTCTTGATTAGAAGTACATCTTGAAGCATTTTAAAATTATTTATACATTAACAGGGCTTGCTCTTATTTTATTCAAATATTTTTCAGTATTTCTCCCTCTTGCTTCAAGTAGGTATCTAAAAATAAGTCAGAAAGATGTTATATAATGATTTGGTTAGTGCTACGCAAATAATTCTTTTTCTAGACATTCTTTTCCAGGTGAATATTCATCTGTGCAGTTAGTGCCATTCCCTTGTTTGGACAATAATAGTATTAACTACTGCACATTCATATACTAGAACTTTTCAAGTAATTCAGTTAATCGCCAAGATGCTGAGATTTTTTATGGTTAAATTGTTTAGTAGACATGAGAAATCTAGATCACTCTGAGAAAAGAGTGTTGCTACTTTTGTGTTTAGTGGGGGTGACTCAGTGGAGATCCTATATTTAGTTATGTATTATAAATATATAATAATTAATGTTTCAGATTACATGCACTTGACTACATAATCTGCAGTGTGCCATTTGCCTCTATAAGATTGTAAACTTGCCATCCCAAGATAATAGATAAATAATGTTGACTAGTCAAACCCTAACTTCTAATTAGCAGAGCTTCCCAAAGCAATTTCTTATGTACCATATCTTAATATTTATGAGTGATAGGGAAATTTATTTGCTTGCTTGATTTTATTAAATTGAAACTCAAATAACCACTAGTAAGTGTTCTGAGATCTTATACTCCTAAAAGCTCCTTTCCGTATACAATGCAAGGTATCTGGATTTATTTTATTGTTCCCGTGCTGAATGTTTTTCACACTCATGTTTGCTTTAGTCACTTAGCACATTAGTGATAGTAGAAATACAGACTGGGTCTTAATTCCTTTCAACATACCTTCAAAAGGAGCAGTTGATGGATCGATATTTGGTAAATATCTGTGCATATAGTTTTATAGTTAAACTTTCATCTTGAGAGAGAAGTGTGGACTCAAAATTACTTGAAAGCCACACTGTATTCTCTTTATATTAGTAAAGAAAAATTAACTTTACAGGACACATCATCCAAGCAAATAAGAGCACGCTACATTAATTCCTCCATTAATATGTATGACAAGGTTACAACTGGGGAAATTATGTACATAAAAGATTTGTTTCTTAGTGTTGGATTACATTTTTAAAAATTGTTGCTAAATTTTGAGCTATTTTGAGCAATTTTGCTAACTGTATTAAAATTTGATATTTTGATATTTGGGTACCATTATGATCATTGTAAGAACAATCTTATTTTCACTCTGACTTCCCCAAATTATTTCTAAGGTATTGTGGTTTTCCAATTATATCAATCTTTATACCTTTTTAACAAGAGTTTGTTGCATTAGGTTACAGAGATTAAATAATGGATTTCCTTTTTAAAAAATGGTCATTACAAAGTGTTATTCAAAATGTATCAAAAAGATGAAGCTAATTCATAGACACTGGAAAGCAAAGTACAGTGATTTTTATGAACCCTTTTCCCCTTGAGTCTCAGGGTAAACTACAGGATGTCTAATAGTGGTAATCCAGTTGAATTTCCAAGCTTCTGGTGAAAAGCGTTGCAAAGAAATTCCTCTTTTTAATTTCTAGAACTAACATTCAGTGCACATATTGGGTCATCCTCTCTCTCATGTGTCTTGGCATGTTGGGGGCTCCTGTGAGGGGGATTCAAGAAGTGATGAAAGCTAGCAGGTTGATGGTCATGGTACCGGGTTTACCAGGAAAGAGATAGAGATGGAGTGGTTGTATGACGAACTGTGAAGACACATTTTGTACTCTTTGTTTTCGTACCATCTGTTACTCTTTCAGATCCAAGACTGTCATTACACATGGAAGAAAGAAACTTTCAACATTTGCTAATTTTTAAAGTTAAAAGTTATCTTTCCTGATGGGCTCTCCTTCAACTTTATGGAAAGCTTTTTCTATTTTGTGCTTTATATATATATAGGAATTTCATTATTTATATTGTTTTAAGATGTTTTTATTGAAGTAGTATCAAAGTACATTGCATCAATATTAGGTGTTCAGTTTCTACAGAATATATTATAATAAATTTACTACTATTTTACTATCACTGAGTTTATCCAGTCAATTTTCTATTTTTGTCACAGAAAGAGCTTTGGATTTAGTAACTGGAAAAACTGATTTGACATGTTAGGTCATCATCTAAATTGGGAAGATACATAGCTTGCTAGAGAATGAAAAATAACTTTCTTAAGACCATTTAGAGACTCAATGATCAGTCCTAGAATACAATTTAGAATTCTGAACTACTAGAATTCAGTTTATGAATATATATATTGTATTTTCTATACATGTGCATATGTGCACATATATTTATCAATTAATTAATACAAAATATAAAAAATTTAGCTATCGATATAAAATAGACCCTTTATGGGCCTTCTGTAAATGCTTAACTTTTTAAATAGTTTCTAAAATACCAAGTAATAAATGATAAACATGAATAAATTAGCAATGAATAGCACAAAATGTTATATACAATGTCACTCATGGCACAGTTAGTGATATTTTTATAGATTTTTCTACCTTAGTTTTGTTGGGGGATGTTTGATCATTGCATAACAATCTGCATAGCTGAAAACTGCATATTCAAGTCTTCTCTGGATGATCCAGGACAAGTTGAAATCATTTCTTCTCTAGTTAGTGATTTTCTTTCTCTGACGTTAAAATTTTCTCATAATTTACACAGAACAACATCTGAGTACAGTTTTGCAATCTTAAAGACATTAAGGATGCATTTAGCTTAAAGGTGCCTTGGGACAGCCTGTGTTAACATCTTTTCAGCTAAATGTAGCTGGGTTAACAGTGTAGGAAAGGTCAACATGCTAGAAAAGTTTGTCATGATTCCTTGTTAAAGAGTTAGCTTTAAAGATCTTGCAGTTCATTGAGTAGTTCTCAAATAAGCAAGAATATAACACGAGCGACGATACAAAGTTGAGTTTTCTGTGTTCAAAGTGCTATGGCAGGAGAAAGAAAAGGGTATCTCTACTTGTTGTTGATTGTACAAAGCAGTAGCTTCTTTCAGGGTAAGTATATACTTTTTCATTATTTTCCCCTACCTGTGATCATGGTCAGCAAATGCCATTGTGCTCTCCTTGTGATCATTTAATTTAGACACCACCTGGTGGTACAAATGGGAGATGAATTATTCACATCCATTGAAGGGATAACTTGAATGTAATCAGATCATGTGAATCTTTCTATTACTGTCAATAATAAAGGGAAAATTCTCCTTTTAACTGTCATTAGATCATGAAGTCAATTGTTCAAAACAGAAAAGGTTTATAATAACAGGGAAATAATCTAGATTAGTCTTTCATTCTCGGAACTCTTATTAAATTCTGTTTAGATGCCTTGGAGAAGATGACTATCAGTATAAACCTGTATAGGTACTTTAGATGACTTAGTATTCAATTTTCATTTTGTATTCAAGCAAAATCATCTCTCCTTGTTTCTGTTGCCTGTTTCATACTAGTTGTCATGGTGATAAACACAGTTCAGTTGCTCTGTAGAGAAGAGAATGGAATTGTGTGATATAATTTAAATACACTGGTATCAAACTCTGAACTAAATATATTATTCACACAATGTGAGACTATTTAACTAGATTTTTGATATTTGAAACAAACTTGATACTTAATAATTTATAGTTCACATATACAGCATGTAATTTTTCTAAAGATAATATCGAATAATTATCAAAAACAAGTTTCTAGTAAAGGTGGTTTCTTATTTTCACAGAGAAATAAGATTTTAGAAATAAAATGGCAGTTAGGAAAATAAAGCAGTGCCAAATATTGTCAGAGCCCCAAATGACATTTAAAATTGCATTTAAAGAAGCAAAGACAGGGTCAGGGTCAAGGAAATGATGTCAGCAAGAAAGTGAAAAGGAAGTTTCAGACCTGCCTTCTCCCCATGGAGATACTGACTCAACAGCAATGCACTGATCAATTCACTTTGTGACAAGTTCAGAAACTAGGTAACAGGCTTTATACACCAAGCCAGTTTGAAACCACTGAAAGAAAATTCTTGGCACTCTTTCACCATAGTAACTGTTCTGACATAACATAATGCAACTGGGAAGAAACACTCAGAATTTGGCTTCCACTGGGGAGAGGAAGAGAAGTTTGAAACTTTATGCCCACATTCTGACTTTTCAAAGGAACTGAATCTAAGCACTGGTAAAAAGGGCACCAAGGTGTTGACCACTGAGAGCAAAGGTGGACATTTGGACTAGTATGCATGTATACTTTATAAACCCTCCACTCCACTTTAATGTGGAGCAAAAAGAGGAGAAATTTCCAAATTCCAGTTTCCCTCTTGGGAGGAGAAAATACTGGAGCATGGATCCAATGTTTTGGCTTTTGGAAGACCATATAAGGCACTAGTTTCTGGTTTGTCTGTCCCTAAGCACTGATAAGACCTGTCATACAATAGATGCCCAAGATACTATTGAGAATAAAGTAGTGCTGGACATCTTGCTGTTGTTCAAAAGACCTGAGGTATAATGAGGACCAGTGCAGCTCTTTGACCCTTCCCTTGAAGGAGGGAAGTAAGGAATAGAGAGTGCATCCAATGTTCTGACCTTAGGTGGGTGATTTGAGGGACTGGTCTCTCTCTTACCTGACATAAATTGTTAATGGGACCTGGCATACTCTAGAAACAGACAAAAGAGAATAAGAACTCTAGAAACTAAGAACAAAAGAGAACTGGATGATTAATGTCAGCTTCAGAGAACCTGTAATACTGTAGAGATATATTAAAGGAAACGAGAGATTACCAGTTTAACTGAGAATTTACACATAAAATTTCAAAGAAGACACATTCTTTGAAAAAAATTGAATGGTCTCTAAAATATTTAACTGGGAGGGTGGGTAAAGATCTTTCTGCAGATGAAGCCAGTTCATAAAGACTGGAAGAAGCAGCTTATGTTTAAAAATCCACATATGCCAGCAGAAAGATACAAGGTATTGGAAAAGACAAGAAATATTGCCCAACTAAGCCAACAAGTCAACAAAAAAACAACCTACAGAAATTTATCCTAAAGAATTGGAGGTTCATGAATAACCTGATGAACAACTCAAAATAACTATCCCATAGATGATCAAGGTACTTGGGAAGATGATACATGAATAAACTGAGACTATCAACCAAGAGATAAATATATGAAAAAGGACAAAACACCTTTTGGAAATGAAGAATAGAATACAATGAATTAAAATTTTTGCTACAAGGATTCAGTATCATCATCGATCAAACAGAAGAAAGAATTAGCAAACATGAGGACAAGCAGTTTGAGGTTTTCCAAATTGATGAGCAAAAAAGAAAAATGAATAGAATGAAAAAGAAAGTCTAAAGGGCTTAAGGTATACCATCTAGAGAACCGATATACAGAAAAAGAAATATGACTTGACACAAAGAAATGAAAGATGAATCAAATACACGAAGGCAATGAACAGCTCTTCCTTATCTTTTTTAACCCTTTAAATATAATCCTGGCATAAAATGATATCAGGCAATTGGAGATTTCTTTTATATCTTTTGACATCATTTGTACTTGGAAATAGTTTAGAACTCCCACTTCAGCAAAGTATTTTCTGCTGATATTATGTGAAGTTATCTTGATATTTTATTAGAAATTAGTTAGCAAAGATGATTCATTTTTTGACAATGAACTTGTAAGAATAAACTAAATGCTGACTGTCTCCAATGCAATTCCTTTATTTCCTGCTGATTCTTAGTAAGTGTGTATGTGTCATAAAGATAATAACCATTTCCTCTTAAAAGTCATATTTTTTTTTCCTAAAGAGGAAAAGTTTTATTTAGCTGGTGGAAAAATAAATGCTTGTGTTATTTTATAAGAGGAATAAATAAAACTAAATAAAAATGACTACTGACTTCTTTCACAAAAACAGAAAGCATCCATTCTGGGGCTGTAATTAAATCTGGTATATTTAGTTTATATGGACCTCTTCCCTAATAATGCTAGAAATGGATGTATTTTCTCTTAGCGTGGATATAAAATTTCATACTGTCATTTTCTGTGAAATATTAGTCAAATCAATGTGCTTATTAATTATATCAAACCAGGGAGACAGATTTGAATAGCCATGTTCGAAAAGTCAGAAAAAAATTTTTTTAAAGAAAAGCTGAAGAACAAACAAAGGTGAGTGAGCAGATAGACAGAAAGACAGAAGAGAAAAAAGCATTTTTATTTTTATTAGTTGTTCACAGCAGTTGTTCACCCCGACCTGGGACATGAACCGTGGTTCTTGAGATGTATGTGGACCATGCTCCTTCAGAGGTGACTGCCTTTACTGCTATTCCACCAGGGCACACCAATAAAGTCTTATCTTCTAAAGAAACAGAAAAGTTCAGGCTGTTGCCTGACCCAGCTATTATTTATCTCTTCATTTCAAGACATCACTTATCTCCTCCTCAAAATGTGATACAGATGCCATCCAGGAGAAATCCGCTTTATTATACTTCCTGAAAGAATAATTGCCCTTGATTTAGCATGTAAACATTCAATACAATTATCCTTGAGTTAACTGTTGTTGGAATTTTTGAAATATATCTAGATCTTGAGGATATTAAGATCTGGTGAAAAGCAGTTACTTAGATTGGTTGAGGGTGGAAGTAGAAAAGGGAGTGATAATGATTCCTGGAAAATTTAGAAATCTTACCTAGGGCCATTTTGACATGAGGAGCTTGTAAACAGATTCTCCAAACCTTCATCTTCCTTCTGCATTGTGTTATTCTCTTTTCTCAGGACCAGAACTCAAGCTAGTACTGCAAATGATAGGAAAGAGTGTGGGCTATTTAAAAGGTCAGAATGGTGTGCCTTAGTTCCTTTTTTACTGTGTTAAAACATGCTCAAATTTAGACCTTGTTTAGAAGGGTAATGGTCTTCATTGACTGGCAGTCGTCTTCAAAGTTGACAAAATGAGTTTAATTTGTTGGATTTTATCAATATTTTGACTTGCGTTCTCCCGACATATGCTTCATTTCTCTGGATGTCGGATAATGTCTATTTAACATGAATTTCTGAAATTCAAAATTAAAACTGAAAATATGATAGATGCTACCTTAGTTGACTAGATGGGATTTTATTTTATTATTATTTTTATTTAATGAAGAGAAATGGTGCCATAACATTAGACATTAGCTTAAAATGTACATGTTCATAAATCAGTATCTGTATATAATACATTACACTTACCACCAATATTCCAATTCTATCCTTCACCATTGAATTACCTCTTTTAATGTACAGATAAACCCCAATAAAATTCACAGGACATAAGACATGGCTGCTAGGGGACTGGGAGGGGAGAAGAAAGGAAGGAAGGAAAGGAAGAAAGAACAAGGTAGCACTAGAACTCAGATAGTGAGTGTGGTGTGAAATACACAAGACTGAAATGTGATTTCAATTCCCTAAAACGTGTATAGAATATAAACAACATAAATAAAAAAATATTAAGTGTATTAAAATAATGTATTGACAATATATTAAAAATCTTTGGAAAATGTAAGACAACCCCTTTTACTTGATTTTCCCATCCTCTGCCCTCTTCCCTTCTGGTAACCATGAATTTCGTTCTGTAGATTGAAAGTCTATTTTTGCTTTATTTGATTTGTTTGGTTTCTCTATATACTGCATACAAGGGAAATAAGATATTTGTCTTTCTCCTTCTGACTTATCTCACTAAATGTATTTCCCTCCAGATTTATCCCTGTTGTTATAAATGGCAGAACTGCACCTATTTAAGTAACTGAGCAGTGCTCTACCACATTTTCTTTATCTGCTTTAGCCACTTTATCACTCAAATATGTCAACAGGCACTTAGGTTATTTCCTGCAGTTGTCTGTTATAGAAAATGCTGCAGTGAACTTGTGGGTACAGATATGTTTCTTAATTCCTGTTTTTGGTTTTTGGTAATTACCCAGAAGTGGGATGAGAGGAGGTATGGAATTTCCATTTTAGACTTTTTAAGCATTTTTCTATGCTCCTTTCCATAGTGGTTTCAACATTTTACACTCCTACCAACAGTGTATGAGGGTTCCCTTTTTTCTGTAACTTTATCAACAGTTTTGATTACAATCTTATGAATAATAACTACTTTCACAAATAAGAGGTGATATTGTTTTGATCTGTATTTACCTAATTACAAGAGATGTGGAACACCTTTTCCTGTGCCTGCTGGCCATCTGTATGCCTTCTTTGGTGAAGTGTCTATTCAGATCTACTGCTTATTTTAAAATCAGATTGTTTCTTTTGTTCTGGAAAAAATATCCCCCCTCCCCTTTTTTAGTCTATTGTAAATATATCCTAAGAAAGAAGTGGTCAAAAGACTAGAGTGGTTAGGATGATTATAGTACACTCTCCAGTGCATCAAATAGCCTTTAATTTAGAATTTAGGTCACACTAAACATTACTACCTATACTAACCTGGCAAAAGCAAAATAAAACAAAATGGTAATTTGTCATGCAAACTTTGAATCAGAAGACTAGGGGAGAGTTTTGCTTGGCCTTTGAATTGCTTTTCTGAGAATTAATTTTTTTGATTGCTGTGGAGAACAGGATTCCTAGTGTTCAACTGTTTATTTAGTTTAGACTAACAGTTTTCTGATATTATCACTAAAAATGAACCCAGAATTTTTTAACCATCTTTCAGTAAAAATGTAGTCAGGTTGTTTTTCTTTTATTGAAAGCAGTCAGAAAGTTCAAATCAATATATCTCTTTTATTGAAAGCAGTCAGAAAGTTCAAATCAATATATCTCTTGCTAAAGGAATGGTAGTTTTTAACATAGCAATGTTATACTGTTCATGAATTGCCTACTTTTGCATCTTTAGCCAAATTTGTTTTAACACATAATTCTTGAGGAGTTGTAGTTATGTGTATTTTTTTTCTAGATTTCATTCAAAACCCTTTACTCCCTAGAAGAGTATTTTAGTAATACATTGAGAAACACCCTTAAACTAACTGGAAAGTTAACATAAATGAAATAGGAAATTTCACTTAAACGTGATTTTTGATGTGACTTAAGTTATTTAAATGTCTCCTCAAAATTCGGTCTTTGAAGAGAAGTCATCTTGATTTTAATTCATATTTTCCTTTTACTTCATTGCTAATTTTTGGGTATTTCCTGAAGGGCATCTTTATTACTACAGCACTTTAATGTAATATTTTAACGTCCCCAAATTGAAATAATTAATCTGCTTCTCAGTTGGATGATATGTGTGTAAGATATTGTGCAGAACATTTAGGGTCATGAAGATAGAATGTCTTTAGTTGGATTTCTGGTGGAGCTTTCACTGTCAATGATGAGGACTCACCACAGAGAGAAAGCCTGGTGAAGTTTCAACTCTCTTATCTCAAGGAAGAACACTGTTTAGAAATAGAAATAGGTCCAAGAGTGGTTTAGTTAAGTTGTAGGATAATAGAAATATTATTAAGAAAGGAACTTGGATAAATTTAGAGTGAAAATACCATTTTTGTAAGACACATTTTCACAGCATAGACCATCCAAGGATATAATCCTTTGATCTGTCTTCATATATAGTGGTCTCTATTAAGATGGAGACAATGTAGAAATGCAACCAATGTCTGAGAAACTTTTTCTGTTCTTTATATTACAAATTTTAGTATTAGATGCCTACTCTGTGTTTTATTTGCACTTGATTCTGACTTTTCTCCAAAATAGATGGGACAGATAGATACAGAGATAAAGAAATATGTATATCTGTATATTATCTATATATCTTTTTCTCTATATATGCCTGCTCTAATCCCTCGGGCAGCAATCTAAATAAATTTGGATTTAGATTATATCTGCTTATAATGAATTGATATACCTTCGCTTTTTCTAGTTTTTTAAATTAGTCTAATTTAGTCTTAATTTTTTAAATTCTTTCGAATAAAAGGCAGACAAGCAAAAAACCCCACAATCTCATACATCTTAAAAGCAAATCTTCAATTTCTATTTTCCATTTCAAACCTCCTATATTAGAATAGTAAAAACAATTACTCAGAGTTACCTTCCCTCAAGGGATCAAAATCAACTGAGAAAACTCAATAGAAAAATAAACAGCATTGAAATGCTACAACTTTCCAACTACATGCTCAGTTTTTATTTTTATTATGAATAAAGTATTCAATGACTCCTTAGAAGTCTATCTCTACTTTTAAATCTGTTACTGTTCAGGATCAATATTCCTTCAGTTACTGCTGCAATTAGACTTTCTTTCCTATCTGTGACTCAAATGTATTATTTGTTCTAGCATATGTTGAAATAAGCATCATTTTGGTATTTAAATATTCAAAATTAAAAAAAAAAAATCCACTTAAAAGGAAATTTCAATGCCCAGAGAGTATATCTTTGGGATATCAGCATTATTCTAATATTGGCACTGAGTCAGTATCTAATAGAGGTTTTCAGTATTCTTTTATTTATTTCTAGTTAGCAGGCATTATATTAGCATATCATCACTTATATGCCTGGCTGATAACCATTATACACAGTCCTGGCAGTCAACTGCTTAGGAAAAGATCATGTAGGATTTTCGCAGAGAAAATATACTCGTGCTTGTTTTTTTCTCTAGAATTATTCCTCGAGACAGTGCAGTGTATTGTTGAACCTAAGGTGGAATGTGACTTTTTCAGATTGCTTTTTGACATGTAGAATTTTGTTTACATGCCCTGACAAAGCGATGCATGAGATTTTGTATATATAAAGGAAATGTGTTTGACACAATGACAGGAGATGAAAAGATGAAGATTTATTTGTCGTCTTGGTTCTATGTGTGGTTGTTTTGTAAAGTGCTGCCTTTCTCTGTGTTTTGTCCATAACTTGTCGGGGTGATCTCTTAACTCTCTCCGACCCCTCATTTTTCCCTGCAGAGATCTAAAATTGCCGTGTTTGATAAAATGTGGACCTACATGAGAAGTGCCGAGCCCTCCGTGTTTGTGAGGACTACCGCCGAAGGGGTCGCTAGAGTTCGAAAGTCCAAAGGAAAATATGCCTACCTGCTGGAGTCCACCATGAACGAGTACATCGAGCAAAGAAAACCTTGCGACACCATGAAAGTTGGTGGTAACCTGGATTCCAAAGGCTATGGCATCGCAACACCTAAAGGATCCTCATTAAGGTGGGTGGAATAGTATAACAATATGCTAAATGTTGTTATAGTATCCCACCTACCCTGATGTATCTTTAAGACTATTTGACGGTTTGTATACGGATATGAGGTAACTCACAATCACAAAAATGACCCAAATAAGTTTCTGAATGTTTTTTCAACATTTAGATACTGTTTTATAACAGAGTTTTATTTGGTTTGGTTTGCTTTATCTTATGCATTCTTTGATTTTTTTTTTTTAAAGAGTTGCAACATTCATTTTCAGGGATACATTTATGTTGTTTTATTTGGTTTTTCAGTTTCTTTCCACATTTCTAGCGATCCATATCAGTCTACAAGTCTATTCCTTACTTCTGAAAGCAACACTGCTTACAAACTAAGCAAATGGCTGAGTTCTATCAGTAAACTAAAGTAACTAACCCAGAAAAATGCCACTCTTCTTTTATCTATTTATTTTTTTAAGGGATATGCTTTGGGGAAAGGAAAATGCACTTTGAATTTCTTTGCACACATCTCTTTACTATGTAGTTAACTCTTTGTATTCCTATTTTGTTGTTTGTTTTTTTTTAGTGGAGTCACATTCAAGACACTGTTATTTGTTTGTTGTGGATGTGAGTACATTGCTGTAGAATATAGAACTCCCCATATTGGCACTCTTTCCTTTATTTTCTTTTTGTTATGCTCTACCACCTTACCCAAAGATTCAGATTATCAGTAGCTCATAGTTACATATTATTGTGGCCTTTTT
>RJWH01000750.1:143829-468829 GCA_004363575.1 Solenodon paradoxus | reverse complement strand
TGAGTCAATGACATGATCAATGATTAAAACCTTGCATCCACAATCATATACCTATGTTTTATTTTACCCCTGTTTGCTGTCAGCCTTACCAAATTATTTATAGGTTGAAGAAACTGCCTTGTACCATCAGGTTTCCCGTGATAACCGACTATATTCATAAATTTAGCACTGCAACTGACATAGCCAGGGAAATGTTTAAGAAATGAATAAAGAGAAGTTTATTCCCTGCAGACAGTTGATTGAGTCTACCAGAATCTCCAGTTAAATTTCATGTTGTCTCATGGTAGCTGTTATGAAAACGGACCATCTGAGAGCTAATCCATTGTTTCTCAAATCTGAATGCGTTCTGTGTGACTAGGCTGTTCCTGTGATAATGCTATGTAACATTGCTGTTTTCTTCTATTCTCCAGTTTGCCTTCCTAATAACCTCTTCTCATATACATTCTTTAGGAAAAGACCAGTGCCCTCAGTCTGAGCAACGTTGCTGGAGTATTCTACATCCTTGTCGGGGGCCTTGGTTTGGCCATGCTGGTGGCTTTGATTGAGTTCTGTTACAAGTCAAGGGCCGAGGCGAAACGAATGAAGGTGGCAAAGAATGCACAGAATATTAACCCATCTTCCTCGCAGAATTCACAGAATTTTGCAACTTATAAGGAAGGTTACAACGTATATGGCATCGAAAGTGTTAAAATTTAGGGGGTAGGAACCAGGCTCTAATACAAACTTCTAAGTGCACGTTTTTTTAGCTTTATTGTTGCGTCCTTAAGCTCTTTTAAATGAGGAAGGTGGCCAGTGGATCATCCTGTATGTACTGTTGATGTTCTTCCATGTTCCTGATCAGTGACTAACCTGCAGCTCAACTGTCTATTTTCCTCTTTAATGACACAGTAGCTTGGGTGAATGTGGACAGATTCCTGCTGTCGTTGTGCTTTATTATTTGTAGTTAAGCTTCGCACTGTTCGCTTTCATTTGCTGCAAGCTTTCAGAATACAAGTAAACGTTTCAAAAACAGCACTGCCTTTACTTTGCACACCTTGAAAACCATAACATGTGATTTCTTTTTCTTTCTTTTCCCCCGCCTCTCTCATTTAAGATGACCCTGAGTGATGCCATGAGGAACAAGGCAAGACTGTCAATTACAGGAAGTACTGGAGAAAATGGACATGTTATGAGTCCAGAATTTCCAAAAGCCGTGCATGCTGTCCCTTACGTGAGTCCTGGCATGGGAATGAATGTCAGTGTGACTGATCTCTCGTGATTGATAAGAACCTTTTGAGTGCCTTACACAATGGTTTTCTTGTGTGTTTATTGTCAAAGTGGTGAGAGGCATCCAGTATCTTGAAGACTTTTCTTTCAGCCAAGAATTCTTAAATATGTGGAATTCATCTTGAATTGTAAGGAATGGTTAACTAAAAGAAAAACAAAACAAAAACACAACATCCTTTTCTACTCCAGTTCCAGATGAAGCTTGGTGGACACGCACAGCTAACATGGAAGTACTATAATTTAATTGAAGTCTTTGTACAGACAACAAACCTGTTTCTGCAGCCACTATTGTTAGTCTCTTGATTCATAATGACTTAAGCACACTTGACATCAACTGCATCAAGATGTGACATGTTTTATAAGAAAAAGAGAAAAAAAAAAACATTTAAAATAAAAAAAAATATTTTTAGGTATTTTCACAAACAAACTGGCTTTTAAATATATTTGCTTCCATATTGGTTGGAGAGACAAAAAAAAACAATTAAACTGAGTGGAAAGTGATTATAAAGGCTTTAGGTATCAGTTCCATATTTTTCAAAGCCAAATATGTAAATGCTAAGGAAAGAAAACAAAGAAGATTCAAATCTTGTAATTTAATATTGTTATTAAAACTTTAATGTATCCTATTCTTTAACATTTGGTGTTAATATAAATTACTTGGCAATGCTTGACATTTGAAATAAACATTTTTCTATTGTTTTATTTGCAAGTGGTCCAATTAATTTTACTTAGCTACAGTTTGGTCATAAATAAGTGAGTTTAAAGACATTATCAAATTGTTAGATTCTCAGAGAAAATTGCCCCCTTTTAAGAAGGCCAAGTGGTTTTTAAAATGTAAACTTGCCCCCAAACAATATATGAATCTGTTTTTAGTATGTCTTACTATATATAAGAAATATTTAACATAAAGCATTTAATCTGTATAGATAAATGCTAATAGAATTTAAAAGCTAATATTAAAGAAATGTATCAGAATATGTAAAGTTCCGTTTTTAAGTGTTTGAGCTTGCAGAAGAGAATACTAACTGTAAATGAGGATAGAAATGCCTTGAAAGTAGCTTTTTAGATAGTTGCCCATTGATCAGATGCCATAAACTAAATCTGTTTTTATTTTTTAATATTATGAGCTCTCATAAATAATGAATTAATTAGTTATGAATAATTGAAGCACTTTTGAGTCATCTGCAATACAGTTTCTGACCATGACCATTAATTAAGACAACCCTAAAGTATTATTTTTATACCTTTTCCTCAGGTGGAATGGCTATTTTAATGTGCCCTGTATGGAAAAACATCACATCTCTGTAACTTATGACTAAGGGGCTTATAAAAGTAACTATCTTTTCCGTCATAACTGAACTTTTATTTCCACTAGAATTCCTTAAAATGAATCTAATTTAGGGTTTTAAGCCATTATTAACATCCAAGCATTAGTTTTAATATTTTTATTCTCAATATTTCTGCAAGTAAACCTTTATATAGCACTTGGTATTTTACAAAGTGCTTTGAGAGCATTCTTACTTATTTTATTTCCCAGAAGGAAAAGAGTACTGCAGGGCTTGATAGCACCTTTTTTCATGGAACATGTGGTATCATGATGATCGTCACTAAATTTAGCTTCCCTAATCACAAATTCCTAGATAAATCAATAGGAGTTTAGTGCAATTCTCCTCATCAGGAATGTTGGAGGTGCATCTTAAGTTTTAATAATAAAGGCTGGAATGACCAAATTGCAGACTAATTGTTTCCATATTGTACTTAAAATGAGTTTTTAAAAATGAAAAAGATGTCTATATACAATCAATGCTATTTATTTATTGTACCTCTGGGCCTACTCTTCTAAAAATCATAGCTTATCAATTTTTCTCTGTCAAGCTTGAACTAATGTAAATAATTGAAATAATGTAAAGTTATATTTTCATGTTTTTATAGTTACAACATGACAAGAATACATAATGTAAGAGTATTTCAACTATGGATAATGTTGACTGGATAATGCACATCTCAGTTACAAGCAGTAATTATAGTTTAATATCCATGTAACGGTGCATCAATATATTGCTATATAAATATGTCTGTGTGCATATAAGTGAAAAGTGGTCAAACTAGAGTGATGACAGCAGTCTAAAGGTTTTTTTATTCATTTTATATAAACACTGTTATGGAAAGACCAAAATGTTTATGAACTATTCTTATGTAAATTTACAACTGTCCTCTACTGTACTTTTTGTTTACAGTATAGTACTTTATTTTCTGCTATGTTAAGTGGGTGTCAAGCTCCAAGGAGACATACACTTTCTACAACTTCTATCGAAGATATTGGAATTTCCAATTTTTCATGTGTGCTATGTCAGAAATGCTTTTGATTTTATTTTTAAATCTAACATCGGATGGCTTTTTTGGAGTGTTGTAAAAACTTCAATCATACATAAAACATGTTCTTACAAAAGGCAAAGATCTTTATTTATTTTTCTTTATAGTTCTTTAAACTAATGATAATAAAAAACGAACAAATGTATTGCCATGCATTCCCAAACAAATCTAGCTGTTTCTGTGGAACAGGACATCTTTGCTCATTTTATCTGTCAGCTAGGTACACATAGAATAGAATAGAAATATCTCAGCTTTTCAAACCAAAATGATTAACATTTCTATATAATCCTTTTAGCATATAGACCAATATGGCTACTAATTCATTCCATTTCTCATTTTATGATAGTACATTCTACTACTAAAATTCTATTTATTACTGTCATCAGCCATTTTTCTCTATGTTGTCAATTCAGTTACTATCAACAGTCATACTAAGGAGCCAAAAAGGTAATTTGCTTTAAAAACCCAATAAAGTAATTCATTCTCAGACTTTCTTATTTCAAAAAATATGCCCATTATATTGTTTAACTGAGATTATTAATGAGAAACTAAAATGCTTCCCATTTTTTATTAAATCATTTTACAAAGGCAATCATTTTTACCTTTAGGCAGGCCTGTTGGGTATGTTCTAAAATTAAGACATTTCAGTTCTTTACAATTTCATATTTAATTTTCATATAATTGGGTGATTTTTAACATGATTAATGCTTAACCGATAACCATACTATTACATCTGCTTGAACTTCAGTCTTTTGACTTTTCACTCAGCAAATAGTCTAAATATTTTGGTGGACATGATATTGGAATTGAGAAAATAAGGAAGAACATTAACAGTTGAATATTTTATTTAATGACTTCAGTACAACACCTTGACGATGGTTATTTAAAAAGACACACACTTGTTGAAACAGATTGGAAGACAATGGAATGCATTTCTTCCCTTTTCTGTTCCTTATACCCTAGAGTTTTCAGTGTAGTACATTTAAACAAATACATCAAGTATCATCTGTCTCTACCTTGAAATACATTTCTGGGTATTTAAACTTGCTTGCTAAGAGAGAGAATTTATCATGTATATCAATTAGAGGATCTACCAGTCTGTCATAAAATGAAATACTATTTAGGAAAATATTTCATTCTATAATTTAAATGATGTCAGTAGGTATTTTCATTAAATTAGTTGCATAATTTCTCAATATCAATATTAATTAATAATGTATGGTCTATTAAAATATACTATGAACTTTGGAGAGTTAGTAAGTTTTATAAAGAATGATATAAATATCTGTGTAGAAGTAAAGTAAATTTTGCTCAAGGGGTTTTCATATTTAACACTGGTTTATTTTTAATCACCAACATGAAATATGGGTAAGTATAAATGAATCAACATGATATTCTGAATGAAAATTTGGGGGAGCATTAGATGAATTGTGAAAGTTGCATCAAAATTTTTTAAAAAGAATGTGTTCGTTTACTTAATGCGTTGGTTTGGTAAAGATACGGCACTGAAAATTCTAATAGGTACTAATCAATAAATTGTATTTTCTTTATTTTTGTTAAAAACCGCAGCTCATAGATAGTATAGGGTGCTGTAAGTACATGAAGGTCCAAACATATTGATATAAACATTGACATTAATGATCTAAATATTCAATGAAAGTAGAAATATGTGTAGAATAAATGTGGCTTTTAAGAATTTGTGTTCACATTTCCTATCTTTACTCAGTTCCTCTTGCTTTGCTATTTAACATTCCCTTCCTGCCCTTAAGTATAAATGCTGTTTTTTGTATATTATATTTCAAATGGTATCTCATTATTTAGTTTCATTCATCTTGCTATTTTGCCTTTCTCTCCCATGTTATCCCATCTATTTCTGGCTTGTCTTTTATGAGAGATTTTTCTTTGAGGGCACTTGAAATGTAGTTCATTTTGTGAAAGGCAGCACTGCTATTTCAGAAACTTCTTAATAACTCTACTAAATGATTAAGACTTTCTCAAGTGATGTAAAAATTTCCTGCTAAGTTCTATTTCTGCATCACTCATATCTTTTAACCCAATGATTACAAATTTGTCATATTTCTTCCTGAACTGAAAGAGCCCCACAATTTATAGAATGTCTGTAGGAAATGGGAGGCTCTTTAATAAAGCAGGAAGAGTAAGAACTCTATTTTTAATGTTTGCTCATCAGAATTCCTTTCTAAAGCCACTTTGCGAAGAACACAGGCCAAATCTCTCTTTCAATTCTGTTCTTAAGCATTTCCAGATTATTCTTTAATTGCTTCTTTTCCCACTAGGTGTAAGTCAATTTTGCTATTTCAGAGCCAAATTCCTTTCCGGATATGCATAAACTGTTACTTCATTGGATATGCCTGAATTCACTGAATGGATTTGGTCATTTTTCTTTCTTTCTTTTTTTCCTTTCAGGTTAATGTGCCAATTTCATTTTATTGTAGATTGGAATGTGGGGGAGTGGAGTAAGCCACTGGGAGGGAGTCAAAACCAGGATTCTAGCTTTATCTCCCCCTTGTATCACGCCTACCTTTGTATCTGTCTTCTCAACTGGAGTATGTGGATACTAGGACTGTCTCATGGGAATGATCAAAGGAAATTTAACATGGTTATTTAAAACATAATGCCACGCTGTTTATTTTTTAAAAAATAGTTGGAAGAAATTAGTTCATGTGTTGTAGTGCCATAGTGTAGAAAAAGTTTTTGGTATTCAGGTCCAAATTTGTTTCAACATCTCAAATCATCAGGAAGGCAGTTCTATCCTGCAGCTTTCATTCATTAATTAGTCATTCTTTCCATCCAAAATATTAATTGAATGTGTCTTGAATAAATATAAACTGAAAACTGAAGGACTAAATGTAAAACCTCTACTCTAAGGATTGTACTATTTTCTTTAAAGTATATAGGTTTTTGATCCTATTCACTTAAAAATAATATGAGTTTATAGGTAAATGGTGGCAATTAAGAGTTACATATTTCTGTCTAAAACTTTTAACTCGTCATTAAATCTATAATTTAGATAGATACCTGATCACATTCATCAGCAATCTTCTTAAATACCATCTCTCTCAAAAAAATTCTTAGATTGTGTAAATTCTGCTTGTTCATGCATTTACTTTACATAAAATCAATGTCTATATTTGAAAGATTCAAATCTATTAACAAAAACATTCTGGTAACTCTAAATCACTGCTACTTGCATGACGTGCATATATTCATAATCTATTACTTCAGAATAAGAATTTAATTCAAATAACATTCAACGTAGATTTTGGTCAACAGTTAAAGTGTATCTTACATTTATATTGTTACCAAAACTAAATAAAAATATAAGCTTTCAAACAAATTGATAATATCAACTATGAATCTACCAGTTGAGAATTTATTTATGAAAAAGGACTAAAATAAATTTTATTATTTATCTTTTTTTAGACATCTGTGTTAAGTAAGACCTAAATTCAAAGAAGTCACTTTATTTCAGATGATTTGGGGGGAAATCCCACATTTGTATATTCTAGCCAAAATATTTTTACATTTAAGAATGTATGTTATAGCCATGGTATTTTAATTATTATCATTCATTTATGAACAATATTGAAAATAAGAAAGTTTATTTGGTAAGAATCTAAACCAAAATCAATCATAAATTGATTTATAAGTATTTTCATTTTCTGAAGTTTAGATTACTATAATGCAATTGAATGATTTTTCACTTGACATCTTCCACTGCCCCTTGCTGCATTTTATGGTAAAAAAATTTCTTACAAAAAAACCTTTGCTTATTAAAATTTTAGTTACTGAGTATACTTGACTCATCCAAAAATAATTTTGTGCTAGTACTTAGATATTTAAAAGGAAATATTTTCATGAATATAATTTGCAAGGTTGCTAAAATACTTAAGAAAATGGATAATTTTAGTAATTACAAGCAACATATACTTTTTGCCTTCCCCTTTCCTCTTTTCTTTCCTCCTTCCTTCCCTCACTCAGACTTTATTTGACTGATTCTATACTGATGAGAGAACTATTTTACTGAAGTCTGAGTCTTGAATTGCATTCACATATGACAACTAACTGTACATGATTCTGAGATCATAGACAGCCTCTCAGTTGTTACACTTTCTTGCAAATATGTGCCTTAGCTCTCAGAAAGGGTTAATGTGAATGATCAGTGTGAAGTTACCATCTTTATTGGGATTTTTTAAATATTAAAAGGCATTCTCAGAATTTTAACTATATTCAGTTTGTATCTTCAAAGCCTCTCCAATCAGTTTTATGTGCATTATTTTGTCAGCAACTTGTGTTAAAGAGATAAACCTGTCTTTGTTCATTTTTATTTAATGTTGTTTGTGTTTCTGTGTGTGTATATTCATGTGTGTATTAAAAAAAAATTCACATCCTCTGTGGTACTTTTGTTAATTAATTATATATCATTGTTGACCTTCCTTAGTAGTTTTATAACTCAAAATTATTAAATGGGTTGGAATAAATTACTAGGGAGATTTCAAAGGGGTTTTCAAAAGAAAAATAAGCAACTATTTTGAGTAGACTTGTAGGCATCAAAATAGCTTAAGCCCAAAATCATGCCTTTCTGTTTTTAATTTAAAATTTATTAAAAGTATTTGATTCTTCAAAATGCCTTTATATGCAGTCAAAGCATATTCATATGGGAAAATTTGAGGGGCCAGGCTTACACGGTGTCTCATCTTGGGCAATTTTTTCATCAAAAATGCCCAGCAATTTACAGGAAATAGATTAGTTCTTCAGTACTTGGATATGCTTTTTTGAACACTGGGAGAAGTATTTTCCTGAGGTATCAGAATAATAGCTGCCAACATGAAAGAATAATTAGTTGCCAGTATAGTTTTAAAAAAATCATAATCAGCTTTAGAGCACATGTCACTCTATGCCACGAATAGTGCAGCAAAGTGAGATGAAGTCATAGGTCAAGGGTCTATGATTAGAAAAGGACAAGTTAAAATTTTAACGCAGGGCTGATTCTCTATTTTAGTCCTTTATTTCTCTCTTCCATATGTGAGATCTCTCCCTACACGAGATTATACTGCAAGCACCTATATTTTAGATGAATAGGAATGCCCTAAATAAAAGGACACTTTTTAAAACTAATGATGTAACTTCTGAATTACAATGTATTCTTGCAATGGAGGTTGCATCTAGAAATTATTCTTACTCTGAATGGGGTATAGAGTGTAGAAATAGCCAAAGAAATATCATGATATTTAGCAGAAATACAATTTTTAATGATTTTGTTGTGTATTTTTTAAAGTAAGCTCTTGTATTTATTTTTCTTGATCTCTTATGTGTATGAAGAAAACATAACTAATCATTTAGTCTAATATTTGGTAAAGAGAGACACATGCCCATTTTGCATATTGACTATCTTAAACTATTTTTCAAAAGGTGGTATTGTAAATACAAAATGTCATTATTACATATAATTTGCTTCTAGAAAATGTGAAAATATTTTCCAAATAAAATTTAAAGATCTGGTTAAGATCATAGATTATGTGGTGTTAAATATGCATTTTAATGCTTTTTCTATAGAGTGATATTTAGCTGTGTTAGATTTTTAAAATACTAATACTGAGAGTTTGTAGTTTGTATAAAACTGCTTAGAAATTAAATATGATTGCACAGCGATTTGTAAATTTCAAAGCATTTTCACATGTGATACTCAGGTTCGTATTCATTATTCTTATATTATCAAATTAATCCTTTTATTTATGCTCTCTTCCAAATACAGTGACAAAACAAGGCATTTTCACAAGCATAAATGTACTGTTTTTATGCCTGAAAACATACATGGTTTACTATTACCATTTTCTGTATTTTATCTTTGTTTACCATGCTGTGCCTTATTCATGTGGCTAGCTCTCATTATCAGGAACCGAGATGACAATGATTGATCTTTTTATTTCCATTTCCTTAGTAAATAAGGCTACAAAATATGTCTCATTCATAATTTGGTAATAATGCAGTAATTTCTTAAGTAACATGTGGAGATATTACTGCTTATAGCATCTAACGTGGATCTCACATCCACTGGATCCCAAACAAAGCTGATAAATAACTTTAATTTTTTAATCAGATGTTTAAATACAATAATGCTCTATTTTGAGTGATTTCCTTAAACATCAGTTTCTTTTATTATAATGAGCTTCCTGAAGGTAGGGAATAAATATGCTTTGTTTGTCTTTGAGTACCTGTCTTCAAAACAATGATAAAGTACACTTGCAAAGCACAAATTATGTACAAGATCTTACCCTATGGAGTGCATACTCATTATAATTCTCATTTTACAAATACGACTCTGATGTACAAAGGCATAGAAAGGTTAAAGAATTTGTTTTAAGTCACATAGACGCATAACAAGCAAGAGATGCAAGCAGGTTTTCTCTCTGGCCATGGTTTTAGTTAGTACTTGCAATCCTCACATGGCAAGATGTAGGTCATAAAACAAAGCTTTATGATAAAAATTTACTCTAAAAATAAAAAGATAATCAATAAGGATTGGAGCCTCCTCCAGACAATGCCCAGAACATAGAGCTCACACATCACTAGAAAAGGGCACCGGGTAGATAATGAAGTGGAGAAAAGAGAAGTCAGTGAAGTCCACATGGGGTGGCAGTAAGTATAGTTGGAAAGATTACTCTAATAAATCACTTAAGCCAGAGTGAAATCCCTGACAGATATGCTCCAGCAACAATAGAGAATTGTTAAAATATCATCTAAAACCAGTGCATCACATTACCTGCATAGCCTCTGCTTTTCTGAGTTTGGAACCAGAGAAGAATTGCCGAGAAAATGAAGACAAAGTTTAACATATATTCTCTTCTCTAAGGAAACTTTAAGAGCACATTATTTTTATATAATGCTTATATATAGATATATATATGTTATGATCAGCAGTAAATACCTCTAATCCAATAGAAATTAATTTTATGTTGCAATCCTTGCAATGACTTCCCTTAAAAAAAAAGAGTTGCATTGTTCCGATTCCTTCTTGGTCTTCTTTGTTGAAAAAATTTACCAAGTGTCATATCAATATAAATATTCCTAGGAAAGCTTTTTTCTTCTATTCAAATTCTTTCCAGATTGCACTCTTTCTCTCTGGGGGAATCCATTTTTGTGTATAAATTCAATCATTGTCTTTGTGCTGAGCTTTCCCAAAATTTTAAAGATAGCCCTGATCACACTTCAGGTATAGATCATTATACTCAACTGTCAAGTAGACATATTGTTGTTAATATTATTAATAGTATGACTAGTATTCATTGAATATCAATTGTTATTTTTCATTTTAAATATTGTATGTAAAATATATATTTCATGATATATATCTATATCTATCAGTAGCTATATTTCTATTTATCAGTGCTTTGTTATGGAAATGAGTGCAACATTATTATCATATTGTTAATGAAACAGAGGCAAAAGAGATTTCATAACTTGTCCTATGTTTCAAATAGCTCACTTCAGTTGGAAGTGAGCCTACTTAAAATTGTGTTTATTATTTTTTCTAGTAAAAGTGATTTTTTTTTTCTTTTTGATAAGACCTCTTTGTGTACATTTGATCCTTAGGTTACTATTGAAATGTGAACCCTCTGGCTTGTAGAAAAGCATAAATAATATTTTCATCATTTTTGTAGATGTAGGAGAAAGTCCACTTTGAAGTCAATCTTTTTCCTTCATATTCACATTTATTTATATATACAAATACTAATCAAAATAGTTTGAATATCCATATACTCAGCAGAAAAAAATCCCCAAGCATTCCTTAGTGGTTTTGTTCCACAATTAAACATTGTTCCTTGTGTTAAAATCACATCAAGATTGCCTTTTATCAGAGTCCCAGAGGGTTGTGTTAAATGTTGCATACATTTAGTTGCATCTTTATTTTCTCAGAGGATATTTATTGAACATGTATTATGTGACAGACTCTGATTCAATAATATGTTTTACAGGCAGTTATGTTTCATCCGTTTTGTGTTAAAAAACAAATTGTTCATAATTTACTTTCACTAGTCATTTTCCTATGTCTCAATCCCTCTTTTTAGTCCTTGATATTTTAATTATTTAGATGTGAATTTGAATCATTACTTCATTCAACCAATGTTTATTGAATACTCATTCATATACAAAGCATTTGTATTTAGTATCATGATAAAGTACTGATTCAAACACAGAGTCCTCACCATTTTAGAACTTCTAATGTGACTGGTAATAGAAACTTTGCACAAGTCATCACAAGAAAAACCAAAAGTTTTGGAGAATGTTTCTTAGGTACACTGTGAGCCTAAGCCAGTTTGAATGGTCTCTGGCAGATCTCCTTGGGAAAAGTGACATTTAAACTGAAGACTTGAAGTTTGAGTGGGAGTTATGGAAAGTGAGAGAACATTTGGAAAGTGAAGAAGAACATATGGAAGGAGAGGAAGAGCAGTTCTAGGCTGAGGTGACAAAGCAGAGTAAAGCTTGGAAACTGTAAAATTCCAGATCTGTCCTGAGTGTAGAATACCAGGGGTATGATCCTTCTCTGGCTCACGAACTTTGTCATGAACTGGCTAGGCATCACTTCTTTATAGCTTCTGAAGCTGTTCATTCAGCAGCTGCCTGTCAGCTGGACTCATGTTAACTCCTTTCAAGAGCAGGCAGTTCACTCAAGCAAAGGTGGCATTCATTTGCTTCCTTCAGCAATCATATTCCCTGGGCGTTCATTCACTTGTGACTAATGAAATGAGGTTCAGAAACACGCATATATTCTGGAAGCTAGGAAAGTGTCAGACAAAACTACCAGAGCCACTTCTTTGACCCCCAGCCCCTGATCTTTCTGTTTCATGCTACCCTTCTTCTCAGTGAGTAAACATTAGTGTGATTGGAATCGTGACCATAATATGCTATTAAAGTCAGAAAATAACTTGTGCTTGTGCTCTTCAAAGATCAGGCTACGGTTACCTTGGAAGAGATTTTTCTACGCTAGAATAAACTGAAAAACTTCTCTTTGATGAATTATTTCTCTTAAAAATTAATCTTTGCACCTTCCTTTTTAGTAATAAAATATCTCAATTTTTAAACTATAATTTCTGGTCAATTTTAAATTGGTTTTATCAAGAGAATTTCAAATGAAATATGTTTCTGACAATATAAACTCCTAGGGAAACTGCTAGAATAATCCTATAAGAAATATTTAAAAGCATAAGCACAGTAAGAGACTGACCATTTATTGAAACAATTTTCTCATCTTCCAGTCTGTTTCTCAAGTCTTCTACCAGCTACTGCAATACTCTCTTAATGATAATTCAGTCGTATGTCCTCCATCTGTTCTCTCAAGTATTATTTTGCCATTACGATGCAAGAATTATAGTTCTTGAGTTTGTCTCAGTAATATGTTAAATGATTTCTGGTAATTGGATGCCTTTGTAGGTATGACAGGTACTGACACTTAGTACTTCTATGCAGCTATTCATATTTGTAGTCTTTAACCTGTACTTAATCTAAAGGAATAAAAATATTTCTTAGAAATGATAACCGGGGAAGAAAAGAAGCAGTTTAAATTCTCTATAAGTTAAACACCTGGCTTTCTGGGTATAGAGTTGATTCTAATGATCAATAGAGACCTTCCTAATGAAATCTAATGATCAATAAGAGACCTTCCTAATGAAATCTTGGTTGGCAATGTTCTGATTATAGTATGCTCATTTATTAACTAATAAATTCTCGCTAACAAATATTAACTCCTGATTGTACAAGAAGCAGTCAAAACTGATGTCTATTAGAGAACTAGACATGTATAAATAATTATAATAGATTATATAGTTATTCATCAAATATTTATTCTATACCTAGTAGTACTAGGCATTTTTTCAAGTATTAGAATTATGGAGATGGACAAAATATGATCAGCTAGGTCTTTATTCTCATGGAGATTGCGCTCTTCAAGGCAAACTGGCAATAAACAAATGGACAAATAAACATGAAACACATAGTTAGGATGCTTTGAAACAAGTGAAGTTGCTAAAAAGATGACCTCAAGTCTCTCAGAATTGATCTGAGGCAAGGACAATGGAGAACAATCCCTAGAGGCAAAAGAGGAGCTCCTTCCTGTCTCCAAATCTTTTGTCCTTCGCTTAATGAAAGCCTAAATCTTTACCCTCCCTTAATCAGGAAGTGGTCATTATTCCTTTATCCCCCAGAAGAATGCAGTTTGGGAGGGTCTTAATCCAGAAGGTTGTTTATCTCTAACACATCCTCTTTAAGAAAACTATTTTTACTTTCAAAGTAAAAATGAATAATTCCCTTGGCTTCACCACTCTCCCTGACACCCCAGACCCCCTTTTTTAAACTTCAGCACAGGATGCAAGTCTTAGGTCTGTCCCAGATACCTCAGAGATTACCACCACAAATCCTCCAAACATATGTTATTGTTTGGGCTTTTCTCTTACTAATCATGTCTAATGTTGTAGTGTGTTTATCCAGTCTCTGAAGAACCTCAGAGAATGGAGGGAATTTTCCATGGCCCCTCACAAGGGTAAAGAGAAAGAGTGGGAGTTATTTTGGCTTGAATGATCGGGAAGTCATGCATCCCTGAAATTTGGGTAAAACTGAACAAAACTTAAATGAAATGAGTTAAGTTTTACAAAGATCTGGAAAAAGAGTGGAAACAGGGGAACCTGGAAGTGAAATAGCTAAGAAAATTCAGAATACAATGGGAAAACAAGTGACCTGAACACAGTAAATTGGGAGATGGTGGTTAGAAATGAGGCCAAGCATAACAATGGTCCAGATTTAGATTCTGAAGTTTATATTAAGGACTTTGAACCACAGTCAATTAACACACTAAAAATTTCAAATATTAATAATCACTAAGGAATACTTACTATGGGTCAATATTAGGTAAAGTATTTTATCTTGAATATCTTATACTATCCTTGAATTAAATACAGCTTGACCAATTCTTGAGAAAAAAAAGAACATTGGAATGGCCAAAACAGGACATTGGGGTGGTTAAAATGGGATGCTTGGCAGTTAAGGGGAGGGAAGTGGGTGGAGCAATTGGAGCAGGAGCAGAGCAGCCAGACCAGCAAAATATCAATGATAGAATGGTAATGATGTGTGGGCTGGCAGGACTTCATACAAACAGCCAGGACAAGTGCAAGGAATTTTGGCACTTAGGTAAAAACCAAGTTTGTCATCCCTATAAGTCACACTCTAAATGCCCTGCCTAAAACACATGATGCTTTAACCAGCCCAGTGCTGGAAATGCCCAATAAACTCCACAGTGCCAGAGATAACCCCCACAGTACCAGAGATAACCCCATACTACTGACCTGAGGTTTGACCACACTGCAGTGTTCTGTTCCCTTTGAAGAAACAGGCGCTGGTGGGGTGAGATGGGGCTGGTGGAATGCTCTTCCAAGGGCTCCTGCTTCCTCACAGAGGGTGGGAAGAGCAGTAGCAGCCCTGGTCTGCTGCAATCAGCTTCAGCAATGACTGTCTTTAATGTGGGGCAATAGGAGTAGCTGCTTTGGGGCCCCCTCAACAGACTGGATCCAGGACAACTCAACTATCCCTTTTGCCAAACATTACAGATGGCCCTTGTTTATTAAAAAGGGACAAAAATGACATTCATATTAAAAAGCTGGGACAGTCAGGAAATATGAAAAAAAGTACTATCCTTTTAAAAATGGTAGGTATGGTCAGCATAATTAAATATGGAGGCATATTATACTATTTGCCTTATTTGACAAATGAGGAAAGTTAGATGTAGAAATTGACTCTTACATGGCCATAGTGCTGGTGAATTTTTGAGTTTATAATTGAAACGGGAAATTCAGGAAGTAGACATAGAGAATAAGCATAGAATACAGTCCAATAAGAAGCTATGCTGACAGTCCAGGTAAACAATGGCACTTTGGAGTGGTGTGAGATGTAAGTGAACAAGGGGTATTATTGGACAAGGTGATATGTCAAGGATGTGATGATGGAGTATATGTGAGGGCAAAAGTTTAGCCACTAGGTTGAATGGTGGTGCTGTTTACTGAGGCTGGAAATTAAAGGGGGCAGAAGCAGTTTTTAAAAAATAAATTGTTCCATTGCTTGATTTTATTTATTGGAAGCATGGAAGAAGTTTGTTGTGGTCATAGAAGTTTGATCCACAAGTAAGACTGTTGAGTGGGCATTCAGATATGCTCAAGTTGAAACATAAAAGTTGAGAGTCATCAGCTTAGTGGTTGTAGTAAAGTGATGGGGATAAATATACTTCATCAAAGAAGTCTAAGTGTTAATTCCTGGGTACTCTTAATATTTAGAAGTAGGCATGAGGAGACATAGGTAGACAAGATTAAGAAAGAGATTGAAATTAGAAGAAAATCAAGTGACTCTACTGTCCTATTATAGACATATAAATGGGATATCAGGGAGAATGGAGTTTATGGAATTCCCATAGCAGGTGACACCTAGAATAAATAGAAGCTGGTCACAGAGTAAACAAAGCAAACAATATCCCCTTACAGGTCTATAGAAAGAATATGTAAAATTAATGCACATTGTCTATCATATTTTCATTATTCAGGGAGAACCCAAAATAAGGATCGAATGTGTTCTAAGGATACACTGTGGAAATTCACAACTGAAAGGTTCAAGATACTTGCTATGGCATTATCATTACTGACAACAAATAGCTTTGTAATCCTCTTGTTATGTTAATGAGATCCCAGGATAGCACAATATTTAAGCTCATCATCATTATAGAGTGCACCTTGTTATTTAAGTGTCTGAATAGAATGACATTGGGTTTGTTTGCTTCATTTTAGCATGAGAGCAATAAATAAGTAAAAATCAATCACTCAAAAGACGGATGAATACACAACAATTCTAAAGAAAACAGAACCTATCAGGGTTAAGAGCAAGAACTTTGGAAGCAGACATACCAGGTTCCAATCAAACAGGTGATGTGACACTGATTATGTTTAGTTGGAATTCATTTCATCATTCCATCCTTAACACATAAGGAAAAAGTAGGTAGTAATAATACCTGCTTTAGAATGTGAATATTATATAAGATACATGAAAGTGCTCAGTTCTAAGGTAAGATCTCAATCTATGCTAATCTTTAAAGCATTATTTTAAGTATTTATGAATGAATGTTTGCATAACTATTTCCTTACTGCTAAGCAAGAAGGCCATTGCTATATTTATGACATTATTAATAACAATTCTCTGAATAGCATTATGCGTAAAGCATTGTCTAAGTCTTTGATTGGCATCTCTTTATATGTTCAATTTCCTCCCTTCTAATTCTGGGCTACTATTTATATTCATGAAACTAAATTATAATTTCATAATAATAGCAATGGATTTATCACTTTCATTATCACAAATCATTATAATGTTCCTTTGTGCTGCATTTCCCTTAGTTTAATAGGGATAATTAAAGGAAAAGTCAACTGTAGTCTAGAAACTCCTTCTAAAGTAGCATCTAAAGACTTCTTTACCAAGCTATTTTAATTTACACAGGAGTTTGCTCTCTGGGATAAACCAAGTGGACACTCTTTGGAAGTATTTTAGACAGATTCGCAGGTTCAGCAGGGTTCCTTCCCACAAAGGATAAGCACAGGCTTCAGGTTAGGGCACACTTCTGTAGGTTAGAGCACACTTCTGTAGGTTAGAGCAAGTGTGGGAAGAAAGGGATGTAAATTAGGGAAGGGGGGGTTCAAGCATGGGAAGTTCTTTGTCTGCTGGAAACATTCCAGCAAACTCAGATCACAGGATGTTTTTATGACTTTGGTAGCTCAGCTGTTTTTTATGACTGTCTTGATGGCTGCTGGAAGCGGCTAGCAGGCCTTTTTCCCCCACACACATTTAAGGGAGTACAACATTTTGTGAATCTCTTTCATTTGTGTTAGGATATTCTTTGGTGCATACATGATGAAGAGTATGTTTCTTGTAGTTAAATCATTGCTGAAGTTTTAGAGGAATCATTAGAGCAGAGAGGTTTTCTTGCCAAATTAAAATTAATGAATTGAATTTCTTTATGAGGCAGCTATTGAAGAAATCAGAATATCAGAAGACAGGACAGTATTAGTTACAAGAAGTGATTTTTTTTATTGTTCATTTTTAAATGTAGCTCCTTGGTTTTTGTCTTTTAAATCAAAGATAATTTAATCACATATTACTTGTGCAGCTTTGTGAGCTCTTCTGCAGATGAGGGTCTTTGAATTTCTTCAGAAGTCACACCACTATTGACCTTCTTCCTTTGCTTAGGTCTCAGGATGGAAAGGATGAAGAAAAGTTTAACTGAGGTCAAGCTCTCAGGGTCTGCCATGATCTCTGCTTCGCCAGAGCAAGGTGATCAACACAGGATGGCATCAATTTACAGCTCTTCCTTCCTGTTTTTATTTTAGACTCTGGAAGGAGACTTCACAGAAAGGCAGTAAAACTGTTATTAACAGTGTAGGTTTGATCTCATAGCAAATATCATTACAGTTATTGTTACTCTCGTAAACTTATCATTCTTGCAATAGGAAAAAAAAGACTTAGACAAGAATATGCATAAAATTTTAAATCTCGTATTACCTATTGAGAATGAAATTATCCCTTTAAAATTTGTCTACTATTAAAAATATAAAACCAACTTAAAATCAAAAATAGATTTTATTCCATTTTCAAGACTATAGTGAATGGAGATTTTAGGAAGAACCAATTCTTTCAATGCTTTAATGACTGTAATGTAATTGAGGGATTGGGTTTAGGTCTTCTGTGGGAATCTATAGCACCAATGAGGAACTCAGAAGGCAGATTTGGTCAATAGTTTATAAAGCGATGCATAGTAATATTCCATTGTGTATATATGTCTATATATATAGATATATATAAAACATATCTTCTTTATCCAATTATTGCTTTGCTATTTAAAAAATAATATGAAATTTTGCCATTTGCAATAACATGGAGGGACCTAGAAGATAATATGTTAGTGAAGTAACTCAGAAGAAGAAACACAAATATCATATGATTTTACTCATATATTATTATAGAAAAAAAATCAATAAATGAGCAAACGAAATAAAACAAAAATAAACATTTAGATTAAAAGTCCAAATTAGTACCTCACAGAGGGATGAGGGAAGGCGATTGAGAAAAAGGATACAAGGAGACAATTATGAAGAAGAGAATTGAATTTTCAACAGCGAACTTAATGAAGTATATACAGATGAAGATTTTTAATGATTATCTGAAATTTACATGTTGTAATACAATGTTATTCAAATTAAAAAAATTAAAAACAAACAATGCCAAATGTAGTGAGATTCCATGAGTCCCCCACTAACTGAGATTTTCAAGTAGATTCTGGGTTTTATAAAATTAACAAGTGATTTTGGTGGATCACTGCACAGGCTCATATCAGATATTCCTGTTAATTCTAATTTTCTTACCAGATGGTCTGATGTTCTGATAATCTTATGGTCAATTTGTCCTTGTGGGTCTTTATTTTTGAATCTAGTGAAAGCACGCTAGGGAAGTTTAAATTGGGATTTGAATCTTGATTCTACGACTTCATGGCTGTGGGATACTGGGCAAATTTCTACTCTGCCTGAATATCATTTTCATCATCTGTGACACCAGACTTTTAATATCTACCTGACATGCTTATAATGAGAAATAGAAGTTCTTATGCAACACCAATAGAAACTAAAACTGAGAATTTTTATTGACCTCTCCCTGCAGATACTTCCAAATCTTTGCTAATTAGCAAGGACTATCAGCTTTACCTTCTAAACCACCAAGCTCATTATCTCTTTTGAGATATTAGTTTATCCACCAATATTTCTATTCTGAAATATTGAATTAACCTCCTTAGTAGTCACCCTGCTTTCACTCTCGCTTTGTCAGTCCTGGAATTTTCAATAAGACAATATGATCCAAGGTTTTGGCCAGAGGAATCTCTTAAAAACACCAACTGGTATGCCCTGGTTGCCTAATAGATAAGGCAACTGGGTGCAGTTCACATACATCCCCTGGGATGGGAGTGGGGGGCATACAACCATGATGGACAACTAAATAAACATAAATAAAATACCCAGCAATTGGGTATGGCATTGTGACTCAAGCAGCTGAAATATCTGGGAAGTTGACCATGAAAATCCCAAGGACCGAGTTTTGCAATCTAGGGGTGGTGAGATACCAAAATAAACAAACAAAAAACAAACAAATAAATAAATAAATAAAATAAACCTGCTTCTTCCTCACTCCCTCCCTTTCCCCTTCTTTCCTCATTTTCTTCCTTCTTTCCTTTCTAAACAAATTATTATTTATTCCCTACTTAAAATGTTCTGGTGAAATTTCCATCTTAGTCACAATAAACCTAAACTTCCTCCCATGATCTGCAGGTCCTGCATCTCCTTGACACTGACACTGTTTCCCAGACTTTTCTTCAGGAGATCAAGTTGAATTTACCTTGGGTTTCTGATCATAAATTTCCTTTTGCTTGAAAATCTCTTACTCTGTATTTCTAGCACAGTCTTACTGTAGCTACTCAAAAGATGTAGGATTAATAAATACATAAATCTTCTACAATGTTTGACATACAGTAAACATCCAGTTAGAATCATTGTCATGTATCCTTCTATCCAATTTTCTAGTGGGCAACTGACATCAGGTGGAAGAAATGTAAATGTCTCAGTATCATCTGGCATAGCTAGAAAATTGAAAAATATATTTAGCTTTTAGTATTGGCATTACTACCTAGCACTCATTTAATAGATGTAATCTTTTTTTTCCTAGATCTGCATAATTGGTTAATTTAAAAATTAAATATTTATTATGAATGGCAAAATAAAATAATGATTGATGCTTTTGATCTGTAAAATATTTTGACTGATCTTATTTATTCAAGCTATTCATTTGATAAAAATGAAGGCAGTATGGGAAAGCAATGACATATGACTTAAACAGGCACAAACATATTAAACACCTATTACATGACTGATGTTAGCTATATAGAATGGTATAAAATATGATCCTTGCTCCTTGAATACCTTTTAATTTCATTCTTTTACTAAATATAATGTTTCCTATTTGTTAAAATTTTACATGATTAATTTTGGAAAAAAATTCTATAATTCAACTTTCTCCAATATTCCCCCTTGCATGATTATACTCTTTTATAATAGAGAAAATAATATTCACCAAATACTTCTTAAATTTACTGAGCTTTTCTCTTTTCTGAAGTCTATGAAATAGAGGGTACATATACTGACATAACAAGTGAGATTCTGCAATATCAAGTTTATAGAATATCAAGCTGAATGAATTTTGACATGTGATTTTTTCCTTTTTTATTGTACTAACTTATTCTACATGTTAAAATAAACTCATGTGTATAGGTTCCCAACTCCTCAGATATTTGATAACACACCCTAACCTCCTCCAAATCACCAAGTATTCTTCATCATTGTCCACTGGACATGTGCTTTTACTTTAATTTAATTTGAATATTTTTTGACTCAAGTTCTTATTTGTTCTTTAGAAGTTTTATTAAATTTCCAACTATTTTGGGAGCTATTCATATATCTTACGATACATATGTAAAATTTAATTATCTTATGATCTGAATTCATACTTCATATGCATAGAATACTTTTCAATATACTAAGATTTGTTTTATGGTCTAGGATTTGTTTTGTCATGGTAAATATTTTAGGTGCACTTGAAATTATTATTATTTTTTTTTTTTTTTTTAGCAGTTAATGAATGGAGTGATCTGTAAGATAAGTGCTTTGATGATAGTATTCAAATCTAAATTTTATTGACTGCCTGTTTAGTTGTTCTATCAGTTGAGATGAAGGTGTTAAAAATTTCTATCATTGCAGATATTTATATCCTTACAGGTCTGCAAGTTTTTGCCTCATATTTTTGAATTTTTTCTATTTGGTACATAAACACTTCTGGTCAGTTTGTTTCCTAATGAGTTAACCCTCTCTATCCTGCTTTGAAATTTATCATTGTATATTAATGAAGTCACCAAATTTTCTTTCATTCATAGTATGATGTATGTATTTCCCATACTTTATTTTTAGCTATTTGTGTCATTATACCTAAAGCGGACTCACTATATCCAACATTTAATTGATTCTTGATTTTTTTAATCCAATTTGAAAATCTCCACCTTTTATTTAGGGGTTATCCAATATTTAATACATTTGTTGATAGGTTTGAGTTTAACTTCTATCTTACTGTTTTATATTCATTAAATGAATTACTTGTTTCATCATTTCTACTATTCTTTTGTGTTTATTTTCCTTAGATTATAGAATGCAGAGTCATATAATATAATTTTACAATATTTCTTAATTTATTTATTCATTGCAGAGATACAACATTTTTTAGTGTTGCTATAGGATTTATAGAATGCATCTTTGGCATCTTTGAGTGATGATATAATTTTAAATATATAGAACAAAAGAAACTTACTTATGGTAGTATGCTCTTTTTTTTCTCTCATCTGGTCATGTACTATTATTGTCAAATATTTTAGTTCTAGATATGTGACAAGTATCTCATTGCATTGTTACTATTTTTGCTTTATATATATAGCTAGTAAGTTTTTAAAGCTATATAAATAAGAAGAAAGTAATTCTTTTTATTTACTATTTTTGTTACCATTTGTACTCATGCTTTTTTGGTTAGCTATACATTTCTTTCTTGTACCTTTATTTTTCATCTTACAATGACACTTTAAACATTTATTATGAGGTTCAGTTGATAATGTATTATTTCAACTTTTCTATGCTTGAAACATTCTTATTTCATCTTCAATATATATTTCTGAGTTCAAAATTCTAAGTACATATATGTATATATTAAGTATATACATATAAATCACAGATATTTGTTATTTTAAAAAATGTGCATGCACTAAAGTTTATGTTCCAAACTGTCTTTCACCTTTCATTGTTTATAGCCAATTATCTATGAACTTTCTCTTCATTCCTCCACATGCAATATGCCTTTCGTTAACTACTCTAGTTGTTTTTCTCTTTATCGATACTTATCACTGATCCTTTACTTATTATTTTTTGTGTTTGGGTTCATTGAATTTCTTATATCTGTCAGTTTATAATTTTCATCAAATTTAAAAAAAATGTATATTAATTATACATTTTTTCTGTACAGCTATTTACTTTGGAGACTTCAGTTACATTTATTTTGGCTACTTGCTTTCCTAGAATTAACTTATTTTTTACCTATTATTTTCTCCCCATGTTTCATATAGATAATATTTTTGTTATGTCTTTAGTTCACAGATACTTCCTTCTGCAATGTCTAGTCTGGGGTAATGCCATCCAGTGTGTATATTGTCCATCTCAGACATTGCAGATTTTATCTCTAGAAGTAAACATTTTTTAAAGACTTATTGAAGTGACATTACATAATGACATATATAACTTTCAGGTGTGCATCATTATAGATCAATGTCTATATGTAACATATCATGTTCATCAGTTTCATCCCCATATAATTGACACTTCTAACTCTGTTTTCCAACCCCTCTTCCCGTCTGGTAACCACTCATCTGATCCTATAGTCTAAATGTTCAATTTAGGTTTTATTTAGAAAACTCTTCTATGCCTCTAATTAATGCGTTTAACCTTTTTTCGAGTTTCTTTTCTACAGTTAGGATGACATTACTTAATGTTCTTGCTTATTCCATGACCCATGCCATGTCTGATTCGGTTTTAATTGGTTGATATTTTTCCTCATCATAGATTGCATTTGCTTGCTTCTTTGTATGCATGTGTGATAATTTTCACTCAAACAGCAAACATTGTGAATTTAACCTTAGTAAAGGCTGAATGTTTTGCTTCTGGGTAAATATTATTGAGCTATACTTTGTGGCACAGTTAAGTTACTTGCAATCAGTTTTACCCTTTGGGGTCTTGGTTTTAAGTTTTATTAGATGACAAAATAGCAATATTTATTCTAGAGTTAATTTTTTTCTTACATTACTGAAGCAATATTCTATTTAGGATTTTCATTGAAACCCCACAAACTATGAAATATTCTGCACGGCTCCTAGGAGCAGCACTATTTCTACAGTGTGTACTTTCTAAACACCATTTTTTCTAATTCTTTTGGGTTGTTCTTTACTGTTTCAAGTAGTTTACTCACACATGTGTGCTGATCTTGTGCAAATGAACATAAGGGGGTTTTTCTATAGATATTTAGAGTCCTGTCTGTTCAACTAGCTTTGCTCCAGTGTTCTCTTCTGTGAATTCTAGCTAAGTCGGCCTCTGGACCTATAGTTTCTTGTTCTTAACTCAGAGTTTCTACTCTACCAGATTCTTACTGACTGCACGATGTCCTGGAAATTTTCTGCAGTCAGTAAGTTGTGCTTTATTTGTTTCTTCTTTTAGAAAAAAAACACCCTTCGTTTCTTGATGCCAGCTGTCTTCTGAACTGATTTCTTATATTTTATCCAGTTTTTTTTTAATCTCTTAAGACCTAGACATAAATCTGATCCTTATTTTTCCATCTTTATAAGATTTGAACATTAATTGCATGGACACTTCTAACAACTTTTAGTGAAAATTCAATAAAACCACCCATCACAAACACTCTGAAGAGTCAAGAAACCTGAAAAACATGACAAATATTCACTCATAATATTCTAGGATATTAGCAACAAAGGAGACAAGAAGCAAAATAAATTCTACATAGTTATTGCAGCCTAATAATGAATTGAAAAATAGACAATACATTTTGGAAACACAGTCATACTCAGGAAGACAAAATGACAAGTAGCAACAAGAGAAGGGTCATGAAATCAACTGAGTGGAAAGAGACACTGGCATTCCAAGGAGTCACAGTGAGTGTTTTCCCCCAGCACACATAGAGGTGGCAGATTTGTCATGGTTAGTTGGTTTCCCTGGCATATTTGGTCTCTTCCTATTCTTTACTGGCATTCTTCCACCAACTACAGATGCACACTGAGAATCAAGCTATCACTGGACAGCTGTCTCAAACAGCTGCAGTCACAGTTAACAGGTAACTGAAGCAAGGAATTGTTTACATGATCTCAGTAGTTTTTCCTTTTCTGTGGACTTGGCTGTTAAATGCTATTGGGACACAGTCATTGCTCTTGAAGTACTAATAACTATATGTGTATGCATAAACACACAAAAGATTTATTGATTCATCTATTATCAATTTTGTTCTACTTTCAGAAAGTCTACTACAATCTTGTGGAAACATCTAATTTCTATGTGAACCAGTTTGTTTTTCTCTCATAATAATTTACTCAAGATCATAATCATTCATTAATGTATTTGATAAATATAAAAATTTAATTTCCTTATAAAATCATTACTGATTTTTGGTAATTTCAATTTGATAAATTAAAACATAATTAGTGTTCCACTCTTTTTCTCTCTTTGTAGACTATATATTCATTTCAAGAAAAAAGAAAATATCTCAATAGAGAATAGGGTTTCATGTATTTTTGTTTCATGTTGAAGACAGGAAAGATCCTTCATCTGAAATCAAAATATCAGAATGATTATAAGGAAACAAAGTAAAATTAATAGCACCTTTAAGTAAGAGACAATCCTTTTCTAAAATTATATTTGATTCACTTGTATTTACAGCAGTCATATCATAAATGTTTTAAATACTTTTTATAAGAAAAAGTCTTTTAAGATTTTTTAAATCCAATTTCCCATAATCAATGTTTTAGTTGTCTATTCTAAATACCCATGAGTCACACATTTGATAGTATAGGTTTCCTTAAATTTTATTCAAGATATGGCCATAATGGTTAGAACATGATATAAATATTACATAAGAATCAACTCTGAAGATAACCAACTCATCACTGATATGCACCTATTTCTGCATTCTCATCTTTCATATCACATTGTCTAATATCTTTAATTTTATGTTCACATAGACATCAAAATTATATAGCTCTTCTTAAACCTAGGTCCAGAGAATGCAATGATTTTTTTCAATTTCTGGAAAAATTGGTTTATTGGTAAACTCACTGCTAAGTTGATAACTTCTTTAATTTACAATGATCACCCATTAACAAAGAATCCCCACGACCAGCATTGCACTGAATATTTCTCCTCTAAAATTGAGAATATGGGAAAGATGTTCATATTCATCACCCTTTTACTACAGTTTTGAAAGTTTTAAACAATAAAGAAAGAAAAGGAAACATAAGTTATGCAGATTGAAGGTAAATAAATAAAACTCTTCTATATGTAGATGACTTGGCTTACTATGCAGAAAATCTCAAAGAATGTACGAAACATACCCCTAAAAGCAAAAACTTCCTATAACTTATAAATTAACTCTGTAAGGTTGCAGCATAGAAGTTCAAAACACAAAAATCTACCACATTTCTATTTGATAGCAGTGAATATGTGAAAAGTAGTTAGAAGTGCAATATCCTTTCAAATTCCTCAAAAATAAAATGCCTTTTTATAAATATAACAAAGTGTATACAGACTTCTATGTTGAAATGTGCAAAATGTTGAAGGAAAATGGAGAGATAAACCATGCTTATGACTTGAAAATGTCAAGCACAGTAAAAATGTTAATCTTCCACAAATAGAGGTACAGAGTTGATGAAATTTGTATTAAATCCCAGCAAGATTTTCTGTACTATAGACTGAATTGCATCAAATTTATATAGAAATGCAAAGGATCTAGAATAGAAAAAACAATTCTGCAGAAAGAAAAGTTGGAGAAATTATTCAATTTCATGACTTATTATGTAGTAACAGTAGCCATGACTCAATGATATTGGTGGAAGGATCGATACATAGATAAATAGAATGTAACACAATATCTGAAAATAAAACAATACAAATATGCCCAATTAATTTTAATAAAGATGAATAATAATTAGGGAAATGGTCTTTTCAAAAATAAATACTGGAATAATTGGACATACATATATAAAAGGAAAAAAATAAGGAAAAATAGAAAGAATCTTACCTAAGTTTCCTAACATACATAAATTTAACTCAAAAAGAATCATGTAATTAAATGCTAAACTATAAAATTTTTAGAAAAAAATAGGAGAAAATCATCAGGATTTGGGATTGAGAGTTCTTAAAGTTACACAAAATCATGGTCCATAAAATGAAAAATTCAAAAGTTGAACTTTGTCAATTTTTAAAACATGATTCTATAAAAGAGTATAAGAAGATAAATGGTAAAGTGGGTGGAAATATTTGCAAATAATGTATCTGAAAAAGGACTATTATCTTGAATATATAAAGAACTCTTGTAACTCAGATTGTTGAGTTTCAGTAAAAGATAATCAAGGAAAAATAGACTTTTAGCCAAAAAGTTAAGAAAGAAAAAACAAATAGGTTCAGGAAGAGATGGTGGAGTTATGGGGGAACTAATTGTATAGCAAAGGAAAACAATGAAATAGTGGTGAACTTGGAGTATTAGATACAGATGTAAATTTACTATCATGTATATCTTAAACCTAGTTAATGTTATAATGCAATATTCTTTCAATAAAATTAATTAAAATAAATAAACAAAAGAAAATGAGCAAACTATACAGAAATATTTCAATGAGTAAGGTACTCATAGCAGATAAAGTATCTGTATTCTTTAGCTTTTCTCTTATTATTTTTAGGAGAGAAGGGAAGAAAGGGGTTCATGGTTTGCCAGAAAAGCCAAGTAGCTGGGGCAATGTCATGATTTTCTTTATATGAAAAGGATTCTGTAAGCTTTAAGCATGTGACAAAGGACACGAGAAGATAACAATTATCATTAGTCATAAGGGACATGCAAATTAAACAATAATTAAATACCACCACATACCTAATCAGAATAGCTAAAATTAAAAAAGTATCATCAAATACTGGTAATAATGCAGAGAATCTTGATCACTCATACATGTGATCATGTAAAACGGCCAAGTAAAATACTATAACCACACTGGAAAGTAGTATGACTGTGTTTTTAAAAACTAAACATGAAACCACCATGAGATCCAGCAAACACTCCCTGGGCTTTAATATGTGAAAAATGAAGACCGGTGTTTACACAAAACCTAAACATGAATGTTTATAGTAACTCTTTTGGGTAAAAACCAAAGCTATAAAAAACCTAAGTGTCCTTCATTGGATAGATTAAACAAAGTATGGTGCATCCATGCCATGGAATACTCATTCATTATTTCAAAAGAACACATTGCTGATACCTGCAAGAATCTAGATGAATCTCAAGAGAATTGTACTTACTGATAAAGCCTATTCAAAGTTTATATATGAGTCATTATGAAGTCTCATTATTAATGGTCACTCAGAATTAAGAAGGAAAGGAGGCAGAAGAGAAATGGACAACATGAGGAATTATTGTGGTGATGGAATATTTCTGTATCCTAGCCATGTCAATGTTAATATTCTGGTTGGGATATTATTGAACCTTAAACTTCAAGATATTACCACTGGGGAAAACCTACTAAAGGGGATTATTTCTTACAAATGTATAGGAATCTATAATTATCTCAAAATAAAATATTTCATAAAATGAGTTAAAGAATTAACTTGAAATAACCTTTTCTAAAATTAGGAGAAAAGAAGGTAATACAGATTAATGAACAAGTCAATAGAGAAAAATATATGAAAGTAGACATTTTCTTTTGATTTTAAAAGTTCAGTTAGTGGGAACACAGATTGTGTCAGAAAGGAAAAATAAAACTATGTTTTTAAGTGTTGTGAGATATTAGAAGTCTGGTTCATCTTTTAAAAAATAAGTAGAACAAGTGGACAGTTACCATTAGAAATGATTTCAGAGCAATCTTCATTTTCACTTAGAAGTTGGGCTAAGGTGACCTTCAGAGGTTCTTTTTATCATGAATTTTATGTCTAATAGCTTTCACTTTTTCTTTAGGAAAAAAAGATAATGGCTAATATAATTACTCTTGGAACAATACCAAATGGCATCCCAGTGACAAAAATGGTGATTTTTGGACTGTCTGACATGAAACACAAAAAGAAATCCTTGAATTCATAACCATAAAAGTAATATTAAAATATGTAATGGCCTTTTTCAGAAAATAAGATTTCTATTTTAAGATTTCCTGTAAAATATTTACTTTTACTGACAATACCTTTTAACATATATTTTGAAATTTCTAATTGAATTATTTTTTAATTTAAAATTCAAGAAATTTATTTTTGCTAAATCTTTTAGTGGAGAGAATATAAAAATTATTAAAAAATACTTGTCTTTCTCCCCCCAAACTTCATGACATATAAGTAAATGATTATAAAAGAAGATAAAAGAAAGTGCCAAATGCTGGCAAAAGCAATATACTCTCTAAAGACACAGAAAGAACAATGCATTTTTATTATTTCTTTCTCTTTCATAGTCCATTCAGGACACTATACCAACCATATCATAGACTGGGTGACTTATGAACAATATATATTTACTCCTCATAGCTCTGCACGTTTAAAGTGCATGTTTTACTGCCTGGTTAAAGCCTACTTCCTGGTTCATAAGATTTCTTTCTTTATCCCTGCACGTGGTCAAAGGAGGAACATGCAAGAGAGCTTTCTGGGTCTACTTTATAAGGACACTAATCCCAATCATGAGGGCGCCACCTTCTGCACTTCCTCAATGTCCCCAACTTTATTACTGCTACACTGGGGCTTAGATTTCAAGGTCTGAATTTTGGGGAGAAACAAAACAAAACAAAACAAAATTCATGGAAAACTTCTATTCTCTTGAGAGGACTCCTTCGATAAATCAGTATTCACATATATATTGGTCTCAGGCAACCAACTTAAGAGAGATGGATGCTGCATTCTCAAAATGGCTGCTCCCTTAAGAATGAAAAATACAATGTGTGAAAAATCTATTTGTAGCTGAAGTTGGAAAAGTAGTTTATAGTTGAATTATAATTGCTTTGACGTTCACATGAAAGATTTATGTTGCATTTTGTAAGCAGGTTTTGATGAACTAGTGCTACCACGTCATTAATAATTATGAAAAATAATTAAGAAGCTATATAAATGATAAATTGAAATTATAAAGATTATAAACAAGGACCATCAATTAAAGAATTCATTTAGATAGCGTGAGTGGCAGTGGAGAAGACTCAGAATTCATAAATAACCTTTAAGTTAATGACAGATTATTTGAAAATTGAGTTTGAAGGTAAAGAAGCTTATTTTAATGGGAGAATGGTAGACTCTTTAGTTAAGATAAAGAACTGAGGGAAATACTGAATCCTGATGTGACGATATTTTATTGCATTGGAAACTGGCACATCTATTTGCATTTATAAATAAAGGAATCATCAAAATAAAAGAGTAGATATGTGAAATATAAGGACTTTGTAGAGAAAAGGTTCAGTGTGTGGGTTTATAAAACATTTAGATAATTTAGTGTGTATTTCCAACTTTGCTACATTTCTGATTATTTTTGTAAAAAAGTAGCAGTCATATCACTTATGAAAAGAGATTATCTAGTTTTATATATTTATACATATATATGCATGTATATATTCATATATATATATGTATGTGTGTATATGGTAAACTGATACAATAAAGGTATGAAGTTTCTAGAGAGATATTGGAGACAGAAATGGTTTCCCAGAATAGGAAAGGCTGTTGTATTTGGCTGTTAGGAAGTGATTAGTGATCTTTGATGATAGTTTAGCTGTAGCATTAGGAAAGAAACTTGTTTTTCTGAAGTTTAATAGCGAGTTTAGGCTTTGTAGGCAAATAAAGTTGTTGGTGAAAACCAAGGAAAAATGACAAAAGCAATCAAAATGGAAAAGATTACAAATATCTAAAATTCAATATTTCTGGGAAAATAGTCAGTGAAGGTAATTTATAACTCCAAATATATCTCATATTTTAAAAAGATGTTATGCATACCTGCTGTAATCACAATTAATTTTTTTATTTTAATTAGACAAATATCCCTGGATATCTGGATCTAAGCAGATTGACAGTTTTAATTTTAAAATAAGAATTTCATCTGGGAGTCTTCAGTACCTGCTGTCAGTGTTCATTTCCAGAAAACTCTGGGAGACAACATAAATATTAGACAACCCAAATATCTAACCCAATTTCTTTCTGCAAATGATCACAATGCACAATTCTCAGACTGGCATGGGATGTAAATTTGTGAATGTAATGGAGTTAAATTTATTCCTCTTGTAGGTATTATTGTTAGTTTATTTTGACTTTAACTAATTAGATATCTCTTACATATTGAAGGAAAACAACAATAATATCTAATGCCAAAATCAGAATTTTGTTCAACAGTAAGTTTTGTCGATTCCATGTGTCTCCTATTCCATATGTCTATAAAGTTATTTCTTTACTTTCACTCCCCTTGTTCACTTTTGTCTGTTAAACTATATTCAGATTTTTTCTTAAAATAGAAATTATTCTCTCCTCCTACTCTAAGCTCTTTAACACTTTGCCATTGTATTTAAGATAAAAATCTCAAATACCAATTGCATCATAAAAAGTCCTACAGGATTTCTCAAGCCTTCTCTCAAGGATCATCTTTGCCAAGCCACCCAAACTCTCCCCTGATGCTATGCCAGACCTAGTGTTTTTCTTTCTGTTATCATCTGCCACTTTCTTTCTTACTTCAGGCTCTTTAAGCTGGCCGTATCCATTGTCTGAAACATTGTTTTATGTACTAACCAGCAGCCTTATAGTCCTTAGATGTTAGCTACGTGTTCCTTCTTCAAAACAGACTTCAATAGACGTTACCCTTAATTCTGTTTTCTATGACTCTTACCTTTCTATTTAACACACTATAATAATTTTCAAATATATGCTTATTTCTTTGGTTATTTGCCGTGTATTTCTTCCAACTTTGCGAAACAGAGAACCAAACAATCATATCATTATAGCCTCAGTGCATAACATAGGGCTTGATCTATAAAAGATAAAATAGTCTATCTATCAGTCTACCTGCATACATATGACAGACACTGTATTCACAGGAAAAAGCCAGGCAATTTTTTGAGAATCTATAATTTTTCCACCTGAACCAGTATGGAGGAACTGCTTGTGGTGACTCTTGGTGTGCCATTTAAAAGTACTATGAGTTGGGAGGGTGATTAAGATTACGACTCATCCTATCAGAAGGCAGAGGGTTTTTTTTTGTGTTTGTTTTCAAAAGCAAGACGTTAAGAAAACCAGCATCAAAAAATAACAGAAAAAACTAAGATCATAGCGAATAACAGTGAGATTTTGTGTCTGATTGGGCTAAACTATGTTTATCTCAATCTGTTGAATGCTATTGCAGAAATGCTGAGCACTTACCTTTCCACTGTCACGTTGTCACATCAAAAAATCCTGAAATAAGAAAAAAATGGTGAAATAAAACGTTATGGCACAATGTGGAAATACTTCACAGAATAATTAATGTGAAATTTTGACTTCTTAGAAAAGGTGTGAGCAATGCTAATAAAAATCAAACAGATGTATTAAGACCAAACTAAACTAAAATTAGAGTAAGAAAGAAAGGTCTTTTTTCAAACCTACTTTACTTACCTGGGCTAGTCTAAATATCCCAACACCTTACTTTTCTCACCTGCCTAAAGCAAAATAAGGACAATAATTTCAGTATTGATGATAGACAATAATAGCATCTTACATTCATCGTGGTTGGAAATGGTGAGGCATTAGTTGCGGTTTGCTTTCCTTAGGAGAGATGTGAATGAGAATGATTGTCAAGATGATATAGAAACCGAAACTCAGAAGAGGGCTTTTAAGGCCATGAAGGAGGAATAAGTGAGAGACAAAATATCATATGGAAACTAGTCCCCTTACAAATTCGAAAACACATTCTCAGAAAACAATTTGTGAAGGAAGAAAAAGAATTACATGAATTGATGGCAAAAAGCAAAATGACTTACACATTATGTTAAGAAGAATTTTTCCAAAATTAGTAAGTACTGGTCAATCGCTTCCTGGTGAAGTCAAGCACCCTTGCCCTCATGAAGATCGCATGTGTCTACAGAGGGAAATGAAAAAAAAAAAGCACATATACTTAATTTCCCAGCTGATTGCATCAAGGACAGCAGCTTACAATGCATTTATAACATATAGATAAGTAACAGTGATGAGGTTATATCCCACACAGACCTTAAAAGGTTTGAAGAGAAAAAAAAGATCATTTTGATTTCGTCATAACAACAGACAAGACTTTTTTGGGAGAACAAAAATGCAGCAAGCAGTAGGAACAATTGTCTAAATAAGTAATTTAATATGTGAAGAAAAACAATTCATGTCCTCAGAGTGCCATTCCTCCCTTTCAAATCTTAAACAACTGTCAATAATTTGCTGCTTACAATAGATATTCCCAAACCTTATTTACGTTCAAAACACACAACTGATTCTTATCTGTTGTTAAACTGCAGCATGTAAGACTGTTGTCTGTGCATGTGAGTACAATTGTTATCATTACATACTTGCATGGTACTAATACACCATTTTAAATCTATGAAGACTCATTCCACAGATGGAGTCAAGCTCCTGTTCTGCTTCCCCAGAGGTTGACAAATACAAAACTGAAAAATCATAGTTAGTATTTAGGTTTATTATATAATCCTGGTGCTGTTTGACAATGACAGAAGATTTTATTTTCTGTGGATAAGTTGAAAAAGGAGACCAGTTTTCTGTCTGGGTATCAAAATTGAAGGTAATGGGAAAGTCAGTCTAACTGCAAATTTCCCATCAGAAAAAAAATAAGGTTTTATGAGCACTTGAAATATGATTATAATGATCATTTTTGCTCTAGCAAATTTTCTTTAAGTTTTAATGTCCTGCATTTTACCAAGGTAATCAGGACTAAGAATCTGCCAGTTTCAGTGCAAGCTAACAAATTCCTAACTAGTCAGGAGAACTTTTCTTTATCTGAGTCCTATTGATACACTAATTAAGTCTGTATAAATGTTAATCTGCTTATAATTTGGTATCAGGTTCAGACAAAACATTTTCAAGTTAATTCCTTTCTAGAATAGATTCCGAACGAATTATTATGTTCTAGATTATGCAACAGAAAAAAAGAGTAGGGGATTTTTTATTTTCTTTTTTAGGTAAGAAAAAGACTAGAGAAGATGAAAAACAATTTTATGGCAGTAATCCAAGGAGATAATAAAAGATAAATTTTTCATGCAAAATGAGTCATGGCATGAAAAATATTAATATAAACTATCCAATAATACCTTTTCAAATGTATTTTAAAATAACTCAGAACTCCTCTAGAGTTAAGCTTTTGATAGTATAGTCTTTTGATTCTGTGATTTAATGTGGAGAAAGTGTGGTTTCAGAATGTTCTGAGATCATGCTCTATTACACAAAAATATCTTTTCAGTGTTTGAGTCTTTTGCAGGTCCAATGATTTACAATCACTCAGGGTGTTTGTTTAAAACTCTTATTCCTGAATCCCACCCCAACCTTACAGAATCACAGTATCTACTTTCAGGCCCAGTAAATTTCATTAAACAAGAGCTTTAGGTGATTGCTATAAAATTAATAGCTTGAAATCTCTGGGCTATTTTCTTCAAATTCCTTCAACGTAGATACTTTATATTTGATTAGTGTTTAGTCTATCGGGTATTTATTTCGACATATATTGCAACTCCTTGTCAGTGCTGGCTAATCTACTGCTCTCTTTGAACCTATATATGTTGGCTTTGGAGCTTACGAAAGATTACAGAAACTCAGGATATTTATGGAAAGAAAATATGTTTTAATACAGACAGGTGCCCTTTGCTATAAGACACAATGTTTCTTCCTATGAATGTCTGTTTACCTTTGTGCTGTTCTCTTCCCCTCTTCCCCTCTTCAAGCGTCTGTTTACCTATAATTCCTATTTTAAATTCTTAACAGTTAAATTAAAGAGAATATACACTATTTTTTTTTTTCCTGACAAGTCTAGATCCCCCTAAAATCCTCCTCCAGTCAGTTGGGGGACAGTAGGAAAGTCTCAGTGTGCTGAGACCCAGTTCTCGTGATCTTTTCATGACGTTGCTCATGTCCTTTAGTTACCTTGATTCTATTTTCTATGATACCCTCTAAGTGGTGCCAGGTGATGGTGTTACCTGCTGACACATTCTATTGCCCAATTTCAGGAGCACTGCCATATATTGTTGTAGGAAATTTCCATTATTGCCAAAGATGTTCGCCTTAGAACTGTGTTTATTGTACTCTCATCCCATGGAAGTGATGGCAAAGAAAAACATACATTCCCACTGACTCATTTCAGTCCTCTAGCGAAATCAGACTCGAACACATGCAACATCGCATTCGAAATCCCTGGTTCTCTTTGACGCCATTGAAGCAATCACCTGTGTTATCACTGTTCCTCATTCTGTATTCTTTCTCAGAAGTCTATTTCCTCTGAGACACTGTAACTTCTTGTTTATAATAACCAAGATTTCATCAATCTGCTTGTTTTTTTAAATTTTGTTAATTTTATAGAGAAGTAATTTACATGCATTGAATTAATCGATTTTAAGTGTATTCTTTTAAAGTATAGCAAGATAAAGCATTTCCGTTCTCTGTCATTGTTCCAAGTGCAACTTATCAGTCAAGTCTTACCTCTGGTGCAAACACTGCTCAACCCTCTGTCATTATAGCTTGGCCTTTTATAAACTTCATCCAAATGGAATTACAGTAGATGGTTTTGAGACACATCCAGAAAATCTTTGAGATTCCTCCCTCTAAAAGGGGAAACTTAATTCCTTTCCATATCAAGGTGGGTTGAATTTACTGACTAGTTGTTAATAAACAGGAATGCTATTTAGAATTATTCTGTTTGACTTCTGAGATCAGACAATAAAAAGCTTCATTTCTATGTAACTATAGCTCTCGTGGATCATTCTCTCTGTGGGAATCTGGTCCATACTGTGAGGGCAATTAAGCAACACGTGAAAATTGAAAGCAACCCCACATTGTCAGCCATGTGACAGTTGGAAGTGGATCTTGTCAAGGAAGTGGAGAGTTAAGACATTTCCCCTTGTACCCTATTTTTTACCCTTCTTGCACGCTAACAGCTTAGTTGCCACCAATTAATTGTCGCTGCAAAGATAAGACTCCTGGGTCAGAGACACAATTTATTACTCACAGCAACCACCAGAATGTTAGTATTTGCTCTGATTTCCTGGAGACTTAATGCCCACTGGGCCACATGGTGCTGAGCATACAATAGATTTTGTTAGACAAGAGGTCTCAAGTTTAGGAAACTCCGATGTTTTACAATGGGATTTTTTTCATCCAATTACTTTGACTCATCTGTGTATAAACACTCAGGACGGGGGTGTATGCAGGTGGTTTAGCAGTTAAGTCTGCTGTCTCCAGTCAATACAGTCCACATACATCCTAAGGACCTGGGAGGTCCAGGACAAGGGAGGAACAACCAAAATTAACATTAATAAGATAAATAAGTGCTCTTTCTTCTTCTCCCTTCCTGCCTACCTGCTTGCCTTCATTTCTGCTTGCACCTATCCTTTAAAAAAATCAGAATGGATTTCTCATGTATATCATATAGTTAGGTCTTTTAAAATATTACATCTGACAATTCTTGATTATTACTTGGTGTCAAACCAATTACTTTAATTATAATTATCAATGTGACTGAATTAAAAACTATCATTTTGGTATTTGCTTTTTATTTGTTCCATCTGCTTTTTTGGTCTTTTTTTTTCCTTTCTTTGCCAATATTTGCATTATTGATTTTTCAGTTATTCATTTTTCATTCTATACTATTTCTCTCTTTGTCTTGTTTTCTCATCCCCAACCCAACGTCTTTTTGCACATCTAACATTGCCTATACCTTCCTCTCCTTGGTAATCACACTCTATTACAAAATATTTTCTCACCACATATATATATGTATATATATGCATATATATATACATACATACATATATATTCAAAGAAGCTTACAAATATGCTTCCCATTCTTTACTTTATACCTTAGATTATTGGTGCCATATACTTTACTACTATACTACTATGATATAGACCCGAAAATACAGTGATTTATTTTCTATTTTAAACAACCTTTGTAAAAAAGGCAAAAATGATAAAATTTCATCTATATTTATTCACATATTAAGAATTTCTGAGACTTTAATTATTTTGTGGAGCCAGAGTTCAACGTAAATAATTTTTCAGTAAAGGAAAAATTATATACGTATGTATACATATATATGGATATATACTATATATGTATGCATATATAGCATATATGTGTATATATGTGTGTGTATACATATGTTAAGAAAAGGTGCAGTAAGGAATGAAGGTGAGCACAGGCAGGCAGGTAGAAGTTGTCAATCTTTGTTGTTATCTCTGGCTCCAGGACGCAAACCCAGGTTCTTGGGATGGATGCGGGCTGTGCCCAAATGCTACTCCACCAGGGTATACCTTGCCATATCTCATAATTCAGGTCTGTTGACAACAATTTCATTTCAAAATTTGTCTAAAAATGCTTTCCCTTTTCTTTTGAAGGATATTTTTACTGGATAAAGAAATCCATTTTTCTCTTATCTATTTATAAACATCTCTTCTTTATCTTCCAAGTTGGATAATTTCTGACAAGAAATTATTTTTATTTTAAATTTGTTGCTTGTTATAATGCTTGTGTATCTTTCTGTTGACATTTAGGAATTTTTTTATTATTACCAGTTTCTGTAATTTGATTAAGATCTGTCTTTTTAGAAAATGCTTTGATTTATTCTTTGATTTTGTTCAGATTTTTGAATTGTGATTTTATACTTTCCATCAAATTTTGGAAAACTTCAGTCACTTTAAATGCATATCTACTTTTATTCTTCCCTCTTTCTTGACACTAATTGCTCATAAATTTTTACTTCTTCGTTAATCACTGATATCCTGTTCTTTGTTGAAACATGTATTGTGTTTCATTTTTAAAACTTGCTATGTCTCACATTCATTCTTATTTTCTTCTATAGTGTCTAAACTTGTCTTAATTCCTTTAGCATATTTTGAAGTTTTCAGACATTGTGTTTTTTTTAAATCTCTAGAAGCTTCATTTGGTTGTTTTTAATTTCATCTCTTCTCCACATCATGATTATGGTGACTTTTGAATATATGTAGTTATTCAAAATAGCTGTTTTATTGTTCTTTGTTGCTAGTTCTTCCATCTCTGTGATTTCTAGATCTGTTTCTATTGGTTGATTTTTCTCTTGGTTATGCATATTTTCTAGCTCTCTTGTATATGTCTCTTATTTTTTAAATGAACATTGGACATTGCATGTTTTACATTATTGATTGTTGGATTCTGCATTCCTTTAAATAGTACTTGATTTTATTCTCACACTTGAGCTTGTCAAAGTTTGCTTTCAAGATATGTTAGTACCTATCAGAGAAGCAGGTAGTTCAGGGATAACCTAACCCCACTACAACCAGATAGTGCTCTGATTGTTTTACCTGCTGCTTTGTATATTATGATGTCTTTTCACTTTGGTTATTAGAAGCTGTACTATTCCTAAATTTTTGTAAACCTTCAGGTATTTTCTACCACCTTGCTTGCGTAGTTATTCCTCTGACTGCAGTTTCCTCCCTTGAATTCACAGATTAGTACTAAAATTTTAAAAAACAAAAGAAAAATAAAAGAAAAACGAAGCACTATGAGTCCTGCATAAATTTCCATATCTGTTTCTGTATGTATTCTTTCTGCAACTCTATCTTACAAATATTAGTTGCCTTGACCTCTTAGTTTTCAATTTTTCTTCATTACGTAGCTCTCTTTGAATGTTTTATCTTTGTACTGAATCCTAGAAAATGCCTCTACATATCAAGCTGGTGCTATTATAGGGATCACCCTCTAAGTTTCCTGGATCTCAGATGTGAGTTCCTTACTCCTTGTACAATGTTTGCAAGCTTTTGTTTATTTTCTGTGACATGCTCTAGTCACTTAACTTTGGTAAGTAAATTCAGTTCCCTTTAATTTCGCCTCCCCCAGGGAAAATAATCTTGCTACATAATCGGAAAATTTTAGAATAACAGAATTAATTGTTCTTAATAAAAGAGAAAATATTTGAATGGAATTTATAAAATATCAATATTCATGAAATAAAAATGACATCCACTGAGAATATCATATTTATATTTCTTTTAATCTCTGCATACTTTTTTGATCTTTTGGTTCACTGAATCATTAAACATTCGGCATATTATAGGTATTTAAAAAAGGATTCAATAAATGAACTTTTTAGCAAATAAAGGAAAGAGGAAAGAGTCCAATATATAAAAACAATACACAGAAATATTGTTTTGGTAAATTCTAAATGACCAAATATATGTGAGAACCATTACCTGGAGTAGTGGTTAGGTCAGCCACCTCCAAAGAAGTGCATTCCATGTACATTCCAAGGATTCACATCTCAGGTCTAGGGGAAAAATGTGAACAAGTAACTAAGCAAGTAAAATAAAAATGCTTCTTCCTTCTTTCTCTTTCTCTCTGTCTGCTTACTTTCATTTCTGCCTATATGCTTCCTTTAAAAAAAAAGAAAAAGAAAGTGTGTGTGTCATATTATTGAGTGAATAAAGCCTTATTGAGTATGACACTTTTGTGGTCATTAATGGAGATACTATTCACTCATATATATTACTACTCTATATTTTAAATATATGTTTTATTTATTTGGCAGAGGCTATTTCACTAGTAACTACATAATTTGGCTCAGCTAAACTATAAAATTCGCAATAATATAGTCAGTCTGGTATTTCTATATACCATTTCTGATATTTTATGGCTTAGAATTAAAATACTCTGAGCCACCCAACTCTACACTATTTTTTGCTCTGTATAGGTAATATGTTATTTGTTCCATGCATTTGGAGCAGTCCTTAGCGCAATAGAGCTTCTCAATATTTTTCATTATCTGTGTAATTTATTTGCAGATCATGTTTTGAAGTTTGGGAATTCAGTTCAGATGAAATCTATTATATAATCACTTATAAAATGCAACTTTATATTCACTGCAAAATATTTTGCAGCACAAAATTAATATTTTAAATTGTGTATTTTCTTAAAAGTGTTTATGAAATTAATAATATTGGGAAGACTTGCCAATTTAATTTCTTAAAGACTTTGTAAACTGAGCATGTAACCATCTGACCTATCTTGTGATAGAGGACAAGTCTTCTATTTCTAGGTTAACACATTTGCCATGTATCATTAAACAATTTATCTAAGATCTGAAAGCCTAAAATTTCACAACTGGCAACCAGAAAAAAATTCTCATTTTGCAACAAATTGTAAATACTGGAATTAAGTTCTAGATTTAAGTGAATTCACATATAGTTTTCAGAAAAATAAAATAATGAAATTTATGTGAAAATTAACTCTGGTCAAAGAGATTTAGGGCACTAAGCAAAAAGGAGTAGTAATATTTTTATTTAATATTTATTTAATATTTGAAGGTATTTCTGTGTATTTATAATACACAGACACTAAAATAAGGAAAGAACATGAACAGGGAATAAAAATGGTCAATCATTTTTAATTTTTAATGTTTGATCTCAATATACCTCAATAATAAAATAATTAATGAAACAAAAATATTATTTGTTGCACAAAATTACTAAATATACAAAAGAAATTGCTTTTCTTCTAAGGAACGGTGAGGCAGGAATGAAGGCAAATAGGCAGGCAGACAGGAAGAGAGGGAAGGAAGAAGCATTTTATTTTATTTTCATTTAGTTGTTCAAAGCGGTAGCTTCCCCCTGGGCCTGGGACTTGAACCCAAGGATTTGTGGCCTGACCTGTTTTGAAAGTGTTTTACCTAATTGATATTCCACCAGGGTGCACCAAGAAATAAATTTTGTATAGGACTTGTTGATTGTAAAAATGCACTTCTAGGTAAGTGTGAAAGGCAATTTGCAATGTAGCAAAATTTGAAATTGCCTCGGTCAATTTTATTTATTAGATTTTATACTAAGCATATTATCAATAATAAAATCCTCAAAGATTTTATTTATACATTACAAAAATGTTTGCCATAACAGCATCAATTATAGCAATCAACAGTTGGAAATGACCTAAAAAATTAAAAATAAGAATGGGCAAATTATAGTACATCTATAAAACGGAATACTAAACATCCAGTGCAATTATATCTTTAAAAAACTATTAAAATGGAAAATTTAAAAAATTTGTTAATAAATTTTAAAGCTTGCAGTATATATACATTATATCACTGGCTAATAAATAAATATACAATTAAATACATTAATTAGCAATGTTTCAAAGGCTTATGGTTTGCTTTTTATTTGTTGTGCTTTCAAAATTTGCAACTTCTAATCTGTATTACTTTTCTAGTTATAATGAACATTTCTTAAATTAGAAATTACTTGTAATGGAAGAAAGAATGATGCTAAAATGATGCATTAAATCAATATTGAATTAAATCAAATGTATTTTTAAGGTAATATTCAAGATCTAGGAATGCATATAATTTATATGCTCAAAAACAACCATAATTTTATCTTTGTTCTGATCACTGTTTTCACAATAGTAAAACACACATGGGCTCCTTTCATTACTTCTCTGAGGAATGTTCCTTTGGCTCTCTGTTTCTCAGCTCAATGTCTTCTATACTTTTTTTCTCAATAATCAAACTAAAAGCCTTCTTAATTCAGGTTCAAATTTGTTTTAGACCAAATGAAAGCCAAATTATTCTCTCTCGTTACTCTAATAGATCCTCTCAGGATTAGAAACTAATCTTATGCTGAAGATTACTTGTCATCATCAACTGTTTAAATAGTTATGCTATTGATCTTACTGATTAGCTCCAATTTCAGATTTGTTGTTGATGCTGGGATAAGTAGGAGCATAAATACAAAAATAATTCAAGTATTAAATGAAACTTACTTTTGGCATGTAATTTTTTCTTGGTTTCTATTTCGCCAAGGGTCAGACTGGATAACTGAAGCCCTATGTTGTACTACATTTTAGGTTGTACAACTTTTTACCTAGTTTTCTGAACTTGTTAGCTTCTACTTGAGAAAAAAGGGGAGCTTGACTTGATCAACCTTACTGTGTGTTAGTATCACCAGAGTTCTTAATAAGATAGAAATTTCTGGAACCCAACCCCAGAATGTTTTGTTCAGTGTGTCTGAATTGGGGCTTATGAATGTACGTTTGTGGTAGTTTCCCAAGTGCTGCTGTTTTTTGAGAACCACTGACTTAGTTTCTTTTATATTTCTATCAACTCAAAAAGCTCAGTAAATCCACATGCTTTAATGCCGAACACAAACACAGTAGCAAATATACTGGAATGTTTTACTCTCATTTTCACTACTGGGTCAATTTCTCTAATCCTCCATGGACCAAATTCAAAGCATTGCTAGTATATTATTTCTTTCAACAGGATAAGGAAATTATTCCACAAAGAAAAAAAAAAACACACAACATCAAAAACAATTTAATTTGGGCAACTTACTTGATAATCACACCTAAAAAAACAGAATCTTTAATTAATATACCTATAATTTCTGTTTTGGCTTACTACAATGTCTACCATCTAGTAGAAACACCATTGTTTTATGATTTAGTATTTTTATGTGATCATTTTTAATTATATTTTGCCACTTTAATCATAGGATAATAAAAGTTTCTTCTGCTATTTCTGGACCAAATCATCTGTCTACCTAGCTAGCTAGCTCATTGTTATACACTATGATAAAGCAGCCAATACGATCTTTTAAATTACTTAAGCTATCCTCACAAACATTTCTTCTCACTTTAATGTATTTATATTGTATTTCAAAATACTGAAAACATACTACAAGTGACAAAATAAATACCAGGGATATGTAGCAGAAACACAATGAAATAAATTGGAAATCTTCACTTATTTATAATGATTGAAATAAAATTCAAAGGCAATCCAAGAGTAAGCAGTCAATAGAAACAAAAAAAAAGAAGCAGAGAATACTTATAAGACCTCTGCTTCAAAGAATAGACAAAAATAAACAGAAGGTGACAGGCCTTTTAGGTAGTTAAATGGTTGTTCCCGATCTCAGAAAAGACTGATTCTACAAGGACTACAAGGTCATTTTAATACGTCTTTATTTTAAGTCAAATCACATGTCCCTAGGTGGGTAGCAAAGACAAAGTGCCAACAAGGGCAAAGCATTGCAAAGAACATTGTTGAAACTGTTCAGTAAATAAAACTCTTAGCTTCCCAGAGCACTTCTAAACCAAATGGGATTGGAAATGTCACACCTAGAGAGTATATTCATCATCTAGATGTCCCACACAAACATCAAAGCATAATAGAACACCCTAAGACATGCTGGCAGAGAAAAGAAAATTGCAGTTTTCTCCTTATGTAAGTGTCAAAGAATTATGTGGGATTAACACAGCAAGACTTCACCTTCAGAAGAATGGAAATTCGCAAGCATAAGAAAACAGCCACAGTTAGGAAACCATGAGGCTGTTGCTTACCGTTGAAATCATCAAAGAAAAGCTTTAGTCTGACTTCCATTCTGCAGTCCATGTATGAATCAAGTCGTAACAAGGATAAAGAAAAATCAATCTAGGTTCATCCTTTTCTATACCAGCCTAAATGTAAAAATCAGATTTGGCAAAAAGTGTCTGAGCGTTTTCTTTAGTGCAGTTCCCACTAAGAAATGATACTGACATTATGTTTTATGGTGAGTGTTTGTTAGCACCAAGGACTCCATTTACATTTTAGGAAGGTAAGCAGCTCAACAATTGACATTTCTTTCAATCATTCTCTGCTTCTGTTTTGAAATTAATGTTCTGCACTTTCTGTTTATAGGTTGTAACACAGAAGAGAAGGTTAAAATGACTTAGATGGACGATCAGTGGTTCTAGTATATTTCTTTCTAACTGACATCAATACAGTGTTTGCACAATAAGGCTACTAGTGATAACTTTTATATTCCTAAGTCACCAATTTTGCCTGCACGGACAGTGAGTTCAGGCATAATTAGGGAAATCAAAAATCCTCTTTTTGAAAAGTATGGTCTAGTCCTTGAACCAGTAACAACATCACCAGGGAGCTTGCTAGGATCAGGATCTATAGTTTAACAAGGTCCCAGGCGATCATGTGCATGTAGTATGCTCTATATAGCTGACTTAACGTAAACCAGGGAAGGTGGCCCAGGGTGAAGAATCAAGTTTTCAGTGATTATCCAGGTTTTGATTTTACAGAGCGTAATAAATATTACACTATTAATTATACTATATATTGTACCATTAAGCAATACTATTAATTTCTGTCTTTTGAGTATATAACTAATTGTTAAAATGATTTATATTGGTTTTCTCAACTCGAATTCAGTATTCTTTTTGAAACCACAAACTATTATATTTATATATCAAGGAATAGCTTTCATTATTGAAGTGTCAATACAGTAGTGTCCTAAATGAGTGATTGACTATTTTTCTGTTTTTCTACGTTCATTGGTCTTTTATCTTTGAGCATTTGGACTACACTGTCTCACTACTGAAAATAAAAGTTTTCTGAGGCTTGTTTTTATTTAACTCTCAGATTCTTCATTTTATGGGAATATCTCTGAACTCTACTGTGCAGTTTAAAAAACCGGAGTGTCATGTCTATTTCCAAATGATTTTGGCCTCACATAATTAAAATAAGTGCAAGTGCTGACATCTTCTCTACAATCACTTGTATTTAGAATGTCATATAATAGCTAATCTTTGGGATGTATATTCACTCATGTTTTGTTTTTTTTTTCATTTTTTGTTCTTATTGGAAGTAAAGTGTATCATACTTATTTCAATAAGATTTTAGAATGTTTAGCACGTTTTAATTTTATTCTGCTGATGAGGCATAAATTCACTCTGAAGCATAAGAATTCCATTTAATTTATTAGAATAATTTAGAGAAATAATGCTGACCATGTTACACCAAATCCCAAGAACTTCCCCCATGTGAAATATATTTTTCCTATAATTTTACTATTATCACAGTGATAATGCAATCTCATTTTTTCCCTGACAATAAAGGTGTAACAATCATTTCGATATATTGCAAAAGGAGTATGGAAAGTTGTCTGCTTGAATGTACCTGTTACTCTTTTGATTCAACTTTAGTTCAACAACCCTCATCTCCAACTAGTGGAGTAGTTTCCGGGGCAGCCAATCAAGGCTCTGAGATTTGAGAAAGGCCTCTAGTCAATCAGAGAGAGTCCTAATAAAGAAAAAAATGTCATTGGTCTTACTCATTTCTGTACCTAAAAAGCATTTGGGGACCAAGAATGAAGAAGTTGGCAGTGACTGTCAGCTCTGCACAGTCTGTAGACAGCTTAATGTCCAGATTCGCTTGAGAGGAAGGAAGGCAGCTCCAGCAAATACTAGTGATCCTGGGGCAGAGGTTCCAGGAACTAGTTCTGACTGAATGTCTGCAAGATGGCAGTTAGTGGTCATGGACTTAAGACAATGCCATTCAAGATGGAGTCACTTTGGTTCATATAATCATTGCTCATCAATCTTTCTTTTCTTCTTCGTCTGTCCCTTCTTAAAGTATGTTCTAAATTACTATAGTTCTTACTGAATATTTTTCTATAGATGGGTATAATTTCTATGCACATACACAAAGCATACTTGGGTGGAAAACATTTATGAAGCAAAAATGACAGCTTTCAGGTTTCTGATATATGCATCAGCATGGATATAACCAAGAGAGAAAGGAACCTTGATTGGAAGTGAATTTAAAATGCTTTTAATCTTTGAAATCAACTAGCTTCCAGAACTTGAAAGCAAAACACAGTGCGGTAATTTGAAGCTGGTATGGTTTACACATTTTTACAAGACCGATTTCTGACATTCTGCTAATTCCAGTTTCCCCAATTTGACTATTTTATATAATTTTCTAAAAGTTAAAAAAGAATCAATCATGACATGTCAATATAGGTTCATGAGTTGTAACAATGTTCCACTCTGATCAAGGATGTTCATAATGAGAATCTGCACATATAAGACAATAGCGATTTGAAAAATATTTTTCTGTCCCATTTTTATCTAATTTTGATATGAATCTAAAACTTCTCTAAAAAATAAAGTCTGTAAAATAAAAAAAATAGAGATTTTCATAGAGGAAATAAGCTGGTGAAAGGAAAGATTGCACAAAGCTAGTTCAACTACTTTGCTATATAACTTTGAAATAAAACACTGATTTAATTAATTTTATATTTTGCAAACTTTGGAATCAGAGACATAGAGATTTTGAAGCAAACTATAATTTTCTCTGTTGTTTGATAGAGGTGATGTAATAAGTCAATAAGAACTAAATAAAAGTTTCATTCTGTAAGGCAAATTATTTTCTTTCTTTCATTCTACATTCTTAGTTCCCTTCCCATTTCTTCCTGAATTCCTTCCCCATTTTTCATTCAACTTTTTCTTCTTTCCTTTATTCCTTCCCTATGCAGATATTTATATTGACCTAAAATGTGACATATTTTCACAAGAAGATTCTCAATATTTTTCTTTCCTACACAAATAGTGTTAGAATTATCTCCAAATAGTTAAGGATACTCTCAAAGAATCAGAACTAATGTTAATATTAAAGGACATTTTCTCTCCAGACTAAATGAAAACGCATCATTCCTGTATCTGAATTTTCTTTCTATTGTTATTATGTATGTCTCTTTTCCACAAGCATTACTCCTGACTAAAGACACATCAACACGTTCAATGCCATTTGTCTTTCTATAGGAATGAGAATAGATTGTGGAAATCTAACAAAGTGACACAGATGGGGGAACAAGTCCTAGATAGACAACAAAGATGGAAAGGATTTATTAGCTTTTTAATTCAAATCTTAACAATAAGATTGTTTTGTATAATAGAAGTTGAACATGCAATAAATATTTAAAGCCTGCTTCCTAATTATAGCTTTCTGTCTCTTGCTCTCAACTTGTGGTATAGTTTCTTTGTGCCCAGTGTTTTGAAATTTTAGGATAGCATGGCTTGGTAAATGAACGTTTTCATCCACGGTGCTAGACAATCAATACATTTCTTCTTTTAAGAAACTCTTGTATTTTACATTTTAAAATAAAAGTATTGTTCTGATGATTTCCAGTTTATTGCTATGTATATAGTCAGGCAAGCAATTACAACTTTGTCCTCATATTTCTTCTTTCCTAAAGTAACACACTAACTCTAAAGTTTGTTTAATATTACTACTCTTGTAATAGTGAAAATTCTTTTTCTTAGTAAAGGTAAAAGAAACACCCATTGCTGCTACCTATAATTACTCTTGTAAGACAAATTATTAAGTTTAACAATTCCATGTTTTTAGATAGAATTAAATATAACCAAAGTGAGTCTGTATCAATTAAACAAAAACAAATTAAGATTTTCTCCTGCAAATATAAGTATAAAGTACCTTAGTACTCATAATCAATGTGATTTTTGTGTAGAATTCCATTCAACTAAAATTATATTTTTCCTATTTATATAGTAATGTCAGCTCCTGGAATATTTAATTTTGGTCAGTTTATTAGCTGCTTTCATTTTCATTTGCATCAATTAATATTCATGCTAAAAAATATCCCAACATAATATACGTATTTATATAATTGAATATTTACGTGGTTTCAAGTGCTGAGAACTTGAATCAGACAGATTAATCATTATCTAGATGGTATGGGGACAACAAAAGTTAATCTATGAAGATTTCCATTTTCATATTATCACACCATGTTATTTATGCAGCAGAAAATAAGTGAACCATGCAAAATTATCAAAATTAAATGATCTAAATCAAATAGGAAGAAAGCCAGTGCATTGCTTACATAAATAGGTATCAATTTCCTTCATAGAAATGTCATTGCCATCTATTACATTCTCATTTCCAATTTCGACCTGGATAAAATTCGTGTATGTTTAATATCTATGCAAATGTAAAAAACACAACTTTTACATGTTAGACAACTACATGTAGGATCCAGTATCTGGAAATACGGGTAAAAGGTGACACCCTTCTATCTTTTTTCTGGAAGATCTTGTAGCTAGAGTCCAGAGATGTGAGCCCAGATAGAGTGGGCCGTCTCTCTGAGCAGAGAAGATAAAAATTGGGGTTTTACATTACTGAGGTGGTTGGAGTTTATACACAGATAAAGAGAGTTGTATGAAGAACTAACATAAGAGACCCTTCATCTTCTAAAAAACACCAGGGCACATGTGACAGGGAATGACACAACATCCTGGGCAAAATACTGCCAGGAAAAGAACAACTGTTCCGAAAATTTAGTAGAGATGCGTGAGTTACTGTGCTTTCAGGATCTGCTTGAGCTGACCCATTAATACTACTAAATAGTAATATGAATTTTACACAGTCACCAGCCTCCTGCTACACTTGGTATCATTAAATCTTTAATTTTTTCATTGACACGTTGAAGTTGTATCTTATGGTTAACTGGCATTTTCTTGACTTTTTTTTTTTGAGATTGATCCTATTTACATGTTTGTTGACCTTCTAGTTTTCTCCTCTATCAATTTTCTATCAATATTACTGAATTCCTTTTATGACTGTTTTCTAATTGATATTTGTCTTTTTGAATCAATAGGATTTAAATCTCATCATCATGCAAAATGATTCATAGGTAATCTTTGTATATTTGGCAACCAAATACGTTGTTAGGTGTATACTTGCCAAATCCTCTCAATTGAGAAGTCATACAGTGTGCTAAATCTTTTTAAAAATATTTAAAATTCTGTGTTTTACATCTGTGTTCTTAATGCATATTTATAGGTTTCATGTATCATGCTAAAGTTCAAAAAATTGCTTAAAGTCCTTAGAGCCTTAATGAATTCTTGAAAAGACCCTTTTCAGTTCTGCTTCGTAAAATAGAGTCAAACAACTTAATAATAATAATTTGATGTCTTACATAAACCTCTGCATTATCTTGAAAGCTTCAAAGATTCCACAACAAATTATTGCTTATTCATAAATATATTGTGAAGTTGTGATATAATTTATTTATCACTTTGATAATCTTGAGCCCCAGCATTCTGAAATAGCTTTCATTTGCTTGTTCATGTATGACATCATCTCTACCAAATATCAGGTTTCTCTTTGCTGTGGTCTACTTCTCGATCCTATTCTGCCTCAGTAATTTTTGCTCTGTTCCTAAGACAATATGATCACATCAAAAAAACCCAAAAGTTTATAATGCATTTTAAGATTTCCAGAGAAACATGCTGTTCTTGATATTTTCTGGGTTCTTGCCTTTTTAAATTTCTATATGAATTCTGAGCAATGTTTGTCATTTTTATGAAAACTCATTGGAAATTTGGAGGTGGGGTACCTGCAATTTATAGATTATTGACATCATCTTTGACACTGAATGTGTCAACAAGTAAACATTGCATAGCTTCCTTGTTTTTTTCTATAAATTTACCCACTTACTTTCAGGCAAATATATTTATGTTGATAATTTATTTTAGCAGCTGTATACATATTTTTAGTTAGTGCTACTGCATATGCACAGTACTTGTACTTATATGTGGAACTTTGAATCTGCTGCTTCAGAGATATTCTTTACTGGAATAAAGATTTCTTTTTCTTTCAAAGAAGTCTTCAGGTTTTGAAATTATGTCTTTATCTTTTGCATGTCATTACAGCTTAAATTTTGATAGTTGAGGCTTTTTTGTCCAGTACATCTCTGCATTTAACACTAGTTTTAGCTTTTTCCACCTTAACTACCAACCCAAATTTAATATATGAGGGGTGATACTTCTGAATAAAATTAACATGAAATATTTTGATTTTCATTGTTTCACAATCACTTTTGTCATAATTTATCTTATTTTAGTGTTTTCAGAAAAATTGTGTCTTAAAACAAAATTCCAGTATAGCCTATTTTCTTATGATTAAATTAGAATTGAAAATATCAACTATACACTATTACATTTAAATAAAAATTTATTTTTAAAGAATTACCAAGATGACATGACACTGTAACATACACACATAGACACACATACAGATGTTTGATTTCCATAATTTATAATTTAGGCAATCATAGTTAAGTACAATAAAGAGACAAATAGAATTTAAAATTATTGAGAAAGTTAGGTCAAAGGGGGTTAATTATAAGGTGAATAACAGAATTGAACTGTTAGTGCTAAACTTATTTTAGTATATACAGATGTTGATTTACAATGATGCACATCTTACATCAGTAACTTTCTTATGCAATATTACTCTGATGGAGATAAAATATATAAAAAGATAAAGAAGATGCATATATAGCTATATTCATTGCAATACTACTTACAATGGGCAAGAAATGGAAACACCCTAAGTGCCCACTGACAGATTTTTGGGTGATGGATATGGTATTTGTGAGCAACAGAACACTATTCAACAGTAACAGCAATGATGGAATCCTGTCATTTGCAGCAACGTGGATAGATATTTAGACTATTTTGTTTAGTAAAAGAATTCAGAGAAACTAAATACCATATGATTTCATTCACTTGTGGAATATAAAGTTACAGAGCAAATAGACAACGCGAAATAAAAACAAGCCTTTGAACTCTGACAACAGAACTGAGGTCACTAGATAAGAAGGGCATAAAGGTTGGCAGTAAAAGGTAGTTGAGTTCAATGGACAGTGGTGGAGAATTAGGAGAAAGTTGGTGGTGGGTGTGGTACGACATTATGTATTTGACAAAGAGTGATTCTGTGAGCCTTAACTTTTATAGTGATGTAAAGTGTGTTAATCCAATAAAATAGAATCAAAATTATTAATAAAGAAAGAGTTTACCACATGAACAAGTATTGACATTTTCTTGTAATTTAAATGCTTTCAGATTACAGCTAAGGAATTATCTCTGAAAGTTCACACGCTGTAATAGGTTTCTGTTTATTGTCAGAAACAAATATGCAGCCAACATGCCACATGTGACTTATTTCCAAATTTTTTGGCACCTGGACTGGTTCATGATATGTTCATTGAATAAGACGAACATGCTAATCACATGATGTGTGGTTATAAAAACTTCTAAATGCTTACTCGTGATTTATGCACTTACCTTGTACATAGCAGTAGGAGTTCGTGCAGAAGCACCAGTCTATGGACCATACTGTAGATTTCAAAAGATAGGAAATTTAAACACCATATATGGTTATAGCAAAAACAAAATATTTTCTTTGAAATGTGTGCGATGTGAACATGATGCTAATGCGAAGTAAGAACTACTTCTTAATCGCTTTGTTTCTTAAAAACAATATATGAAGGATCATATTGACATTAGAAGCAGAATTAAAATTTTTCACTGGAGTATGTTTGTCTGGTACTGTTGCAAATAACATAAAAACATTCTGGAGTAATTACCCAGATTAATGAGTTTGTACTTACATCATCAATAAAGTATTGTTAGAAAAATAAAAGTCAGCTAAGCTAAACATCATGTTTAGCGACAAAATAAAAATTGTGAATTATGTATATGCTTATGTAATAAACTAGAGAATATTCATTGTGTAATTTAATATGTGGAAATCAATCAAAAATAATTATCACTGCACATTGAGGTGGAATGGTTCTTGAATAAAAAATTCTATGGAGATCTGTTGATTGTATTCCTACTAATATGAAACCCAAGTTAGTTCTAAGATTTTGAAGATATATATTGTACACTGATTTTCTTTACTGCCTAACTGCTTTGCATATTTTATGTGCATTGAAAAATTCTTTGTTTTTCAGTATCAAATAGAGTCATAGGGCAAAAATAAAATCAAGAAGCTTGGAAGGAGAGGATTTCTATAATCCGTCATGCAACTTTTAATAATGTAACTAATTTTTATTAAAGTAGATATAAAATTCATGGTATTGACCATCTATAAATATTCCATAATGCCTTAGGAATTTAATAGAAATATTTTATTTTCATCTAACATGGATTCAGATATCAGAAATATAGTACTATTTTTTATTTATTTTCTCACATTATTTCATTGCTTGGAAATAGACATCAATCTAGAATTAAAGATAGAATTTGAAAATACGGTATAATTTCAGTTTGAGATAAAATTTTTACATGACTGCTGTAAAGTTCATTTAAAGTATTTTCTTCATTTGTTTTCTCTAGTGTCCCCTTGATAGGGTTGCTAATTCAATTTATATCAGATAAATTAACAAGTTAATGGGCAGGAAGCAATCTTGCCTTTACATTCAATATTTTATATTAATATCATGGTATTCGCTTATATTGTGCCTATAACGATATAATATGGATGCAGTATCAGTTACTACTGAAAATATTTATAACAGATCTTCTCATATTCAGTGACTTTAAACAATAAAAATTTGTTTTTGCTTATGAATCCAAAATAGTCTTCTTAGGTATTAAAAATAAGCTGTGAACTAGGTGATGACTTACAGTGTCCTGGACCAGGTAGAACAATTATTTTAAAGAACAATACTAAAGCAGACTGAAGGTCAAAGAAGTTACGGAAACTAGGGCACACAATAGAATAGAAATACAATTTTACAAAAATATCTCTGCTAAGATCCAGGGCAGTCAGAGACTCAACGGCTCCTAAGTTTATAACAGAAATCAATAGACATAGTCCTTCTAGTAGTATCAGAAGTAAATCTATGAAAAATTCAATTTATGTGAATGATCAATTTTACAAATTATTTTTTTAAGATGGGTATCCAAAGCATAGTTACTTCATCATGTGGTCTATAGTACCTAAACGTCGGGAAAAAGATACCAAAAATCATAAAATTAGTAAGTGTATCAAACATAGTTATATGACTATATGAACTACACCAGAATGGATGTTCAGAACCTCTACATAGGAGGACAATGGATGAAATGTTCACAGACAATGTGTTTAAAATGGTAGAAAATAATAAAAATATAATTAAATAGTGTAAAATGACTTAATTTGTGAGTTTGCCTGTAAGACAAATTAATAGTTTAACACAACAAATGAATGAAAAATACAAGTGTATATTATTAGGGTTGATTTTCAGAATACATAGGGAAAAAAAGAAAATAGGTCCATGAAACTGGGGTTGGTCAAATGAGAATCTATAGCACTCTACAAATCTATTCAAATTATGAACATCTTCCAACATAAAGTAGCACAGAATTTAAGGAACAAGGCAAATTATTTTTGAGGAAAATAATCAAACTCACTGTATCACAATATAATTCAAAAGCTTAGCTTAATGCAAAGCTTCTCTCCAGCTGATATTTATCACAGACTTTGAAAATCTAAAAAAGTAGCAAAAATGGCAATAATATATAAGATGTAAGAAAACTAATTTATGAGATTTCTATTATTGCATGAAAATACATAATTATTTGTCCCATATTCTTTGCGTTTTCATAACTGAACACCACTAGACTCAATTCACAAGTAATGGGCCCAATTTCCTAGACAGTTCCAAAGATTATTTCAATAGATCAATGATTCCCAATAAACTATATATATTTGAATAGATTTTTTATAGATTGGATAATCAGAGGAAAAAAACAAAGAAATGCATTAGAAGTGCTACTAAATAATAGAACTTTTATAAAAGTGAGGATGATCAATACTAGCACAAGAAGTTATACAACCTAACCTAAACTAACCAACTAAATTCTCAGAATTGATTTGGTTTCTAAGGGATGAAAATACCCTTGTGAAACAAAAAAAAATAATAGAAGTAGCCATCTTTGACATAAGAAGAGCAAAATTCATGTATCAAAAGTATTTTTACTTTTGGTTTTTGAAAAAAAATTTTAGGTGTGTCCTGGTGGAGTCCAAGTTGAGTCCACCATCTCCAGCTAGACACAATCCAAGTATGTCTCAAGGATCTCGGTTGCACCTTGAGACCAGAGGCAGAAACCAAGATGAGCGCTAATGTAAACTGCTTCTTCCTCCTCTCTCTGCTTCCCTGCCTCTGTTTACCTTCATTCCTTCCTATAACTTTCCTTTAAAAGAAAACAAACAAAAAGATTATATGGAAAAGTTTCTTTAGCCTTATAATAAATGATCAAAAAATAACTCACCCCACAAAAATATCAAAATCATGAAACTTGGTTTTAAATGAACAATGGTAGAGAGCACTTTTGGTCACATTTCTATGTGCTATCTAACTTCCCCTGGCAACTTCTATACTTCCATGTCAGAAATCTCACAGCTTCAGGTCAAGTAAACATGTTCCATCTGTCCTGATTCTGATCTAAAGAAATATTCAGCTTGTATTTGGACCTAGTTATGACAATTTGGTTTCATCTTTTCATATTTCATCGATTCACAAGTACTGCTCATAAGCATGTCATTTCGCTACCATAAAGATAGAAAATTGAAACAATTTCTTTAAAGCATGGTGTTTGAAAAAGTAATGAATGCAATTAATGAAAGTAAAACCAAATAAACAAGCAAGGAAATGAACAAAACCCAAAATGAAAAACGACACTAAAAATCCTTGCATCTTTCTATACTGTAAACCTCTTGAGAAAAGTAATATTTTTGGTAGCCAGATACAATGTCTGGCACAAGCTAAAAACTAAACAAACAAACAAAAAACCTAAAGTACGTCCACAAAAATGTACTCTTACGGTGTTACTTTCAATATTCTGTCAAGACCAGTAACATTTAAAGGCATTAATCATGTCTATACACAGCAACTGGAGTTAAGGAAAAAGATACCAACAATTAAGAAAATCCAAATCATTAAAAATCAATAAAACTGTAAATTACATATAAGATTTTTTCCTACATAGTTCAAGCTGCAAATAACATGTTCCAATTTATTCCCAGAGTAAAATATTGGTGTCTTTTTCTGGTACAAATGTCTAGTCTATCCTTCTTCTATGGGTTACTCCTATTTCTAGGTTCTATCATGGTTTAGTTATTTTTTTAAAGGAAAGTTGTAGGTAGGAATGAATGTGAATAGGCAGGCAGTTAGAGAGAGGAGGAAGAAGCATTTGATTTGATTTTAATATTTAGCTGGTCACATCAGTGTTCCCCCCAGCTCTGGGACGTGACCCCAGGCCCTTGGGATGTATGTGGACTCTACCGCTCCAGAGGTGGTGAACCGCTACTCCGCCAGGCTGCACCACGGCTTAATTCTTAAGAGATTCATTGGGAGTTGTGCATTCTGGTTTGTTTTTGTCATCAAATATTGGCTATAGCGGCAAGGAAAAAATTGGCTCTAGAATACATGTTGAAAATGTTAAATCTGGAAGTTTTAGTTTCTAGCTTCTACAGTGAATAGAGAGATGCCAAGAAAAAACATTCTGTAGAGGAACCAATATTCAGGTATTAAGAGTCTTGCTCTATTGGATATCAGTGTAGGGGATTTAGCAATTTTCAGGTTCTTCTACAGAAGTTTTCCCAATATCTTTTGATTCAAAAATAACAAGGAGTAATAGAATCAAAATATCTTGAGGGTGGTAAAAACTCCATCTGAAGTATCTGGGGCTCCAAGAAATAACTCAATTCCAGTTTGTCAGGTTGTGTTTGACAGTTGAACCAATAATACTACTTCGAGGCTAAACAAATTACCTGTCAACCACAAAAAACTCTAGAGGAATTTTTTAAGTAGCATTTCTGGGGAAAAAGTTTCCAATGTCACAGTAAATCACTAGATTTTGTTTCCTTAGTAGACAGGAACCCCTAAATACTCTAACTCTAGAAGTCCTCGCTTTCATTTGGTGCATAGTGTTCTTCCTAGAAATTCCCATTTTAGTTGATACTTTCCATTCACAACACTTTTAAGATCCTCTTCCGTCTGTCCTCTAAAGAGACCCTTCATTTTCCATTGTGCCTTATCTATGTAAGGTTTGTGATGAAATAATTTCAGATTTCATTCTTTTGAGATACAGAAAGTTAGAAGACTAGCTGTGAGTGGCTCTGCCCCTTTGTCAGCATCAGGACTCCTTTATCTCCACTAATCTCAGTGAAGATCAGTCCAGTCAGTGTTAAGCAGAATATCTTAAATCTTTAGTATAGTTGCCCAAATTAAGTGCCTAAATTAGCTTTCCTTTAGCAAGGTTATTAATTTTACCTTAATATTCTAAGGACATAGACTTTTAAAGAATGTATTGTTAAGAAATGGTTAGAATAGTAATGTCATAATATGTCAGAGAAAAATTGCATGGGGTAAATTGAAAAGGAAGGAAAGAAGATTTTACTCTAGACTACTGTTATGAGTCAAAACTGGCCATAGAGAGATTAAACTAAATTCTGCTAAAACATGAAACAGAAGGCTGTTTTATAGTGAAGTGAGTTATTGGAAAAGTACTAGAGTCTTTAGGGGATTTTAATATTTAGTTGGTCACATCAGAGTGCCCCCAGCTCTGGGATGTGAACCCAGGCCCTTGGGATGTATGTGGACTCTACCGTTCCAGAGGTGGTGAACCGCTACTCCACCAGGGTGCACCACCGTTTATTTCTTAAGAGATTCACTGGGAGTTGTGCAAAGTGATTAGGTCATCTGTATTTGCTAATTGGTACTTATTTAAGTTAGGTCTTTCTCTCACACAAAACCTGGGAGCTAAGATATATCTTCTTTTTTAATAGCAATACTTGTTATTTCTTTTGTTCACAATGTTATATTAATTTTAGGATATTAAAATTTCATCTCAGTCTATATGTCATACCACACCCACCACCAGAGTGCCCTTGACTGCCACCTTCCCACTTTCTTTCCCTCTCTTCCCAAGCAAACACACCCTCCCCCTACCATGGTCTCAATAAAATTCTTTGAAGCTATTAAAAAAATGCAATTTTGCACTTTCCATTAGTTTGGACTGAGCTGAAGGGAATCAGACTAAGGGAAATAAGTCAGGAAGTCACTCATATGTAAAAGGGTAATGTCTTCATGATTACATTGCAAAGGGATGATTCTTGGTCCCTGCACTTTTTTAAAGTTGGCAATAGCCTGGGAGAAGAATTACATTTCAAAGGGGAAGGAAGGATTTATAATTGTATATTTTTTAAGTAAATATATTTTTGAAATGAAAATGGCAGTCAGGAAAGAAAACTTTTCAAAGTTTTGCTAAGTTGAGGGGACTCATGATCATCTTGGTCACATGTTTTCTTAAGCTAAAATAGCAAGAATTTGTGTTTGACTACAAGCACTCATTTTGCTTCAAGGTATTTTTCCACATTCAGGCCACCTGATGTTAAATTCCTAAATTCTATTAAGAAGTCCCCCTCATATAGGAACTTACTCCAATATAAATATTCACTTTTATCAGATTTTAATGTGAAAACTAATTTTATAGTCTGAAATTTCATTTTTGTTTTATTTAGTTCATTGATTTATTTTGTTTATTTACCACAGATGAGTGAAATCATATGGTGTTTGTCTCTCTCTGTCAGACTTATTTCATTGTGCATACCCTCTGTAGGTCCATCCATATTCAAACATATTATTTTGACAGCATATTTGGAACTTAATCAATCCAGGCCAGATATCTCAGACATGACAAAAATTTGACTATACTCTTATTCTTTTTCCTCCTAATTTGACTGAGAAGAATAATTGGCGAATAGTGTTTGCATATCTTGACTGTATCCTGGAAGGGAGGACCAGTCATGAGCGACAAATCCTAGCACAATGTTAAGGTTAAAGATAAAGAGACATATAATAGGAAGAAGACATCCAGGTCAGCTTTCAAAAGAGTGATAATGCTTTCCATCCAGCAAAGTTTCAATAAAATGAAATGATGATAATTTCTATCAATCAGTATTTCTCAGTGATCTCTGGAACAATACGAATATTAGAGCATTAGAGAATAAAGGTTACATGGCATTGACCCTTTAGTTGTGTTAGTCCTTAAAAAAACAATAAACATGACAAACACTGTGTATTAGAAATTCTTTAGGGTAAAGCCAAGTCTTACCTTAAAGAGTTTCTACCCTATGGTAAAAGTCTAGCAGATTATTTCGTAGAAAACTATAAACAATAAAAACCCAATATGCAGACAATCTGTAAAGGAAAGGCACTGAGTAGATGTCATTTGGGTTTCCAGACAAAATTCAATAAATATATATTAAAAAAAGTCTTCATGCAGAAGAATTCGAAATGCTTGGTATTTTTACCTTGGAGAACATTCAAGAACTAATAGTATGGTTTTTAATCTATTATAAATATAAAATTACATAAGATAATTGTTATCATTAAGTGATGAAGAAAGAGAATCGAGGGTCTAGTTTACAAAGGCCTCTGCACAATATGCAGACACCATCCCAAATTAGATAACTGAAGCACTGCAGTCCTTCTCTGGGACATCAGTAAAGGACAGTCTTGTAGGAAAATCCTCCCAGTGGGCAGACCATCAGGCAGCGTAGCTTGAAGTTCACTTTACTTAGAAGCAGGCCTGGGAGAGGTATGATTATATACTGATTCGTGGGCAGCTGCTAGTGGTTGATTAAGTGATCAAGGATTTGAAAGGAATTTATTGCAAAATTGATAACAAGGATATTTGACACCACTCTGAAAGTGCATAAAGATATTTGTGTACCAGAGGAGACACAAATGTCTCAACAAAAGAGGATTTTAGTAATCAAGTATATTGGATGTCTATTTCTGTGAATACCAGTTAGGGTCTTTCCTCAACTAATCTTGACATTACTCAATGGTGAAGGAGACTGATAGACTGATTGGTATTCAAAGATTTAGGCAACTTGTCTACTTAGTTCCACTATTCCAACTATAATCACATAACCCATTACAAGTCAAAGATTGTACTGTCATGAATATTTCCTCTTTATTTTGTTACAATTATATTTCTGTGCATATATAGCTATATTGACCAGATATCTTTGCTTCATTTCCTCTTATTCTCTTATTACAGAACATAAGATATATTGACTTTATATTAGTGTTTAATTATTATTAATTTCACATAGTAGTATTTAAATGGCACATGAAGAATAAGCATCACTCAAGGAGTTAATCTCCTCTACTAGGTAAATGATTAATGCAATTTTGGTTGAAGGCAGGATAGTTGAATCATAATATATGGAATTTTTAACCTTTCCATTTTCTTTATTTGGAGATTGAATGTGGTCATATATATAAGCATAGGTTTATATATGTATATATTATATAATTGTTAACTTTAGAAGAAGTAGACTTATGATGGTTAATTTTGTGTGTCAGCATAATTGATCTGAGATTTTCAGATAGCCGACAAAACATTGTTCTTGGTGTGTCCGTGAGGGTATTTCCAGAGGGGAAATTGAATCATATTTGAATCCACAGATTGAGTAAAGATGATCACTCTCAACAAAGAAGGTAGGCTAGCTCCAACTTAGTGAGGACCTGAATAGAACAAAAATTTGGAGGACGAGAAAATGCGTTTTCTCTTTGTTTGAACAAGGGCATCCATCTTGTCCTGCCCTTGTATAATTGTGTCACTGATTCTCAGGTCTTTAGACTCTGACCAGGACTTGATCTATCAGCTTCCTGATTCTTAGGTCAGTAGAGTTGGATTGAAACTTGCACCAATGGTTTTTCTATTTCTTCAGTAGCAAGCTGTGAATCTTCTCAGTCTCTATAATCACATTAGTCAATTTCTGTAGCAAATAGTCTTTTGTATCTGTCTATCCATCTATCCATGTGTAAATCACCCATCCATTCATCCATCTACCATTCATCTATCAATCTACGTATCATCTATCCAGTGTATTAGTTATCCTTGTCTGGAGAACATGAACACATTCCATAAGAGAATATAAGGTATTTGCAAAGATAAATTGCAATATAGAACAAAGAGTTTATGTAGCAAAAGTAATTAATATTAGCTTTGACTTGGAAATCATAATACCATAGTATTTGGCTTACAATTAAATACTTAAACAATCTAAACAGAAATTATCTTAAATTCCTCATGTTTCTTTTCCTTCTTGCATAAAATAAGGAAATTTGATGTAATGATTTCTTAAGTGTTTTCCATATCTGAAGTTTTATATTTTTAAAAGGATATAATGAAAAGTATACAACTGCTGTCAATTTTGTTTGAAATCAGTTTATAAAAAAGAAAGTTAATGTTATTAATGCAACTTTCAAATAGTAAGGGAAGACAAACAAGCATGAAAGGAAAATAAGAGATTTCTTCGGCCTCTGCAATATTAATTGGCATTAATCTATCCTATTTAAGATAAGCTTTTTTGATAAATTTATGAAGACTATGATAGGTATATAAAATGATGATTACCATTTTGTCTGTTATGTTATAGTGTATCACATGCATTTTATCAGCAATAGAATGAAGTATCTAAAGGTACTATAAAAAAGGGGGTAGGCTATTCACTTAATGAATTGCAATATATCATGACTGATGATCTAAAAAAGAAAATTCTGCTACCAAACCTATTACTGAGTAACTTTGGTATACAAAGTAACAGAACTTTAGATATTAATGTTCATTCTTCATCAGACATGTAGCACACCAAGGCCCCCACTGAATTTCTCATAGTCTTCTGCCACTGTTTATTGGACCCCCCCGACTACCCACTGCTCCTTCTTCCCAACCCCTTCCACATTGGTAACCTCAGTTCTGTTGTCACTGTCCAAGGGTTAGTTTTCATTTTATATGTTCATTTGTTTTGTTTCTTTATAGTCCATATATGAATTGGGCTCATTTGTGTTTGCTTTATTTTTCTGACTTATCTCAGTAAGCATAAGCCTCTCTGGTCCCATCCATGTTGCAGCAAATGGCAGACTTTCATCTCTTTTAAGTCTTTGTCGTATACATATACCATACCTTCTTTATCCATTTGTTTGCTAATACACACTTAGTTTTCATATCTTGCATATTATTAATACTGCTGCAATAAATGTGGAGCTGCAATATTTTCAGAAATAGTGCCTTTGTGTTTGAGTAAATACCCAGAAGTGGGAAAACAGAAACATATGGAATTTTCAATCTAAAATTTTGGGAAACCTTATTTTTCATGTTGCTTTGCATGTGAATTTCTTCCTAGTGTGTAGGAAGCAAAATTATTCATGCATGATTTATGTTAATCATTGAGCTCATGTTGGTTTTCATATATTGTCAGTAAAGATTCATGGTTTATCCAAAAACAATAAATGATTAAAAAAATGGTTTCTAAAAGTGTAGACCATTTCTGACAGTCCTTGCAGGTAATGATGGTGGTGGGGAAATATTTCATAATTATCATGGGTAGAATAATTTTTTTCTTTATTCCTTCACTAGTTGGAGAGTTTATATAGGCATCGCTTCTGTCTACTTAGAGAGAGTTCATACCTTACGATCCTGTGGCAGATTATACTCTGTGAAGTTTATACTGAAAGAAAAAAATAGAATGGGTTGACTTTTCCATGTTTTTAAAAGAAACCTATATAGGTTTTTCTGAGGATTTTTCTGAGGTAAACTTGCTACAGTATATTTAGTATGAGTGGATCATCTCAGTCTACAGACAAGAAAATAAAAACCCGAGGAATGAGCATCATACCTCAGTACAGATAGGGGATGAGTAGCAAGAGGTCAAAACTGTAGATGGAGCTCAAATTTTTATTTTGGTTGCACAAAAGCACCAAGACATTAGATTCTAAGTATTATAAAGTTATTTAGCAAATTGGTATATTCCCTGATTTTTTAAGTCATTCAGTGAGTCAGTGATATTTCTGCAGTGCAAAATAAGAACCATAATGATTTTCTGTCAGTTTATTAAGGATCAATCACTATGTTAAAGTTTGTCAATAGTAAAAATAAATATGGTCTTTCTCCAACAAGTTTTGAGTTATGCAAAATATATCTGTTCTATTTGCAACCAGTAGGTTTTTTCTACTTTGCATTGTATTAAATTATCGCTCCACTCTCCTTTAATTTAATCTGAGTTCATCTTCCTGAATAAATTGGGGAAAATAATTTGCTTATAATTCATAGGTAAAAAAATCAGAGTAATGTGTCTTCCTAGCCATATAAAGTCAATCTAAATTTAAAATGTCAACAGCCTTAGACATATAAATATAGTGATGAATTACAAATTTTATATATATATGTATTTGTTTCATCAAGCAACCACAATATATATGTCAACAAGGACAAGGGAAATTAGCAAACTGAGTATTTAGAACTGGAACCAAAAGAGATCTAAATTCAAGGCGTTTTCCTTCAGTTTCTGAGAAAATAGAGAATTACATATGCTCATAAGCTTTTCATTAAAAATTTCTGGAAAACACTGATGAAAGGAATAAATAAAGTAGATTGGAACTTCTTTTAAAAAATTTTCTTGATGCTTTTAAATAGGCCATAAAGAAAATACAGAGCTTCAATTCTTACAAGTAAAAGGTACTCAGATCAAGTTTTTTGCCACTAAAAGTTTGCCTTTGTCTCAGTAACTAAAAGTAAATTAAAATTTGCCATCTTGAGATACTTGGGATCCAAAGGAACATTCATTAATTGATAGAGATCTTGAGTTCCAACTTCTCTTCACTTCAAGAAATTGATTGGATTTTGGCTCTTTAGTCTTAAACTTGTCTTTTAGACTCTTGTTATTAGTCTTTTCTGTTCAGTTTAATAGAACATGAGTCCAAGATAAGAGGTTGGCAGAATAAGTTGAAAACTGTATTATGTCTCTCAAATCTATTTCTTTTTAACCTGGTCAACTGAAATATTATCTTGAAGCTTAATTTTGTCATATAAATCAACAACATAGAACACTGCAGAAATAATTTCCCAAAACGAATGTCAAAGAACAGGGGAAATTTCATCTGGCTGAAAGGGTGAAGTTGTCATATTCTTATGATAAAATCACAGCAAGGATTTCTTAGAGTAAGAATTCACTGGAAAATAAACCATATACATGTTAAACGAAGTAGATTTAGCCTACAATTTCTCATATCAGAAAATATTCTGACTATACATTGGTCTTTAGTTAATTTTCAATAAAGTAGAAAAAATTGTATGCCATTGTCTCTAACCTTTGATATGATGCCAAAAATGAATTTACTTTTACTATTTATAATCTCATTAATTAAAAACATTAAAATTATTTTTAATTGGCCTAATGATACTCACGCCTTGAGAAATCAGTTTCTCCTGGAAATTTTCCCCAGTTTGGTTCAATTTATATTGCTTTTAACAGTTCCCATGATTGGGTATAAAGATGTCTTCCAGTGTCATCAAAGATGCAATTTCTATTCTGATTTCACATTCTCAAAATTTTGATTACTTTAAAAGATGAATACTTTACTCTCAATTTTCAGCTAAAGTTTAATTAATACATAGTTGTGATGCTTAACTTATTATAGATTTTGTCCATGATTATAAAAGCATAATTTATTTAAAATAAATATTTGTTGCTTGTTATTAAAGAAAGAATAAAATATCATTAGTTTTATATTTTGACCACATATTAAACACTGTTGAAAGCAATGTCAAATATCTTCTTTATCTTAATGTCTTCTAGATTTAGTTTATAATACAGAACCATAAAAAAGTTACATATTAAAGAGAAACAGAAGTTGTATGATGTTTAGAGGCCATTCAGTAAAAATATCCCTGTATAGAAGTACCTGAGTAGTCAGAGATGACTGAAATTTTTATTTTCAATTCACTTGAAATAAGTTTCAGATTAAGACTCTCAACAGGAAACATCTGGAGGAGGGAAAATCTTCATCAATCTGTTCAGTTATCAAGATGTCAATCATGAGATTGGCCTCTTCTCAAATGGATAACATTTTAAAGTACGCAATGAACTGGAGCATTCCAAATTTGAAGTTGTTTGGAAGAGGATAAGTGAAGTTAGTTCTCTTGCTGAAAGATATCCTTAAAATAGCTACATTTCTTATAATAGCATAGTGGATAATTGACACCTTTTTCCCCTTTTTCTTTCCTTCTCTTTTTTTTTATAACCTGGCAGAATTACAAGCTAAAGTTTGAATTGTGAATACTCTCTATAAAATATTTCAAGTCTCTAAAAGATGAAAAAGTTCCTAGACTTCAGTTGTAAAATATGATTAATGTCTGACACGTATCTTTGGTAAATAACCAAGTTGTCACGTACTTATAAAACGTATTTCCATAAATAATTTAATGAAGAATATGTGCTATAGGTGTCCTGCTGTGCTAATAATACATTTGATTTTATCATCAATCATTTATTCTTTGTTTTTTTCATCTTACACAGAAAATATTTCATGAAAGAAAAACTTGGTTAATTATTCCTTGGCAGAACCAACATTCCAAAGTATACAAAAAGTGAAAAAGGACTTTCATTCTGTTACAATATAAAATTCCAGAAAGAACCTCGATCCTTCTTCCCTAACTATAATGAAAACACTATGCAATCTATAATGTCATAAAATTTCTTGAACATCGAAGAACCGAGGTTACAAGGTAACCCATTACTTTAGCATCTAAGAAAAAGATTGGAGCTTTAAAGTAAAATTGTTACATGAATGCTGTTACCTGAATAAAACCATTAAATAAAGGTGGGGCTTCCCAATAAACTAATTTGGAAATATTTAATTTTTAACTACTATCTAAAACGCTAGAATGCTGCAGACACAAAGCAATGTAAGAAAATTTTGAAGGCAGAATTACATCAAAGGTAAACAAACAGAAAAGTACAAATGAAGATCTCTATCTTTCTGGAATGTTCTGACCCCTATAGAAAATGGTGCAGCCAAAAAAGTGGAATGTTCATTTCGGACATAAAATGCTATTTACCCCAGTCTCCGTGGTCATGCATATGATATCCTGCTTTCAGCAGAAAACTCAGCAATGCACACTAAGAGAATAAGAACCCACTGTCAAGAGACAAACCCATCAAAATAACCACACTCACATATAACATAGATTTTGGAACCATTATACGGGAATTGACTATGATTAATGTGATATTCTCATTGAAAAGTTTCACAATGCAAATAAAATGGTCCTTTCAGCAAAAAAAATGTAAATTAGAATAAAAAAATCAAATTAAAATATTAGAAATTGAAAACAAAGTAACATAAAGTGCCTATAACAGGGTCTGCCAATTCAACACAGCCAAGGAAAGAAACAGAAAACTTGAATTAGGCTGATAGAAATTACCCAAGCTGCAACATAAAAAGCAAATTTTATAAAAAGGAAACAAAGTATAGAAGAGAGTATTCTACATTTTGAAACAACAGCCGGTGATGGAACATGAATACAAATAGCATCTCACAGGAGTAAAGAGTGAGCAGAACATAAACCTGAGAAAATGATGTCTGAGTCTTCTTCAAAAGAAAATAAATAATGTTAAATTGAAGATCCATTAAGTTCAAATAACATAATGTGAAAATATGTATTCACTCCTCAAGCACAATCCTAGAAATGTATGCAAACTATTCAAGAACAAAAATAAGAAAATCTAGAAAGCATATAAGGAAAACATAATTATGCACAGAGACTCAAATGGATTCTTTAGCAAAATCTACCAATTATTCAAAGAATAAATAAAAAAATTAAACCTCAATAAAATTTGACTATTAGGTAAGCATGTTGCTGGCACACCACCAAGCAAAAACTCAAAAAAGAGCAACAGATTTATTTACCAAAAAAAAAATCCTAAATTGAAATTAAGTTATTAATAAAAGGGATACTATAATGTGAACTTTTGGGTTTCCATGGCAATATAAGGTTAGCTCAATGTTTTAAAATCATTCAAATTAAACTATTGAGTTATAGTAGATTTTAAATAAATTCTTTGCAATTGTCTATTTGTGCTATTTGCACAGTGAGTCTTCCAATTTGGTATACAGTTTAGTACTTTATTATAAAATTAAATATGCACATAAGTTATGTTGGGGCAGGATTGAACATAATGCATTATACTAATTGATGGTCTGGTAACTAAGGAAGCGGAAAAATCTTTGCAAGTGGGAAGAAAAACTTTCTGTAATGACTCACTGAATTATCTGAGCCTTATTTAAGAAAAAAAGAATTTTCTGATGAAATTCCTTATGTGTAGTCATGGCAAAAACAGATTTTGCAGAAAAATTAGAATGTAGGAGGAGATAAAAATAAATCAACCCTTATGACCTTCTGTAGGTGACGGTATAAATAAACGATGATATATCCAGACAATGGATATTACTCAGCTCTAGATAATGTCATTTTTATAATGTCATGAACATAGAAGAGATATACACATTAGTTTTTGCCTGTCTATATGAGCCAGATCTAGAATGTAGCTCCAATATTCTCGATTTATGTATCTCTTGTCAGTATGTACTTAAAATAATCAGAACTTAGATAGTTTGATGCCATATATATATTTTTTAAGTTCCATGTGGTAAACTTAATGTATTATATATTCCTGTTGATTTCCAATAATGTACAGTTTAAACCTTTATAATGAATGGTATGATGGAATATTCCTTTGATAAAATGAATTAAAGAAAATATCCCCCAATATGTAATTGTCAGTAAGAGTTATAAAATTTGACCATGGTAGAAGTTCCCTTGGTATAGTATTATCTGAATGAAAAAGAAAAAGAAAAGCTCGAACCAGAATATAATTATCCTGAGTATTTAAATTGTAATTTCCCCAGAATTAACTTAGAATGCAATTTCAGTGCACTTGAGATCTGTTACAAGTGAATAAGCAGGTTTTGTTATTGTTTTAAAAATAAAAAGTCTTTGCACAGGAGGAAGAAGCTGGTCTAGCAATAAAGGAAATTAACTCTGTTGTTTCCAATAAAGACATGTGACCATCTGTGCTTGTCTTTTTCTATAAGAGGGTGCCAGAACAAGTCATCTTTCAGATTTTTAAAATAACTACTTCTGAATAAACTATTAGAAATTTATAGGCTATTTTAATTCAATACATTTTGTGAAATCTTTATCTTATTTATTTGATTTTCTTGAAAGTCAAGGTTAAGTACACTTTAAAATTAGAATGTTTTAAGGTGTTCGACAAATTGAAATGCTTAACAGAATTTAGGTGCTATGCCTTCATGACTAGGTGCACTGCGTTTTCAGTCAAGGCCATAGCCCTGATTGACCTACATTTCCTTCTCACAGTCACATACTACTGACTTTATCTCTCTTTCCCTGAGATGTTCTTAATTACCCATCAACACAACAAAGTTTTCGATGTGAGGTACAAAACACGGTGATGCATTTTCCAATGATTCCAAACTAGCAAAATCCTTCCAACAATTCAATCTCTTAATTCACAGATTTCCTTCAATATGCAAAATTATCCATGTTGTTTGTTTTTGAAATCACTAAAGGAGAAGATTAAACATTTCTTTTATCATTAAAAAATATTTTTAGGTAATGAGAAAAATTGATAAATATCTGTTCTATACAGCCCAAACCAAAGGGATGGTACAAATAAACAAGTTTGCTATTTAGGTCCTGCAGATTTAGGTATTCAGATGCTATGATGATCCTCCCTTCTTTGACATTCTGTAAACATCTGCAGTGCTTGGTTTTTAAACTTTAGGGGAATATTTTTACTGATTTTCCCCACAAATTAGTCTACATGCTTGAATTCCCATCCAGCTACTTGTTTAATCCCTACTGCTAATCATCTCAAGATTGCTGTAAATTGTTCAGTCCATGGCATTGCCCATCACTGAAATTCTGGTGTTTTCGCCAAGAGTGTGATATTGGTGTATTCCTCAAGCAAATCATCATTTGGTCTGTAAGTGAGTTGGTGTCTTGGCAGGTAGAAAAGAGTAACTCTGTGTGGCATTTTGCACACACGTGTAGAATAACTCAAGATTCTTACAAATATTTCTCTCTACTCTTCATGGGGGTTAAAAGGAACAAGTAAAGAAAAAAGTCCTTCCTATATATTTGTTCTTTCTCCTTTCTTTCCTCCTGGCTATCCTAATTCCCCACCCATGATTCAACATTAATTTTCCCTCTTCATACGCAGTTGCAGAATATATTCCTCCATCCTCCGAAAGGAAACAAATCCACTCTTAGATCCCTGGGTCACTAGAGTATGTGTTTGAATCTAAGGACATGTATATGGCGAGGGGAGTGGTTACGTGATTTTAAAAATCTGATTCAGCAGCAGATAGACAAAACTGATTACTATAGGTGAATCTGATAAATCAATAGGAAGAGCAATGGTTAAGCAATACACTGAATTCTTGAAGGAAAGTTTATAGAAAGGCATGCCATACCCTTAGAGTAAAGAACATGTTTGCCATGTTATATTAAGGTTAAATTTGGGACTGACGACTAAATTAGAATGAAGACAACTACTCACAGGAATCAACCAAATCCCTATTATAAAGAAACGAAAATCTGTTTTTTAATCAAGAGACAGTAAAGAATGTTTTAAAATCCAACTGATGGACATTGAAATTAATTTAACGTTCTTTCATGGAGTTAATTAACCTTAAGAATTATACAAGGACTCATACCCCTTATGTTAATAAACACTATTTGTACTGTACATTTAATCTAATATTTTGTATATTAACATAAAAAAAGAACTTAGTTATTATATATTATTGGACTCTGTGGTAAATAGCTAGACATGCTTCTAAAATATGGCATTAAACGTTCCATATTAAAAAACAATCTTACCCATTCAAGGGTAATTTCCCTATCTTTCTGTTTCTTTCGAGGTCCAATGAAAATACCTGTTCTTTCTTTCTGACTCCCTGGAGGAAAACAAATAACAATGACCCAATCTTTGGCTATTCACACTTAACTTCAGGTGGCATTTTGATCATCGCCTTATAGCTGAACTGAATCAAGAGATTAGTAACACCTTGTGACTACATGAAAGAACAACTGTAATCTTTCCTCTCCCAAGAAAGGGGTCCTTCACCACAAGCGTGATTTACTTTCTGTTTATGGCAATAGCTTCATGAATGCATTGTACAGGTATTAAAGTGCACTGAAGCATAACACTGCAGACACACATGGACTGAGAGAGAGTGAAGGTTGCTATTGTAGGCAGACAAGGAAGCTTTGTGTACTAGTTATGAAAACTGGCCCTATCAGGGTGAGCAGAGCCAATTCTGCCAAGGCTCAGTGAAATTTGACATGACTGCATTCACCAGAAAACTGCAAAGTTCATACAGTGCACTGGGTACCTTTGGGAGAGCTTAGCAGAACCACTTTGGACCAATTCTGTCAAAAGAACATCTAAAAAACCTGGAATAATAGGTGTTTGAAAAGTTTATGAGCCTTGTTAATAGGGAGTGAGAGAAAGCTCTTTGTCAAAGGATTCCTGAATTGAAATTGTGCTTTGCTACCTTTGAAAAGTACAGCTTTGCTATTCACAGAAAAGAAACTAGATAGAAATGTTAACCTAGAGATGTGTTTAAAAAAATACCTATCAGAGGTGTTTTCACCAAATTTTTAATGCCAAAGCTTTCAGCTCTCCTCTTGAATCCAAGGGGATTTCTGAGTTGTTTTATAGGAGGAAAGGGAAAATATGTCTGGTAAAACTGTTTTTGAAGTCATTATTATTTGTGGATCAGGAATAACCACAAGGCCTATAATGGTAACCATTAGAGTGCCCTGCCTCAGTGCACCAGAGAGAAAGCAAAGCTCAAGGGAGCAAATAAAGCCATGATTCTTAGCCAGAAATACAGATGATTTCAACAACTGATCGTGGTAAAAGTGATTTTATATGTGATTCTTAGATAAAAAATATTCATGAATAAGTTTTTCTTAGGCTGTTGTTCACTTCTCCAGTCAAAGTAGGTTTCTTTTAAGCAGAAATGAATTATAACTTCTGTTGAAAATTATTGAGGACCAAAATTCTTGATGGTAGCTGTTTCTAATAGGGACTGGCTAATCACTGCCTTTCTCTAGTCACTATAACCCATACAAGATTTTTGTTTCTCTTCTTTCCATAATCAAAACAGATTCTGATTTTATATTTGGTGGTTTGTCATTAATTCTTATATTGAAGAGAAATAAAAGAAATGCATAAATGTTGATACCCAAAATACTATTACTTACTTCGATGTGAGGAAAACAGCAATTTTAACTGTGAAACATTTATTTTGGAAAACTATGAAAAATTACCCCTTAATTTTGAGAACAAAGGGAAGAGGAGTTTATCAATTCGAAACCTTATCTATTAAAAACATCAAGTTTAATAAGCACTAGAATACTTCCAGCAATATGGTGTTAAAGAAATTTGTAGACCAAGATCATGCTATAATGACTTTGATGATACTTGCCTCTAGATAAGTTCTGGTTTTCTGTTTCCTGCCCTTTTTCAGTCTTTGACTCATGTAGTAGCTTGTCTTGTTCCTTATCATTAAGTTTCTAGCACACTGACACATTCCATTCCATTCATGTTTCTTCCATTCCCAAGCTACTGCTCTTTCCTAGATGACCTCATGTCAGGTTTTGGAGCCTCAGTTTTAACAGCGCTAGCATGGAGAGCACTCTTCCCTCTCGGTGGGGTATATTTGATACTAATAGACAGAAAGATAGAGCCCTCCACTTCAGTAGCTGACCAGAATACACATTGCTTCCAGACATAAAGTAAAAATAAACACAGTTCAAATGATATTGCAAGGAATTATTCTTAAATTACTAAATTTCTCTATTAACAAGTCACTTGGCTGATCAACATATCAAATCATATTACTTATTCCACATTTTAAGTCTTGAATGACAAAATTAAAATGACTTCACTCAGATTTTCAATGGCAGGTATCTCCTTTAGTACATTTCGTTATGAAAAGAATAATTCTCATGTCAAAAAATTACAGAAAGAATTGGATGATTAAACTTAAAGTGATATGCTGAATGATAATTTGAGTGAGATCAAAAGAAGATAGCCTAATGGGGGTTGCTGAAAGACAGTGATCAGCAAAATTTATTGACAATCATATTACAGTTAAGGTGATTACAATAAGAAATTACACACATGGTGTTATATGTGCTGTGCTGAGATGAGAAGCAATTTTGGGAGGGTTTGTAAACTGGGTAGTATCAGGACACCAGAAACATTGAAATATGGAAAATGAAATTCCAGTTGTGGGACAAGTCTCTGTCCATAAAGGTTCTGGGCAAAATCAGAAACAAAATTCCATTGCATCAGAAAAAAAAACATGTTAACTAAATTTGTTAATCTTTTATTCTGCCAGAGATGAGGGAAAGGCAACCATTTTGAAACACACCAGAACATTTGTGTCCTTGACAAAGCCTGACTGGGAGACAAACTAACCAACCTAACCTGATGGCGATGATTATTGGAGCCTAACTGACCTGAAGGAAGAGAAATACAAATTTTCAGTTCACTCTAAACATCGTGACCTACCTAAGGGGCAGGAGATAGAAAACTTGCATGTTTGTGAAATTTACAGACCAGAGGTGTAGGCTTATTAAAAGACTAAGGCATAATGATAAGACTGTAGAATGTTTCTCCTTTCATCACCCTTTGCCTCTTCATGACTAAAGGTAAATTTGTAGCAATTTCTTTTACCTAGTACATCATGTCAGAAATCTCAAAAAAAATTTTAAGACATAAGAAAGTGCAAAATCGTGCCCCACAGTTTGAAGAAACAAAGTGTCAAAGCCAGGCATGATAGGAATGTTAGAATTAACAACCAGAGTTATGTAAAATAGCTGCGATACATATACTGAAGTTTTGTGAATAGTTTAGGCAGCATACAGGAACAGATGGACAATGCAATTAGATATGTGGAACTCCTAAAATAAAAAAGGAACACTAGAAATAAGCACTAATAAAAATGAATAATAACTTTCATGGCTTGTTTGTAAACTTAGACATGGCTCAAAGAATGATCTTGAAACAGAGAATACATAAACTGAATCTCTGAAAAAATAGAAGAGAGCAAGGACTGAAATAATATCAGAACGGAATAACCAAGGAATGCGAGACAGGTATAAAAGGTGTAACATACAAAATGGGAATACCAGAAGAGTAAAAGGAAGAAGTATTTGAAATAATGACTGAAAATTTCTCCAAATTACTGTGATCTACCAAAACACCAATCCAGGAATCTTGGAGAAACTGAGCAAGATAATTGTCAAAAACTACACATAGATATAACACACATTTTCCAATTACAAAAAAAAATCAACAATAAATAAAATTTTCTTGAAGAAATCAGAGGAAAAATACCTCACCAATATATGACTTCTCAATAATCATGCAAGCAAGAAGAGAGTGAATTAAATACTCAAATTTTTGAGAGAAAAATTTCCACATGCCTATATAACCTATAAGAAGAAAAGAAAGAGTACCAAGGAAAGAATAAGTAAATAAAATAATGAAAAATTAAAAAAACCTATTTTTTGTTTTTCTTAATAGATCTAACAGAAAGTAATTTGTTCTGAATAATACTTGCAACATTCTGTTTGATTATGTTTATGTACATACCATATATGCATGTGCATTTAAGTAGCCTTATAAATAAGTCGAATTACAGCAATGATACTAAGGATGGGAGGAAGGAATTAAGATAATTTTATTATAAGGCACATAATTTTATTATAATTGACATTTGGAAGGGGACTTGGATTGTTTTAAAATGTATACTGAAACCCGTAGGGCAAACATTAAAAATGTAAAAAGAAATATAAACTGTGTTTTAAGACAGGAGAGAGAAAATCATAAAATGCTCAGTAAAACCACAACAAGTAAGAAAAGTAGGTGAGAAGAATAAGAACAAAGAACAGGGACAAGTAGAAAACAGTAACATATGGTAGCTATTAATTCAGCTAAATAATTATTTCAAACATCAGTGGTCTAAACATACCAACTAAAACAAAGATTGTCAGAGTGGATCAAAAGATACCACTCAACTATACATTATCTACAAGAAATATTCATTTAAAATATCAAAACCCATTTAGACTAAAAGTAAAGGGAGAGAAAAATATGCCATGCTAACAATAATCAAAAGAAGGCAGGTATCGCTACATGATTTAAACTATGTATGATATTCTAAAAAGACAAATATATGAAGACAGAAGAAAAGATCTGTTGCCAAGTGTTGGCATATGAAAAGAAAACAAGTCTTCCACATTAATTTTGATCATTGAATTAGGATTTTTTTCAGATGAAAATCAAGTATTCAGGATCATTCACTTTATAGCTCATCTCAGAGAAAACAATTGTGAATTCGAATGTATATTCTTTTTGAGAACATCTAGTTATTGTGCTTAGAAGTAAAATGAAATTAAGTGTGGCAGAAAGGAAAAAAAAATACCTGAGTGAAACAAAATAACGAAAAAAGTTTACTTCACTTAAAAGAAAAAAGTTGAACTCTTTCTATGCTTAGAACTTTATTTAAGGCAAACATTTAAATTTCACAAGATTATTTTGATTTATTAATTGAGTTATTTGATGGATGATAGCATTGTGTAACTGCCATTTTAGGTGAATTAAAAATTAAAAGAATTTTTTAAATATTTATATACACATATTTCAGGGAAATAATCCTGAGAAAAACACTTCTTTTATTACTATTATTCTGAAAGAGGTCATCATCATCTCTTACCAGAAGTATTTCAAAAACCTCCTGGAAAATCCCCACTGCAGCCCTTGCCCATCTTCAGTTCAGTCTGAACAGAGTTAGAAGACAAATCACCACCTAACGTCTTTGCTTAAATATAACCTTTAGATGTGCCCTCGTGGTGCAGTGGTCGGGTCCACTGCCTCAGCTGAGTGCAGTCCACATGCCAGGGTCCTGGGTTCAGGGACTGAGAGAACAGCCAAGATGAACAACTAAATATAATAGGAGAGCTTTCTTCTCTCATACATATGCATATATGTGTATATGTATATATTATATACATAAATACACATGTATTAGACTCCAACTATAACCCCATATATGATTGCAGCCTCTGTTCATTGTACTCCCTTGCTCCTTTTGTAATTTTCTCTATTGCACAATCATCACGTTATAAAGGAATGTATAACTAGTGACTATTAGGCTATTTATCATATAAAATGACCTTATATAATGATGCCAAAAGTACTAAGAGTTTCTATTGATTTAGATTCAGTTATTTCATGGTGTAGCACATTTAATTTTTCTATATAATTCCTCAACATAAATCAGTCAGTGAAGTATCGTTCTAGTTGACTTTGTGTCTGTTTAATATTGGACATAAAATACACTCTTTCATGTAAAGTATTATATATAATATTGAAATATTACAAAATAAACAGCATTAAATAGGATGTGAATACTAGGACACTTTGTTTCCATTATCAAAAATTCCAGGGATTGCACATCACAGAGTAGTTAGAAAAGTGATCTGAAGATGATCACAGAAAACCATCATACATCAAAATTAATTTGTTTGCTCCTCCAGAAAAATCCAGATGAAGTTTCACTAATAGACCATGAGACCTCTGTACTTTAGAATTTTGTCTTGAAAATATAAAAATCAGAAATTATTTTTACTTTTATTTCTAAGTATGCTTCAAATTCTAATGTTTTATAATCTAATAAATGAAATCATTTTAATCAAATTACTTCTTGAAATTTTTTTGTGACACTCAACTGTGTCTACTTTGTAGTCACATTAGAGGTCTTTTGTTTTTATATTTCAATGCATTTTTTATTGTATGGAAACAAAATTTTATCCTAACATAGAATTTAAGATGAGCATCTTTGTAAGTCAACATCTCAATATACTGCGTTAAGTTTATTAACAACAGTTCAATTCTAGTCTTTCTCTCATTACATATCCTTCCCTCTTTTGCTTTGAGTGAATAATGTGAGTGAAGATCTTCCAAAAAATATATTTTATTTGTGCAGCACAGCAATATAAAAGATATTTTCCTTTCTCCTTTTCCCAAAATGGACTGAGTGAGACACATGAGTGCAAGGCCCTTATAACAAACTTCCTAGATGCCAAAACTAAAACAATGCAAGAGGTTATAATGTGCCTCGGTTTATCCCATTAATAGACAAAAAGAGACAGTAAAGAGGTCTGAAAACTCAGCTATAATCCCTTCCTATTCAACCAAGTTCCATTCCTTTTGGGGCCCTGGCAGCAACCTTTCTTTCCACCATCACTGCCCCTTGTAATGTTCCCACATTTCTAAGGTTCAACACATTCTCCAGATGCAAAGGAAAACTAATGCCTCTTGGTGCCCCCAGATTCTGTGTGATACCATGTTAGAATTAATGTACTGAAAATTAGCCATTCACACCTTTATCATGGCATTGCAGAATGTCCTTTTTTTTTTTTTTTTTTTTTTTTTTGTCGTATTAGCACCAACAAAAATATCTTGTGTTTTAAATTGTATGTCTAAGTATTTGGCTTTTTTCCCAAATTCTGCTAATTGACTTCAGAGTAGTTATGTTCTCTGTCCCTTTAAAATACATTCTCCAATGTTTAATTTCTTTTGAACAGTTTCTTCCAAGATTGTTTTCTCTGTTCTATAACAGCTAAAAGAGAGAAACTTTTATTTCCTTCAGATCTCTTATTTTCTACCAACAAAATAGAATCAGACATAGAAAATTTGGAGATTTAAAATATATTATTAATATTTACATAAGCAACCAAACATCTGATCATGCATTTTAAAAGGAGATGCTAGGTAATTGCAACTTGGCTGAATTGACAGCTTTTTGGTTTTTTGATTTTTGGCTTGGATTATAATTGACTCAACTCTAGCTTCCCCTTCGAATAGAGAGTGAAGATCTAAAAGTACACACTGTTCACTGATAAAAACTGTAACACAAATTTTGATGACATATTAAGTTCCACTGAGATTGTAACCATTTTGAAGTTGGAATATAATGATCCATCTGAACAGTTGATGACTAGTAGAAATAAAAAGTCTCCCTCCAAATTTCAGCATACGTATTATTTCTGCCAACTATTTTGAAAGGTTACATAGCACTTTTAGGATTTATCCTTTCGTGTAGATATACACACTTTTGATTAAAATTCTTTTTAAGGACATCTGATTTTCTCTACATGATGGATATTTTGTCACAAACTCTGCCTTTAAAAACATTATCACTATCTTCCTATTTCCTAATACATTTCTGATTTGAGGTTTTGAAAAATAGCATTGTTAAGGTGGCTGAAACATGGAAAACATTGCTACTGTGATTTGTTTTCATAACTGATGATGAAAATAGCTCCAAACCTTTATGTTCAAATTTGAAAAACATGCTGTATAAGTTAGTGATAATGTGTGAATTTTAAATCTATTTTTCTCTTGAATTGTGTAAATACTTCAAAACGAGTGTTAAACTGAATATCTGTATGAGAACTTTAATAGGCCATGTAATGTGTAGCTCTTAAGTAGTCCTTTTGTATGAAAATCCAAATAAAGAATATAGCAAATTCAAATAAATAGATAGCAAATTGGTTCTAAAAATAAAAGTAAATGAGAGTAAAAAATGAAGCAACCTACTTGCAGGAATCTTTGGTTTATTAAAATGTCAGTTTTAAATGTATAAATGAGGACTAAATTCGATAATGGAAAAATGGCTAAAATATAGAATAAAGTAACAAATGACAGATTATTAATTTATCAATTAAAAATAGTATGAAAAATGTAAATAAGCAGAAATACAAACAAAAACATATCAGATGCAGTGAGACATAAATGGTTAGCAAATATTAAAAATTAGTAACAAAATATTAAAGTATATTCAAAGTTTCTTTTGAAAACAAATGCATATTTAGAAAGTGATATTTTTCTTTACCAATTTCTTTAGTTAGAATGTCCAGTGCAAGGATGGATGAACTAATGTTCTAAAGCAATATTGATAGACGATTTAGGTATTTCTGGAGGTCACAATATTTATCCAAACATTGCATATGTATACACCATCTATATATATATAGATAGATATATCTATATCTATGTGTCTATATCTATATATAAGACAGTAGTACCATTTAGAGAAATATATCCTAAAGAACAAATGCTATTGCTGAAAATATTCTTAGATATCCTGTAAGCTACAAGGGTTACCTGAAAAACAGAAAATTGAGACCCAGAGAGATGTAGGTGTTTGCCAAAGCTACTAAATATCATAAAGTCTGGGCTCTGGGGCATTTTTTCTTTGCACTTATCACATATTTAATCCTTTATGTCTACACTGATGACATGTTCACAAAGACACTTCTAACATATTTCTTAACTTTATACATAGTAGTTATAAAAACATATGATAATTATACTTCTCATAATACTTATTTTTTGTAAAAATTGTTGCCATCATGTGAAATGGATTTTATCAAGGTAAAATAATATTCCTGCCCATAGTACTTTGCCTGATAGCTGCTTCAAAGTGATCTGTAAATTCAGAAGTAAGTGCATCAGTCTTTATATAATCATATTCATGTCATAAAATGGAAAATTGTTCTGAAGTTTTGAACTCCCCTTTGAATAGTGATTATGTGTAGGCTAGTGAAGATTAAATTGTAGCACTAAAAGTTTTAAGTGGTTTCAAATCCTTGGAGACTGAGTTGTTAGTTGCCAATGGGTGTAGTTATCTTTACAATGCTCTGAAAACCTTAATGGAAATGTAATGATTTGAAGAATATTAAAGTACTTTTATTACTTTAAAGAAACACCACTGAGGTTACTTTCTTATCTTATATCTACTCCCACCCTCTTTATTTCTATAAGCATTTTATGGACTGAGGTGAGAAAAAACAGACACGACTTGCAATATTTGGTAACTGCTCAGATTTTCCTATTTCTTTCATATAAACTCCATAAAATGAACATTTTTAGGGATAGTAGGCACATTTATAAAAGACTACGTGGTTCAGTTTTTCACATCAATCTCTGTGTGGCTCTGAAGAATGACATAGAGTAATTAATGAATTCTATATAGATACAGAGTATATTAATGTATAATGTCACTATCAGACTGTGTTTTCAGGAACATTATATAATAGAAATTATAAAAATATACACTCATTTAACCTCATTTTTAACCTCAATTTTAAGACTCATTCATAATGCTGCGTATGCCAATAGTTTCTTTTTTATTATCAAGTAATATTCAGTTAGAAAATACACCATAGTTGGTTTATCTTTTCCCACAAAGTGAACAAATGAGTTATTTCCAGTTTTTGACTACTGTGAATGAAATTACTCAAAGCATTTCTGTACAAGTCTTTTTGGAGTCACGCCCTTTCATTTTCTTGGGTAAATACACAGGAATGAAGAGATATGTAACTTGATAAATATATGCCTAACCTTTAAAAAAATTCCAAACTTCTCTCCAAACCATTTTAAACTCCTCCAGCAGCGAATGAAAGCTTCATTTGAAGAATAGACTCAGTAACACTTAATTTGACTAGTCTTATTTTTAGTAAGTCTAATCAATGTATAGTGTAATCTCATTGTGTGGTTTGAATTTTCAGTTCTATAATAGCTAATTTTTGTTTGTGAGTCTCAAACACATGCATTTATTCTACTTACAAGACTTGTCTGACATATATACAGTCAATATATTCTATTTTCTTATGACATCTTTCAAAGAACAAAGTATTTTAATTTAAATGAAGAAAAATTGATCAATTTTTCTTTTATGCTTTGTATTTCTTAAATCTGCATGTATATGGACAACTAATTTACAACAAAAGAGCCAAAAACAGAGGAAACCCTTTTGAATAGTGTTTGGAAAACTAGTCACATGCAAAAGAATAAAATTAGGCTACTATCTATAGCATACACAAAAATTAATCAAAATGGGCTAAAAACTCGTAAGACATGAAACCATAAAATACACAAAAGGAAACAAGCCAAACACTCCTGACATAGTCATAAATATGTCTTGGGAGACTTTGTTCTAATGGCAAACAAATGCAAAATAAACAAATGAAGCTCTATCAAACTAAAAATCTTCTATACAGCAAAGAAACTTGCATCAAAAAAAATGAATGAGAGAAAATATTTTCACCTCATAGGTCAAATAATAGTCAATATACAAAATATATAAAGAACTCATAAAGTATATCTTAAAAAAATAAACAATCATATTAGAAAACAGGTAAAGGAGCTGAAAGCACACCTTTTCGAAGAAGACATACAGATAGCAAACAAGCAACTAAAAATATTGGTCGGCTGTTGTTACTAGGGAACCGCAATCAAAAGTAACAATGTGATGTCACCTCACACCGATTACAATGGCTATTACCCAAAGGCTGGAAGCGTGAGGATATTATGTGACAGTAACCCACGTACAACCATATGAAAAATTAAATAAAAATAAAACCGAGATGTTTTCTCCTCTGCCTGCACCTTCCCTTTAAATTTTTTTAAATTTCTATATTTTCTTATTTTTGTCTAATTTTTATTGAGAATTTAATTTCTATGGGAAGATAATCTTTCAAAATTTTAAAATTTTGCTCTATTCTTCAGTATATGATTTGTCTTAGTGAGTGCACAAGCACATTTAAAAGGATTACACATTATGAAGTTCTTGGATACAGACCAAGTTGGTTCATGGTGCTCTTTAGATCTTTTCATAAAATCAGTTTGTTTGTTTTTTTGTCTAGTTCTGTTATCACTGAGAGAAATGTCAAAAGTTTCTATTTATGGAATAGTTTTTTTTTTTTCTTTTCAATTCTGTTCAGTTTTGTTCAACATATTCTCCATCCTTATTAATAGGCACGTAATTATTTAAAGTTAAATATTTCTCATGAATTTGTTTCTTTCATCATAACGAACAATCCTGTATCTTTAAGGAGGCCCTTGGTTCTGTGTTCTACTATATTAGGTGATAAAAGAGATATGGTAGCCTTTTTACATTTTCTCAGCATTATGAATGCATTTCTATTATTTTCAACTCTATAGGCATCTTATAGTAAACGATTAGTTTACAAAAATTTCTATCATAGTGTGACTTTATTGGGGTCTTTAATCATTACCGTTTAATGTAATGTTTGCTATATTTGGATTTAAGCCTACTGCTTTGCATTTATGTTCATTTTGGTCTTTGTTTTTGTTTCTCTGTTCCTAAATTTCTGCCTTCTTCTGTAATGAATAAATATATTTTATCATTTCATTTAATCTATTGATTTTTATGCTGTATCTTATCATTTTTTTCTTTTTTGTACAAAGTTGCTCTATGGATTGCTATATAAAATAGAAAAATTTAGTCTGCTAAATGCAAAATGCAAAAATTTATAACCCATAGATAAAAGCTTTCATCTATATCTACACACGGTGATATCACACTACATAATTTTGCTTTTATATGCAATAATAGATATTTGAATTTATGAAAAATAACTTTTCTTCTTACCGTATGTATTCGCTTGTGTTAACTCTACATTTATTTCTGAAGAAAAAAGTTTCTCCTGATATCATTTCCCCCCACATTACAAAATTTCCTTTAATATTTCTTAGAATTGCAGATAAACTGAGGACAAATTCTCTTTTACATCTGAAAAAAGTTAATTTTCCTTCATTCCTATAGGATCTATTCACTAATTGTTCTTTTGAAAAAAGTTATTTCCTTGTAATACTTTAAAATATTATGCCTCAGTCTTGGGCTCATAGTTTCTGATGAGAAATGTATTGTCATTGGAATAATTGCTCCTCTGTGCACAATGTGCAAATTTCTTTAGCTGCTTTAAATGCTTATTTATATTTCTGAATTTGATTCAAATTTGATTTTGATAGGTATTATTTTTATATATTATATTATATATTATATTTGATAGGTATTATTTAATGTTATATTATTTAAAATTGCTTAGTTTCTTCACTTTGAAAATTTCTGTCTTCCCCAAATTTGGAGCATTTGTGTCCATTATTAATTCATGTATCTTTTTGTTTTCAGATTTTTTAATTCTCTCTTCTGGGTCTCTAGTTAAACAGATATTCCACAGTTTGATATTGTTCCACAGGTCCTTAAAACTGTTCATGCCCTGTTTTTGCTGCTACATTCTGCTGATAAGCGCATCCACTAACATTTTACTTGAAAAAATTCATTATCTGTTTTGAAATTTTCACTTTTTTAACTATAGTTTCGAATATTTTCTTGAAATGTCCTCTATTTCCAATGTATTTTTATTTATTCATATGAAACGGTTTTATACATGATTTAAATCTCTGTCTGATAATTCCAAATATCACAGTCATCTTGGGGTTAGTATCCCCTGATCATATTTTATCATGAGAATTTGTCGGAATTGCTTAGTCCTTTGTACATTGAGTAATTTTGAATTTTATTTGGAAATTGTGAATATTATCTAGTTTCTGAACCTTGTTACGTTCTTCTGGAGAATGTTGATGTGTTTGTACTAGTAGAAAATTAAACTGGTTGCATTGTGATTATAAATTCTGATTTGCCTTCTTTGTATAGTGCCTTAAAATTATAGTAATCCCTCTTAGTTTTTTCTACGGTGATTTAGATTTGTCATAAGTAGGAGTAGTTTGGGGTTAAGCTGAGATTTTTGTAGGTGCACATGTATAATTAGGGAGCGTTCCCTGACTCTTTCTTCTAAAGTAATTCATCTGTCTTCTACAGCCCACAGGGACCTTTTTCTCTCTTATATATAACAATAAATCTTGAGTTTCTTTTTAAGATTTTTCTCCAGGAGTCCAAGGGGCTCTGCACCCCTCTTCTGCTTCCCACTGGACTTGAGACAATGTCCTGAAAGAAAAAATAAAACTTAGATTCTTACCTCCATTTAGATTTTTTTCTAATTTCCATAATCTAATTGCATATAATAACTTTCCAATTACTTTACATCTAATTACTCTTTTAATGTCAGGCAACTTTTCTTTTTTCTTTTTTTGCATTTACACAATATTTTTAGTTCTAATCAGTAAAGGTGACAGATCTAATGATGCTATATAGTAATGGAACAAGAACTCAGTAATTCACCTTTATTAATCTTAAGTGAGTGATGTTTCAGCAGCATGGATATAGTAAATGTAGTAACTAAGAAGGTGAGGAAGCTCAGTGAAGCAATTCTTTAGAGTAATTTAAAGGTATTCCTTTATATTAATGGATACTCACTGTATATCATTTCCTGTCATGTTTTTACAATACTCTAAGCCAGCGGGGGTACTGAGTAAATAAGAATATTATTGTAATGACTATCAAGATAATAGAAGAAAATTTTCAGTTTCAAATCTAAGTGAAAAAAGAAACACTAGGAATACATATTTAATAACTCCTTTGATACATTAGTTGCTTATCCAATACTCAATGTCCTTTCCTGGTATTAATTCTTTTCTAGGATTCATAGAATTGCTGAGTTTCAAGTGGTAATCATAGTTGGTCTAATCCAATAATGATAATGATTATAGATTTTATATAAGAAAATAAGAAGCTGAGGCAAAAATGGTAGAGTTGAAATACCAGGATCTAATAGCAAAAAATTTCAGCCCCATAAATTTTCCTTGTTATTGAGATTCTTTGGAAATAATGTCCTGTATTTTGCTTTCCAAAAACAATACAATTATTATTTGAAAATCATATTTATTGCATATTAATTTTAATATTAAGGAACATTTTTAAATAATTTATGTTGACAGTGTCTCCATATGTATTGACAGATTTAAAGCTAGTTAAAATTTTATCATGATTTTTTATTTTAAAAGTCAAATGTTGATGTGCCCTGGTAAAGTAGTGGTTATGCCAATCATCTCTGAAGGAGCAAGGCCACATACCTCTGGGTTCCACTCCCAGGTCTGGGGGAAACAACCATTGTGAACAACTCTTCTTGCATTCCTAACTACTGATCTCCATTCCTGCCTGTCCTGGTGGTTGAAAAAAAAATCAAATCCTGGTCACCTATAAGGATCAAATTTCACATTTTGTGTTGGAAATAGTTGTTTGTCCCTCTAGATTTATTCTCAACACTGTTCCTTGCCTAGTTTATGTCAGCACACTATTCCCAAGAATTCTGTAGTTCCATTGGGCTTGGACAATGATCCCACATTGATCTTAACTGGAAATAAGAGTAGATGGTTGAGTTTGCTCCAGGTATTTGTCCTCATTATTTGTGTCACAATATTTGCTGTGTAAAGGGAGGGTACACAGAGTTTACACTTAGTCTTAAAATATGCATTGTGTAGAAGGGCAGATAGTAAGTGCCAAATAAGACAGTGAAAAACTCATTACAGATGAATCAATGTGACTGTGGGAGTTATTGACACATAAAAAGCTCTAAAGATTCTGGTATAGTTGTGACTTAAAGTTCAAGTCACAGCAGAGTGATAATTATATAATCATTCATGGAATAGCCCTTTGTATCATAATCAGGCAAATGGACTTATTCGGGTAGATAATGCAGGGCATTAAATAGTACAGTTACATGGTAAGAGTTTTGTTACAGAAAGATCTCTTTAGCCAAAGTGCAGAAACTATATTGGAAGAGAGGAAGAATCATTAGGAGACTAATTGTATCAATAGTTATGACATTTTTCTTAGCATGAAAGAGAACCTATGAGAGACCATTTTTATTTTAATGATAAAAGAGTTTTCTTTAATATAATAATTATAATAATGACAATAATAATAAATGTAGGAAGGATAAAGCCAGTGTTGTCAAACTACATTAAGAGCAGAAACTGTTTTTCAAGCTGTTCTCTAGGGAAAAAAAAACAAAAAACACTCTTAACAACAAAGGTAGTACATCTTTATCTTTTGGAGATTAATATGTTTTCTCCAACTAATCATTGGATGATCCTGAAGACATGTACCACAAATACATTTAAAATTTTCCAAGGCATATATTTGAGTTAAGAACCCGATGAGGGTACTTGGCTGGCACATACTGTTCATCTTGGGAGTCAGAGGAGGAGGGTTTCTCACTTGTCCACTTCAGTGTTGCTTTCCTGATTTGCACTTATGTATCACAGCACTTATGAAATTGCAGCAAATGTTATCTCTGTGAAAATGACCATTAAATAAGATACAAAAACTTAGCAAAAGTTGAGAATTCAATTACAGTGTGAGACTGTGCAAAAGAAAGAAATAGCCTTGGAGTGAAACATAATTAGGGCTATGCATTCTCTGTGGATAAATTGGAGAGTTTGGGATGGGTTTAAAATGTGGCAAGGTTGTGCTGCATTCTCTAATAAAAACCAACTAGATGCATAGAGTACAATAAGGAAAATTGTTAATATTGGGGAGGTATTTCTCTGGGGAATTAAAAGAAGGTAGGTGACCCCATCTAGCATCTGTGTCAATATACTAGAACTTAGAACAAAGAAAAATATTAATATTACCCACTGTGAAAATTGTTATCTGTTTAATGTTCTTAATGGGATTTCCCTAGTTAAAGATTGGTCAAAGGAAATAAAATAAGATTTTATGGATTTTTGACACATAGCTTCCTGAAAGATAACATTTAAACTTGAGTACAAAAGGGAGTAAGTTTGGAAACTAAGTGTCCTTCTGTTGTCTTAGGTAACCCCATAAAACTCACTGATGGTAGCAGTTATTCTCCATCAGATGTAGCTGTGCATTGTTGGGAGAAAGACCTGAGTAATCACTTTGGTTATTGCATATCTCTTCCTGCTTGAACTAACATTTCTGGGTCCTATGTTGTTGTATTTATCAGTGATATATGATATCAGATAAAGTCTCACATAGTGGACATCTTTTTTGATACTCTGATATTTCATGGCAGCATAATGTCAAAAATTCAGAATTTTTTTATAATAGTTTTATTATTTCCTTGTTTACATTGTTTCATGCATTTTAGGATATTGAAATCATGCTGTATTTCACATCACAGCCATCACCAGGATTCTGATGTCCTTTGTCTATACCTTGCTCCCTTCTTCCTTTTTTCTTCTCTTCCACATCCCTAGTAGTCATAATCTTGGGTCCTGTGAATTTTGTTGGGTTTGTCTGCTGATTTGTTTTGTTTCTTTATATTCCACATATGATGAAACCATCCTGTACTTTTGCTTTTCTTTTTGACTTATTTGATTTAACATAATCTCCAGTTCTATCCAGAGTGTTGCCAAGGATTTGATTTCATCTTTTTCTTTTTTCTTGGTTGTGTAGAATTCCATTAAGTGTATATACCATAGCTGCTTTATCCAGTCATCTGATGAATGTCATTTAGGTTGTTTCTGTGTCTGGACTATTGTGAATTCTGCTGCAATGAAAATAAGGGTCCAGTCATTTTTTTTCAGATTAGACTTTTGTATGTTCTGGTTACACAGCTATAAATGGGATTGCTGGATCAAATGGTAGATCCACCTTTATTTTTTGAGGAAATTCTATATGGTTTTCCAAAGAGGTTGCTCTAATTTACATTCCTACCGACAATGTAAGTGTAACTTTTCCTCCAATCTCTCTCCGACATTTGTTGCTTCTAGATTTATATATGTGTATATATACAGAGAGAGAGAGAGAGAGAGAGAGAGAGAGAGAGAGAGAGAGAGAGAGAGAGAAAGACCATTACACTGGTGTGAGGTGATATCTCAGATATCTCATTATAGTTTTTATTTGCATTTCTTGATGATGAGTAATGTAGAACATGTTTCATGTGTCTGTAGATCATCTTATGTCTTTTTTAGGTAGGTGTGTATTCAGTTATGCCTATTTTTTGAGTGGGTTGCTTGTTTTTTTTTGTTGTTGAAATGTATGTATTCTTTATATATGCTAGAGGTTCAACTTTTGTTTCATGTATGTTGAGAGAATATGTTTTTCTTTTCTATGGGTTATCTTTTTGGTTTATTGTTGGTGTCTTTCACTGTACAGGAAGTTTTCAGTTTGTTCAATTTCCTGGAGAATGTCCCTGAATTTTAATAGGAGTTACATTAAATCTGTATATTTCTTTGGTTAGGAGGATGATTTCAATAAATTGTTTTTTCTAATCCCTGAGCTCAGACTGTTCTCCCATATCTTTTTGTCTTCTTATATTTATTTTATTAAAGTCTTATAGTACTCATTGTAGAGGTATTTAACCTCCTTTGCTAAGTTTGCTTCCAAGTATTTTATCTTTTTTTGTGCTATTGTGAGTAGAGTATTTTTCTTAATTTATATTTCCTCTACTTCGTCATTTGTGTACAGGAATGCTACTGGTTCTCTGTGTTGATTTTATATCCTGTTACTCTGCTATATTCATTTATTATTTCTAGAAGATTTTTGGCGTGCTTTAGAATTTTCTAGGTATAGTAACATGTCAACTGCAAATAATGATAATTTTATATCTTTACTAACTTGGATTCCTATAATGACATTTTCCTGTTTTATTGCTCTGGTCAAGTCTTCCAGAATTATGCTAGTGGTGAGAGTGGGTATCATTGTTTTATTCCAGATCTTAGGAAAGAATATTTTTAAGTTTTAGTATTGGCTATGGTTTTATGATATATTGATTTTATTATGTTGATGTATGTACCTTCTACTTCCATCTTGGTGAGTGGTTTGTTGTTTTTTTTAAATCATGAATTGTTAATGAATCTTGTAAAATGCTTTTTTCTGCATCTATTAATATGATCATATGATTTCTGATGTTCTCTTTGTTGATAGGATATATTACATCAATTTTTTGCATAATTTGAACTATTTTTGCAGAACCCCATTTTCACTAGGGGGGAAATGTTATTGTTTACAGGGTCATTGTTATGCCAGTTATATTTTAACAAATTATGAAGGAAACATCAAAAGTCATAATAACATAATTTTTTGTAGGAATTAGTCTTATTATTTTAAGAGTAATAGATATGCAGACTTAAAAGCTTTAGTGCCATTTTATTTAATAGGAAATGTATATTCATGTAATAACTAAAAGTGAATGACAAAAATATCTGAAAATTAGGTTCCATAGAGTTGTTTTATGTAAAAAGAAAAAAACATTTTGTTATCTAACATTTAAAAAACAATATGACTGAAAGCATTCCATAATGTGGAGTAACTGTATAAAACCAATTTAAGCATACAAATATGTTTTGCATGCTAATCATGAGAGGGAGAATATCCCATTTGCCACCATCATCATTCCCAGGACAATTGTGGAGATGCCTTAAATCCCCAGTCCTACCTGTTACTCTTTGGGTCAGTTTTGCCAGAGGAGTTTTTGCTGATAGGGCGATATGAGTGTATTTTGAAATATGCATAACTGTGGACTATCTTCTGACTTTGTAGATAAGGGCGGGTTTTATATGGGGATATGAGGGAAAGCAATGTTTAAGCAGTGAAAGGTGGAGCAAATGCTACAAAATTCTTAAGAAATGGTTGTTTCCATGGAGATATAGAGAGAGGGAACAAGGTTATTTCTAGTGACTTTTTGAAGAGATAAAGACTGAATACAGGTTCAGGTGAGAAAGAGGTGTCATAGGAGCATCATGAGACTTTCTGCATAGAGGGATGGTAGGTGAGAAGAAAAGAGAATTGAAGATTCAATTTCCTCAAAACAGAATATTTGGGATAAGAGTAAGCAGCAGGTACTGGCTTGTGCAGGTAGATTATATATCCCAGTTTTCCTACGTAAAGAACTTCTTCCAAAAATCATTCTGTACTCTACTTCCAAATATTATTTTGTGAAGTGATTCACTTATTTCAGAGTTATATGCTCCTTCTTCAAAACATTGCGGGGAGGGGGATGCTATTTTTATGAATTTCACAAAGCAAGTAATTACATAATTATATAATCACATCTTATTCTTAAAGGAACAAACCTACAAGAAGTTCAATAGCTGAAACACATTTCGAAATTACTCTAAAAACTCAGTATCATGTTCTAAGGGAATTTATAGTGTTTGCTCCTGGTCATACAAGTGCTTTCCTTTGACCTATCTTATTCTCAGTGATGTAATTCTGTAAACTACATGGTCTGAAAGAGTGTCATATTTCAGTGGACTTCACCAGTCTTTAGATTAACCTCATATTCCTCACTTCTTTGTTAATCTGCTTTTCTCTTTTTGTCTATGCCACAGAATCTTTGCTTCTCTTTATGTATAATAGAAACAATTAGTCTGCATTTCATAGAATTTTCAAGCCCATTATTAAAAAAATACACTGGTGGGTAGAAAATATTTCTCTACCAAATGTAGGTTTAGTACAATTAATGAAATAAAAAAATGATTGAAAATATGAGTATTTGTTTATTGCCACTTAGAACTTTGCATTAATACTGCTACCATTTATTACTTAAGATTCACAGCTGTTTTTCATGTCACTTGGACCAGCTATGGCAGAGTCCATGTTATAGTCAGGCATTGAATTAGGGTTTTAGGAAACAAGGGTATTAAGAAATAAGATACAGAAAGAGAGGTCGCAAACTAAAATGTCTAACCGCTTCACATTTCTACTTCACATATCAGCCCTTTAGATCTATAATAAGACCAAGGACAAGAAGAAAATGTTCTGGAAAGTTAAGCATGCCACCAAAAAGGATCCAGAATAAAGGATCTTTATTCTAGAGCCAACGGGTCATTTTTTTTGAAAAAAGGAGTTACTTGATTCTTTAAATTAAAAACAAATATGCCCAGTTAGCAATGAAGAGCATGAATTGAGAACAAATGATCCCTAGGTAGTGAAATTGGTGTAGAGACATTTTGTAAAAAAAAATAATGACAAGAATTAATTGGAAGTAATATTTTTGAGACAAATTTAAGAACTAAAACCAAACAGGATTTAGATGATATATGAGAAAATGGAGCAATCAGAAATTGTTCTGGGGATTTCAGTCTTATGCAGTTATTTTAATTTTTTCATTAAAATTTTATTGAGGTTATATTTACAAGCAAATAAGAAATAATAAGAGATCTATACCTTTTACTCAGTTTCTCCCAATGGTAACATCTTATAAAACTATATAGCCCAATATACAATCAGAATATTGACATTTATAAAATCTACTAATCTTATAGTCTTTTATGTGTGTGTGGTCAAGGGTTATTTTTAAATGCATGTAGCTTCTCCAACAGACTATGTTTAACAAAAATCACCCTCCATTGCCATTAAATGAGCATGAAGTTTCAGTTACACAAAATGATTAAGCTTAGACATCCATTGTATAATATTGTATCTCTAACTAACACAACTGTTTTGTACACTTAGATTTTTTTGAGAGGATAAATATGCTAAGTATTTTCAACATCACAACAAAAAATCCAAATGTTTGTTCTTTTTTCCTAGTGATCATTTTGGAAGACTTTACTTATGATATTACTGTTGAAAATTCCTTCAATATTGTAAATTACCTTCAATATTACTTGATGGGGGTTATTATAATCAGAAAATGCTTATCCATTATAGATGCTTGTTTTATTAATTAGATGATTTATTGATTGAATTTTTTATGATGTATGGATAAGTTGAGAAGAGTATATTAAATGAACAGATTTTGATTACTCATCCTTTTACTAAGATACTCCCTGTAGTTTAGCTAAAATTGCTTATGATAAGCTGTGGGAATAGAAACAGAATCTGGTGTGTCCGCACTTCTCTGACAAAACATAATGTACCTCCTCTACTTTGCCTGTATTCATTCTTTATCTTCCCTGCCCTCCTCCATCCTAGTCAGTTTCCAGTCTCCCATGACATCCTTGTGCCTTTGATAATAGTAAACCCTTGTTCTTATTCTGTCTCTTACAGAGAAGCACATTCTTTTTGGTTTTAAATGATGTAGGAGCTCTTTGTTTTACTAGCAACTCATTACTGCTTATTATGAAAGGCTACATTACTTGACAGTTCTGAAAATATAATACATGTTAGCTCTAAAAATATAATCCTTTCAGTGTAGGTAATTTTTTCATCAATAATGACACTTTTTTTTGAAATGGGGAGCCCATCATTTAAAATGTAATATTTTAATGATTCAAATGGAAATTACCGCATAAATAAATGTTGTGACCTTGAAACTTTTATTCCTGAAATAGACATTTTACTGACTTCTAATTTTGTCATGTCAACTTTGAGCCATATCTTGAGTCTGTGATGAAATATATTAAAATCACATATTTAGATTATGTGTATTCCACTATAAAGCTGAAAAATAGAATATTCTACCAGTACAGAAAGGCTGCAAGTTTACTAAAACTAAAGCTCGAATGCTAGCAAAGTGTATAATAGCTAGTCAGTAATTCCATTTCCAAATATCTGGACTCCTACTAGGCACTTCCTGCACATTCAGAGTTCATCACAAAAAATCTTCAATTAGTACCAGAGGACACTGTAAAAGGAAAAAAAGAGTGTTAGTGTGTGCTTGGATGCAGATGTTGTCACCAAAGAAAGAAGCGATTGCATGCCAGTCGACACAGACAGCAACCTTGTTTTATGTGAGAGATTTACATAGTAAGAAAAGACTTAGGAACTTGCGACACGCTTTTCAGTATTCATTAAATAGAAAAAAAATCCACTTATTCTTCCAGTCATTATTTTTTGTGAATCTTACATTCTGCATGATTGCATTCCATTAAGTTCTAAAGGTCAGAAGATTACTTTTTTTATTTAAATCTAGCAAAATATTGAACTTTAATAATTGACTCATGCGAAACATCATTTAAGATGATAACTTTCCAAGCATTTATGCTGGTAAGAACAAATTTTTTCACTGCATACACAAATTAGATATTAATTAGTTGCTCTATCGGGTCATTCATTGCCATTTAAAATTGCTTCCTTTTACTTTATATTAAAATTTATTGCATTTAATTAGTGCCAACAAGACAGGTAAAACTAAATGTCTGCATATTTATAATATTGGCTACCGCTATTGTGTTTTTCATTACAGATTGTTTAAAATATGTTTTGATGTTTTCCAGTTGAATTTGTAGCACTTTGAGGTTAACCAAAATTTTTTTTATCTTTCTAAAGATTAGCATTTGAGCTACTCATTAATATACTACTTAGTCTAAGAAAATAATATATTACACATGCAGACTTGTATTATAATTTATTGACAAAATATTGCTATTGACAAATAATCTAAATTCATCAAATTCAAAATAACAAATGGATTTAGCATTCCTATACTATCATATATCTGGTAGTTTTTGTAGAATGGCTTTTAAAAGGAAATCTGAAGTCATGCTGTGTTTCTTTTTTTGGCTGTATCTTTTTAACCTACCATTTTAAATCTTCTAGAGCAATACTTACAGAGATAAATAGAGCTACTTCAAATATGTCCACAATGCATGCTGGAAATTATTCACAATATCATATGGTAGAACTTAGTCTGCTTAAATTACAAGTTTAATTTTATTTGTTTACCTGGCCTATTGGATTTGTGAAATCGATTCATGTTATTCCAACTCATGTGAAAACTTTGGTTCAATAAAAAGTTTTAATTTACAACTGTTTTCTTTTCCTGTGAGGGATATGCCTCAAAGATCACGAAATATTCTTGTGTAGTGCTCCAAGCACTCAAAGGAATCTACGAAGAAAAATCCAATGAATGAAGACTCATTTTGTTTAAAGGAAAGCATTTATGAATTTGAAGGAAGAACAAACAGAAGTAGGATAAGTAACTCTTCTATACTGGAGGCAAATTATTCCAGCAGAGCTGCCTTCACTCTGGAAATAACACTCCACATTGCCACCCCCATCTCAGATCACCTCTGTGATGGTCACTGTGACCAGATCCCTGGGAAGGGAGACAACTTTAGTTCACATATCATAAAAGTAGACTGAGCAACATCACAATCTCACTTAGAGAGTGATTTTGGAGGACAGTCAAAAATGTAGTTATTCCCATTGTTATAAAAAGTATCCACTTGTCCTGTTGACCAGAAGTATAATATTCTCTGGTTCCTGTGAATGGTCCACCAGTTTGACTGATTATCCTGACCTGGCAATGACCATTCATCACAGGAATGAATTTTTTGATCAACTGAAGTGCTTAACTGCAATGGAACACAGAATGGGATAGTGGAGAAAAGAATAATTAACTTAAATACAATTAGGTTCTTATCAGCAGTTACAGACTTAATGGATTGTTATTTATCTCTTCTTCCTTGCTCTGATTATCTATCTAATCTACATTTCTGATTTCCTTTTTCCCAGAAAACTTTCTCCTAATATTTTATGTAAGACATATTTTTGAACTATGTAATTGGTTTTGTAGAGAAGAAATGCAATTGGGTTTGATCTAGCAGATAAATAATTGTCACTGAGATATGAATACAGTGACCATTGAGACCAAAGGAACTAGGAAAAATTATTGTATGTTTTCCATGATACAAGAGTGGTTGATTATTTCAGATAGGAACATTCTACTATTATTGATCAGGATGTCAAACATGCCTAGAAGGAGTACCACTGATAGGTATGAGGGATTATCATAGAATACGATTTTGACAGTTAGTGGTCCCACCAGAAAATGGTGGGCAAGGGTACTCTTTTATATACTTTCTTTCATTTGAGATTCTGGATATAACATAGGTGCAAACAATAAGAAATATTTACATGATATTCGGAAAGTCCAAGTGAGCACACCACCATATATTTGCTGTTTCTTACTTTTTATCTGTTTGGTTGGAATGAATTTGTTATGTTGATGACTTTTTAAAAGAGAGAAGTAGGGATGAAGGCAGGGAGGCAGGCAGGAAAGAAAGAAGGAAGCTAAGGGAGGACGAATAACGTCCTTTAATTTATTTGGTAATGTTTGGTTGTCCCCACACCATGGGTAGTGAACCTGGATCCCTGGGCTTCACATGGTCAACACCTCCAGTAGCTTCCCAGTACCTGAGTCCTCAGGACATGCTATCTTGATGGCATTTGGTTCTTGGAAGCTTTCCTGATTTCTGCAGCTTCCCCAAATGTGGTAACTCTTTGATTGTTGATATTTCCTCATTTTTGTTGGTTTTCTATTAATGTAGAGTGGTAAGGTTTTGAAGATCACAGTTATGGAATTAGCTTCCCGACACGATAGGTTTCCATCAAATTACAGTGCTGTCATTTGTTTCCTCTTAAGAATAGGAAATGTTAATCTGAAAGAAGATAAGTATACAGAAGTTCTCAAGTCCTCAGAAATTACAGTTCATAGCGGGAGCTAATTGAAACAAAATATCTTCCTTCCCAGTGCTCATGTAACACTGGCAAAGTGTATATATATGTATCTATATATCTATATATGTATCTATATATAGATATATAGATACACACACACACACACACACACACACACACACACATGCTCACATTCTCCTTCTCTGGAGTCAAGATGTAGTCTGCCAGTAGGTCATCCACACATTATGTTACATACTCCACTAATAAGCTTCCCAGATAGAAGAGACAATGTATTAGAAGCTTTGAGATCACCAGGGCTACCATCTTATTCTTGAAATTTATAGCATTCAGCTGAAATAAATCGTCAGATTGACTGATCTATTAGGGTCCACCGGACATGGCAGAGATAGTAATAACAGTACCTCAAAAATACAGAAGCAAACTTGTGTCTAAGAAAATTGAAATTCCATGTGGAAGTCACAAATAATCGCTGAAAATATGGTTGCAGTGTGTCATTCGACAAAAGAATAATCTTTACAATAAGGGACTTCTGAGATGACAAATGAGAAATTGTGTACTAAACAACTTGAATAAATATTCTGTGAATTAAAAGATTTAGAAAACTTAAATGGACAAGTATGTCTATTAATTTATGTACCTCAGGTAGTTTCCTATAGGTTTACCTAATTGTTATACACATTATACTTATTAAAATATGCATTTTAGATGGTAGCTTGTTTCTTTGATTATCATGTATTATCACTGTTGATCTATGGAAAGCACACAATGCCTAGCATATGTTTTCATAATTTCATTTTTTTTTTAGTTTCTGTTTAGACATGAAAAGAATTTATTGAGCAAATTCTGCTTGCAGTAAGTCAATTTCCTAAGATTGGATGAGGATCAGTAAAATAATGACTCCATTATTTGTTCTTAACTCTCTTAATGTCTTATCTCTCACAAAATTACCTGTGTATAACTGGTTTAATAAATATATATTATAGCCAAGATAAAGCAGTTTTGCTTCTATTAAGACTGGAGAGTTAACACGGAAGATTATTTGCAATCTATATTCAGAAAAAAAGTCAGCATATAAAATGAAAAATAAGAGGTCAAAATAAACATAGACTAGAATAAAGTTTTGTTTAAAACTTTCAATTTAATTATGCTTTGGGGAGTTTTAAAAAAGTCTTGCTTTTATTTTTATTTATTTATTTTTTACCATTTTGATTATTATCATCTATATAATTTTGATAGCCATAAACTTCCTCACACTTAATATCAGAAAACTCGAAAATCAGCCTAAATATTTACCTCATTATGGCAATTCATGAAATTTTAATACAGTCTTCCTGTGCCACAGGTATTTATTATTTTAGAAGCAAAATTTCACAAAGCCGTATAAACTTTCTTTTGTGCCTTTAAAGAAATAATTTTTTAAAGCCTCTAAAATACAGCTAAAGTAGTATTCAGAGGATAAGTCACAGACCTAATTGTTATAAGAAAAAAAGGATATTAATAAGTATATTTTGCAGGAAGTTAGAAAATATACTTAGAATATACATAAGGAAATAATGAGAATTTTTGGTGGAATTAATATGTACAAAGCATAATTTGCTTAAAACGAGACAGTCAATCATTATAAAACTAAGAAAGAAAAGAAAGATAAATATGCCAAAAAACAAACAAAAAGTAAATCCAAAAAGTTAAATAACGTAGGCATAGAAGTAATCTGTAAGTAACTCTCTCTCTCTCTGTCTCTCACTCTGTCTCTCTCTCTGTCTCTCTCTCTCTCTTAGTCCTCACATCTGTGTTTTATTCTATTTGCATTAGTGAATTACAAATTTTTGACTAGACAATTTTATCTCCTATTTTTGAAATATTTGCTGTTGTCTATGTGTTATGCTTATTTTGTGGATTGTTTGTTGATACCTATCACTTTACGGTACTTTCCGTGAATGTTTTATGGGTGTCTGTAATGAAACAAAAGATATAGATATGGTAGTATTTATTGAACACCTGCAATTTAAATATATTTCTACTTATTCTAAACTTATTTCCTCCTCTTCTCTCCATCACATAATTTAAATGCAATTATTATTTGTTAGTCATTCTCCCCATGTTTACTCTGTATATTAGCTCAGATCCTTTGAGAAGTAGATCTCAAATAAAATAAGAAATACATGAAATCTATGAAAATGCTTGTGATGAATAAAAGAGAGGGAGTCACCAAAACAGGTAAGATGGGAACTTCAGATCACAATGACTGTTGACCTGCCTCCTGGGTCAGGAAGGTTGGAGAAGTGTTTCAGACTTCAGAGCAGTTCTAATAAAATTTGGCCAGGCCGATGTGGAATGTTGAGACAGTCATCCCCTAAGGGAGCCTCACATGTTTCATGAAAGTGCCTGCATTGTTTGCTTCTCAGTTATTTGCTAAAAACCTCCCTCAGGAAGCATACATGTGGAGTCGATGCAGGATATGGAAGATTATCAGCTTTTCCCTATAGCAGGAGATAGGAAAGGTATATTTTCTTGACCACCACACCCTCAAAAAAAGTTTAATACATCTGTCGTAGAACTTCTATCTTAATAGGACTCCTTTTAATTATATTATATTGAAGCACTTGATTGCAAAAGAAATGTTTTAACATTTTGCTTATGCCTTCTGAATTTTCATTGTAAATGAATAGATTGTGAGCACTAGGCTCTGGGATCAAAGAAATTCAATGCTCATGCTCATATATATATGGAAGTTCCATCTTTCAGAACTTACTGCTTGTAGTTTATCCTCTCTCTTCCAAATTATCTTCCTCAATGCTTCTCACTGTGAGTAAAAATGTCTTCATATATAATACAACTGAAATTTGTCTGGATATATAATTATTTTATCATAATTTGTGTGCTAGGCTTCTCTGTAGCCATCTGATATCTTTTAGGATAGAATGTTACTGTGGAGAAACCTGAGGAAAAGTGTTATGTTTTCCCTATTAGGAAGGAGCTAGAATGTCAAAAAGCTTCTTCCGATCCCCATTTTAGTGGGTATAGAGACTAATTCTGGACACTTTTTAAAAAGTACTAACAAGTCTTAATTCGTTTCCTATTTTTATTGAAGTAACATTGTTTTGTAACATTCTGTAAGTTTCAGGTATACATCATTGTAAATCATCATCCATATGTACCATATTACATTCACGACTGAAAGCATAATTCCATCCTTCATACCATTTTACCTGATTTACTCATCCCTGATGGGGGTGAGCTTGGGCATACCTATGAGATGTAGAGTCCATCTGGAAAGAATTCACAGAGAATCTATGGCCAGAATCACACGGTAAATTTGTTAGATGGTAGCAACAGTAAGCTTAAGCTCCCTGAAGGCTGGAAAAGTCTCATAAGAAAAAAACGTGTGTGCCGCCATATGCATTACTCCACATATTTTGCAGATGTCACATGTTCAGAGGCAAGATGACTTTCCCTATATACCTGAGGGATGGAACTCCTCCCTTTCTGGTGTAAGCAGAGGTGTGATCATGAGTTCCTCCAGTCCACCTGGAGTTCTCATTGTAAGTTTTCCTGACACCTGATGTTGTTAAGGGGTGTGACTCAGGTTTCCAAGGGAGGGTCTGTCTGTAAATTCATCTTCTCTATACCTGTGTGCTTGTTAGCCTTAGGTTTGGCCAGCAAGTTTCCTAATTATACATCTGTATACTTGCTTTATAGATTTTAAGTTTTTCTGTCCTATATCCATCTCCCTTCCTCAACCCCTTCTGATAATCAACACTTTATAAAGTTCAGCAACACTGAATTACTTTGGATTGATCATCTGAATTTTTTTTTTCTTTCTGGTTTACTACTTCACCTTTAAATTCTTTAGTTTCAAGGTGAGTAGAATTTTTTCAGGAAGTCATTTATATATTTGAATACTTCTATTCTATTTGAGATATTTAATTTAGTGACCCTGACTTTCCAAAAGTTGTATTTTCTGTATTTGTAATATTCTCCTAGAGAATTTTAACTTTATATTTCTGCTTTTAAACTATTCTCATATTTGTCCTGTTTGGTTCCTTCTGATTTTCAATAGTGTATCTTCTCTTTTTGTGCTTCCAACATTACTTCAATGTCTGTGAAGATTTCATTTTTCTCTCATTTGGTGAGCTAGGTCAGCTCAATTTGATACCACTTACTGTTTCACTGATCTTTCCTGTGTGTTAAATTGAGCTCTTTTAAATATTTTTGAGTGAGCCGCTGCCTTTTGTCTTAATTCAGGATACAGGTGTTCATATTTTGTCATCTGCATCATAACAATATTTTCCAGTCTGTATTCTTTGTCATGTGTTTGCTTGTTTTCTTTTTACCTTATGCTCTTAATAATGTCAAACCTTTGTCAATTCCTTTAAAATGTACTTGTCTTTGAATGGACACCACTGGCAATAGAAGATGCAAAGGAAAGAAACATAAAAGCAGTGAGAAGTGCAAACAGAATTTGGGGAATTCCTAGAAAATTGTATAGAAAGTCTCTAAGTGTAGATGTGACCTTCAGACTTCTTTCCAAACTGCAGAAATTAACCTCTATAAAGCTGCTTCCAGTTCATTCTTTCTTCTTTATGGCAGCTAATTGACAGAAAATATTCTAAAATGATGCTGTATTATTGCCTCCATTCAAGCCTACTATTCTCCTTTTACCAAAAACACTCCATAGTAAGGCCTGCAATTATATCTTCACCCACCACTAATTTCCCTTAGGATTTCTCATTTGAAGAGCTGAACTTTGCCTGCTTCCTATGAACAAAGTTACCAAGTGTTTTACACCAATCCATTTAAAGTTTCACACATTTGTTAAATTTCCTCACATATCCTGTTGTGTGGTTACAAGTTTGTCTTATTTTTGTGACCTGTCACTTATTCTACTCATTAAGTTTAAATGAGTGCTGAGTGGAGACAAATGGAGAAATATATGTACTTAGCTGCCTTAAAGCCCTAATTTTATTGGTGACCTTTGAAGTGTGTCTTTCTTAAAAACCTAGATTAAAGAATCTCAGAGTAGTTCATAGTAGAATTGAGCTGACCCACTTGCATGTGAAAGCTATTTTTCCTTGTGGTTTATGATAATATTTTGACATGTTTTTTGTTAAATTCTAAAACATATGCATGTGTTTTCTATATATTGTATCAAATTACCCATCAGATGTTGAAATTGTTTCAAAACAAAAATTGTTCACTTTATGCCATCATTTTCCCTTTGAAAAATTTTCACATCTCATAAAACATCTTATCTTGAAATAACTGTATTGTAGCATCCTTACTAAATGTTAGTTTTTCCAGATAATAGTTAATACTGGTTTGCATTTGAAATTTTACTGTAAATAACCAATCTGTGTGAAGACAATCTGTGTGAGCAGTATGCAGAGAAACAACAGGAAAGAGAGGTAGAAAATAAGTATATGTGATTTATTCGATTTGTCACAGCTTTTCTAAGCAAGAGTTTATGAAGTACTCAGCAAATATTTATTCAATATCCATTTTTATGCTACTAATCTAACAGACTACAATTAAGACTATATATACATATGATAGTCTTGATCAATAAGACATAATGAAAAAATGACAAAAAAACAAGTATTGTTGAGACTAATTAGCAACATTGCACACACTGAATAAGGTTCAGATTTATTTTATCACACTCACTAGTCTGAATTGCCAAGATTACTGAAAATTCTTTAGAATTGTTCCCAGTAGATTAATGTTTATTAAAAACAAAGCAATCAAAAAAAAAAAAAAAAAAAAGAAAAGAAAAACAACTCAAGTTCTCACGTTAGCCTCTTTATCTACTCCTCCGAACCCAGATTATATCATTATATTGCCAGATTCTCCTTGGTACCCAGTTGTGTTCTCTTTTGCATCATAAAGTCATATTGAAGAGAACCTGAATAGGTTCCATGAAGTTGTAGCTCTTCCAGGAAATCTGGGAGAAATAATAAAACAAGTAGACATTCTGGCTTTGGCAGAACTGAATAAACCAAATAATGTCAGGTGAATATTTTGCAAATTTTTTTTTTACCTTTTCCTGAGAATCACCCATCTGGGCATAGGAGACAAGAGAGAGATAGTTGCTAGTAGCTTGCTACATTGCTAGTTGTTACTTTCTGGGTCTCTGAAAACATTTGAGGTGAGTACTAGCTGTAGCTATCACTGATCTTCAAGGCTTAAATGTGTGGGACTTTTTTTAAAGATCTGATTGCTTGTATTAAATTCTTTGTTAATCGAAGTATCTCTAATGGTTTCTCTCTTAATGACTAATTCTGACTGATAGACTACCCATAGAGTTCTATTATGCTTATTAATTTATTTGCTGCCCAATAGAAGATTTGGATTCCATATTATAATATAACATCGAGGAATAATAGACATAGCAACTGATGGATTTTGATAAGTTTGCACATTATTAAATAACATTTTGTCCATTCAGTCGATGTACTATAATTATACATAATTTTAGCTTTAGAAGAGAACTGGACAATGTCTAGGTAACCTGGAAATTTTCCTCTAATTCTAAACTATTTCAAAATGAAAAGTTGAAAAACACATCATTATGTATAATCTTTGTGTAAACTAAAGTTGCATTTGAATTCAGATTAAATGACATGTGAATTTCATTAAACTCACTGGCAGACTTAAACATTTACTTATAATTAAGAATGTTCATTGATGTATATTATTGTGGTTAGAAATGTTTTTAACTCAGTTTGATCATAATATTTTTGTACTAGTCAAAGAAGTAAGCTAAGGAACTCAAATTAGCTTGATGTTACAGTATTTGGGAAACACGAAAATTATATTTATTATGTATTTAATAATCAATACAAAAATAAAGCTGTATTTACTGCTATGTCATGTGAAGTGAAATGATAACCCACCAGACTGGATGAACTGCCATGCATTAGTGCCATGCATTAGAACCACCTCATCACCACCAAAAGCCAATCATGGAGGACAAGACTGATATTGAGAGGATGAGGAAATTCTTGTCCGAAATAACCATCTGATGAAGTGGAGCTGATGAAGTGGAGCTTTTCAAAGAGCGGAGGGCTGGGGGAGAATGGCCCAAAGGGTTACACGACAGAGATTTTGGGGGAAGAACAGGAGGCAGACAGGTTCAGATGTGCCCAGGGGATACAAGAAAGGAGATTAGATTAAGAAAGAGGCTGGTGTTGGATGCCAGGGCTGTTACTTTGTCACTATTGTAGGGATTGCCCAGGAGTCCTGCATAAGCAGCTGCTTGACTTTTGACCTTAGGGTTTTGCTTCAGGGTTGTTTTTTCACCATGAGGTTGATTCCAAGCAAATATCAAGGAAGGTAAAGACAAAAAACAGAAAAACTATTTTTGTCAATCATTGAATTTGTAAGGTCTTCTTCAAAATCAAAAGTTATGTGCCTCCTCTCTTGTTTCTTTCATTCTCATTCTCTCCTCTTTCCTCTTCCTCTTGTTATCAGATATTATCCACACAGGTGGTCACCCAGTCTCCCACCTCACAGAGGAACAAGAAGAAATACTTCCACTGGGTCCTTTTTTCAAGACTCCCAAGAATGAGAGTCTCAGGCATGAAAGAAAGCAATGTGAAGAGTTTTACTGGCAGCAGGAGAAAGATGAGCAAGCTGCTCTCTGCCTGGAGAGGAGAGGAATGGGTTACCACACAGTGGCCTTGTCTGCATGTCTTTATCCTCTCCTTGTATACATTGGTGATTGTGTAGCTGCAGGCCCAGTATGCTGATGAAGCATTCAGAAGTCGGGTTTCTTATTTGTTTTTTTCTCATGCTAATGAGACATTCTATTATTTCACTTCTGATTGGCCTCATTCGGGGCACCCTTGATTGATCCTCCTGGTTTGCTGTGCTGTTCTTGACCCTCTTTCCAGCTAAGTTCAACACTGATACAGCAGGGAAAGAGCTAAAACATGTTGATGAGATGCTGGGTCCATCCGGAAAGAATTCGCGGAGAGAATTCGTGGCCAGGAACACACAGCAAGTTTATTAAAAGCAGGAATAACTAGTTGAGGTTACATCAAGAGAATACTCAAGTGTGCACGTGCGGGACATAAAGCTGCTTGACTCACAGGCAAAATGGCTTCTGCATATATACTAGGGTTAGAGACTTTGGGCGTGTCCGAGTTACCTGGAGAAAAAATGGCCTGAGTACATAGGGGTGTGTCCCAGATGCAGGTCACTATGTTGAGATCCCCACTAGGGTCTCTTTGAGGTTTCGCCAGTTCCTTTACTATTCACATATCTGCATACTGTCTCATAGATTCCAAGCTATGCTGTCCCCACTTCAGACAGTTTTTATTTTCTGTGGGATTTTTTGCTTCAGACACCGTCCCAGAACTCCTATTTCCCTACTTCTGACTACTGTATCTGCCTTACCCTATTTAAAAAAAAAAAAAAGAAAAAAAAAAATCAATGAGCTCAGCAAAATAAGAAGCAGCAGGTACTTAACAATAAACCTCTGAACTGTGCAGGTGTGAAGAAGGAACAAAATAAGTTTATTTTGTTAGAAAAACAAACATAACTCTTTGGTGCTGAGTACAGTGCAGTGTTTACTGAGTTGGGAAGGTTTACTCCTGAAAATTAAAGAGTATTACAAAGGAATAATTGATATAAAAAAAAATTACTTTTCTATGTTCCCAGATCGACCCAATTTAAACTTAAAACTTAATAATAGCTTTAAATTTTTTGCAGTGACATCCTTGTAGTCGCTGCTTCTCTCTCAGGGTGATTGACTCAGTGTAGTCATTACAGCCATACAAATTTCAGAATGATGGGTCTCACAAAGGTGTGTTTCAGAAAGGAGTTAGAGGTTTTAAAACGTATACATGACTCAGAAATGGAGCAATGGGGCTTTATGGAAATATTTTACTTATTTATATATTTGTTTGTTTAAATGATCTACCCTGAAGATATACCTTCCAAAATAGTAAAATATACATCCCCAAAGTTATACATTCCAAACTGCATCTAACTGAAAAACTTTAGAATAAAACTAATTACCCACACATAGAAGAGTGGTACATCTTCACATGGAATAAAGCACAGTTGTAGAAAAGAATGAAGAACTATCCATAACCTGATATGATGTGAACCCCCGGGATATATTATTAAGTGGGAAAAAGTGCCAAAAATGTTTCTCAAATGCTGCTTTTTGTATAAGAAAGGGGAAAAGAAAATATACGTGTCTTTTCATTTGCACAAAGAAATTCAAAAAGATAAATAAAAAATTAATAAGATTATTTCTAGCAGAAGGTATTGAAGAAACAAATAGAGAAATAAGAATAGAATTATAGAGTTAAATGGTGATTATATTCCTCTAAATGTACATTTTGGTATAATTCTGATACTTACACCATGTTTAATATTTTACATATTCAAAACATAAAATTGAAATCTAAACAGAATGTAAACAGTAACACGTTGGTTTAAATGAATTATGAATGGATGATTAACCACTTTAAATTTGATATACACACAAACATATACACATAAACACATATACCATCCGGTAAAAAAAAAAAAAAATCTGACCGAAGTAGACTTGTAAAATAATGTTTTGACTGTCTTCTAGAATGCTAAAGATAAGAGCTGTGCTTATTCAGTACTCTAGTTAGTAAATGTGTTTCCACCCTTCGGTTAGTGATTCTCAAACTACAAGTTTCCTAAGATGGAATAAATATATGTAAATATATTGTGGAAAATACACAGGTTTATCATAAATAATGTATCTATATATAAGGAAAGAGAAGTCTAGATTGAATCCAGTAATGGTGGATTAGAATAGGGATATCATGTGAATGCATCGTTTTAATTACATACACACAGATTCATAGACATCGAAATAAGTATTGATGCTTGGGTAGGTAGGTGTTAGCATATTTAGATTTACTTCCACACTCAGTCTGCTGACATAACTTGAATCAATGACACACCGGTGATAACGAGCACTCTAGTTCCAGATCTTGATTTGAAGAAATTGCTGATTCTAGAGCTTACACAGAGAAAACATAAGATAGGTCTAGGATATTTCGATAAGAGAAGGTAAGAAGTATTCAGAAGATGTTGGGAAAAGGGAAAAAACTACTTGAAGAAACTCCTAATGACCAAAAGCTGGAATAATTTTAAGAGGAAAATAAATAAAAATATTAATAATAATAGCAAATTGCAACCAATCAAGTAGAATGAATACCCATGAGTCCATAACCGATATAAGTTAATAATGTAATGAATAAATAGGAGAGGGAAAACTCTCACAGTAGAATTCTGATTCTTAAATGTAAAAGAAAAAAGTGGAAATATCAAGTTTCACCATTAGATGAACATTTCAAGATTACTTTTGCAGACAAGAAGAATCATATCCATATCACAATCCTACATATTTTCTAGATAAATAAAAGTCTTTCAAATTAAAAACCTTGACCTAGACCTAGATGTCACTCACACAAATCACTCTGCTATCACAAGTATTTTTACTGAACTTGTTCCTACAACATATTTTAGGTGCTTCAAAAGCTATTTTTAATTTGCTTAATATACATATGTGTATGTATACATGTCTTTTTCAGGGAGAGTAGTGATATATGACTCACATTTATCTACATTTAAAAAGTTTTCTAATGCTTTCATTAAAATGCCATACTAATTTTATCAGAGTATCACTTTTATAAAAATTAAAATCGGTCAAAGTTAAAAATGGTATTTTTAAAAATTTCATTTTCATGTTTCTATGCCAGTATCTAAGAATGTAAAACAACTTGTTTGATAACCATAATTCAAAGCAAAGAAAAAATTGTTGTGGGAGATGCAGTTTTGACTGCCAAATAGTTGGTTTAAACAAGTATCTCTAACTTTGTGTTGCTTTTTGAAAAGATTTCAAAAAATTGGAGGAGGATTTTTTAGAACAGATGTTCATGCAGGATGGAAGCTTGTGGCTGTGTTGGAAACAGTGTAATAGTCCTATGTGAACTATTTCTTCATATCCACTCCAGCTGTGAGGTGCAGCAATGGAAAAATAAAAATCAGTAGAAAAAAACAGAAGAAGTTTTTCTTCACAGCAAAGTTGATTGCACTCAAATATTTTGATCAATTGTAATTAATGTAAAATTTGCATGTTTGAACTAAGAAATATTTGGAAATATAAAAACAACCAATATAGTTTGATGCTTGAGAGAAGCTATGAAAGATTGAATAACCATGAGGCAAAAACATTTTAGACATGGACTGGTAACCTTTTAAAGATATTGCAATATAAAAAATTAATTCTTCATTTCCTTCAGGATTAACTGATCCAAAATTAAGCTGGAGTATACTAGGTTGTTGCTAAGCAACTTGGAGGTTTGCTGTGGTTTATAATTTTAAGCTTTTGCAACTAATTTATTATTGACAGCATGCCATAAAAATTAGACATTTGTTGGGGTGTGGAGGAAGCGCAAAATGAAACAATGAAGTTTAAAGAAAATTGCTCTAAACATAAAGCCTGCTAGAAGGTTAAATTTGCTCTACATGAATGACCACAGAAGAGATCCAGTATATGTAGGAATTGAAAGCCATTTTGGGAAATTAATATTTAATATATTAATAAATATTTTAAAGTAATAGTACCTATTAGCATGAAATGGTGAAGGTATCCTTGTATTATATTTTTACAGCAAGCATATTTCTTCTATTCCTAGCTATATGTTCTCATTTTTATCCCAAGACAAGTGTTACTGCTTTGTTTTCAGTTGTATAACACACAATTGCTGAGCCTGGTTCATAGAGATTGCTTGTTACTATTTTTCCTTCTGTGAACAAAGTTCAATTACTGTAAGGCCAAGTTTGTCTAATCGCCTTCATATTGCAAGTTTACAGTAATCTACCCTACATCCATGTACATTCTTCATATCCTCCGTGTGCATTCCTTTGTCACTGGTGATGGAATGGGTGTAGCTGTGTAACGAAGGAGTTTGGCGTTAATAAGTCCTCTCTGTATACATGCATAATTGCCTTGAAATTTGACCTTTGTTGGTAATAAAGGCATTACTTTGACCTTAACCTTATCTTAAGTTTATTTTTCAATCTCTTCAAAGCTAAGCAGTGGAGAGGAATGCTATTTTAAAGATTCCACTTGGAGAATGTGATAAATACCAAGTGCATAATAGCTATTGCGTAAATGCTGAGAATACAAGCCTGAGTAAGGCATAAGGTGCTAACAGAGCTGTGAAAACAATAGCATTGTATACAGATGATTCCAAAATGATGCAATGGAAGAAATAAGGTGAAAAACAGCCATGGTGTTTGATGAAAGAAAAGATTTGAAATGATCTAACTCATCACAAGGTATATATGCCCGTGCTTAATCACAGAATGAAAATCAATAACACAGGCATAGCTGGGAGTTAGGAAGAGCATGACAAGGGGGAGAAAAGCATTTAGATAAGAAGCAACATGGTATATTCCAGGAAGCTACAGGCAAAGATTGTTTTTGAAACAAAGAGTGAAGCAGGTAGAGAGAAGAGATGGGAATCATAGGCAAAAACAAGGAGGGAAGACCTGGAAGGTCACACAGGTTAGGTACTATTTCCTTTATTTTTTTTTTAAAAAATTCATTTTTAGTTTGCTGTAGTGACCTTTTAAAATATTTCATAAAATTCTTCAATTTTAAACAAGTGTAGACATAGTTATTAACAAGTATTAATGAGTCTCATTACTTTTGGCAACCTATTTTGACAAAATTCTCACATAAACATAAACCTGAAGTATAGGCTTTTATTTAAAATTTTTAACATTGTTTTTGATATCAAGACATTAGATAGAAAATGTAATCTTAAAGTACCACCGGGAATTCAACAAATACTAGAGGACATTTATAAGCTCCTTTCATAACTACAGCCTCTTTCATAGTCCCATAGCTCAGGAAATGACACCATAATTCATAATACTTGCTTCCCAAGTAAGAATTGGGGATTATCTGTGATCAATCCTCCTCTTTTAAGTCTGTGTATAATCAGTCAACAAGATATACTGATTCTACTTCCTAAAAAGTTGTAAACCTTGCCATTTTTTCTGTCTTTACTTTCACTATCATGGGGTAAGTTGCTACCATTTCTCTTCTGAGCCACAACTCATCACTGATTATGTGGTAAGTCAGTAGTTGGCTTCTGGAAATCCATTTTCTACACTGCAATCCTGAGGATTTTTTTTTTAATGAAAATCTAATTATGGTGACTCCTCTATTTAAAATATAGGTAGAACACAGAGAAATTACAGATTTTGCTCCACCACAATATAGATTAAATAGAGCTAGCCACATGAATTTTTGGTTTCCCAATTACATTATGTTTTCACTAATCTAAATTCTATTAAGTGTGCAATATAACATTCTTTCTAGTAAAACAATATGCATACTTTAATGAAAGCCTACTTTATTTCTAAAAAATGCTATCATCTGAGTTGAGAAAATAGCACCAGTAGATTTGGTCAACACAGGATTGCAGCAGATCTTCAATATGATAAATGTACAATTTCTGCAATGTGATAAAATAAAGTGCATATGAAATCTTACCATTTTCAACAGCATAGATAGACCTTGAGGAAATTATGTTTAATGAAATAAATCAGATGGAGACAGGCAGATATCATGCTATTTCTTTTACATATAGAATCTAAAACAAACAAAATGAATTTCATAAATACAGAAACCAGATTGGTTGTTGTCAAAATAATGAACAGGGTTAAAAGATATATTCTACATTATATATATTATACATGTATGCACATAGTTTTAGAATAAGGTAACTGCGCATAGAAAAATACAGATTCTAAAAATCATGTTGCATGAAAAATAGAAGAAACAGAATGAGATTTAGAGTATAATTCTATTTATGTAATTTAATATTAAAAACAGAACTACATATTCATGATTATATTAGGCATATTAGGGATGCATTTTAATCACCAGTGATGAGCAATATATGAAGGAGAGAGGTGGTCTGGATGTCCCTTTACTCTCCGGTTCATGTCCCTCCAATCTGTGCTACTGCGTCTCAGCTCATCCTAAAGGCGTTGCAAATACACGTGACAGGACTTAGTTTCCTCTGCACAGAATTCTCATTTTTTCCTTTCTGCCTAGTAATTTTCTATTATTTGCCATCCAGCACATATGTCCCTTGGTTTTTTGGTCTCTCTGACTTAAGTCAGACTTATCCTTTCAGAAGTGTTTAAACGTGCCATGCACTTTGGCATTACTTTGTGTCACAGGGACAATTTTGAATTCATTTATGCTGATGTTTTATACAGCTCTTGTTGTAGGGGGTAGATGTAGAGTCAGAACATTACATTCTCTGGGTCTCTTTTTAATTGAAGATCTTTCATAACAACGAAGGTCACAGGGGGCCTTTGATTGCTGGGGGTAATACCTCACAGGCCAGTTCCTGCATCCTAGAGGTCAAGTGTCCTATAGTTTCCTCAAGTATTCCATGTTGACGTTACTTCTTATCTAAGTGCTCCCCCTGCCCCCACAGCCCTTAGCCCTCTGTAAAGATTCATGTAATCCCTTCATCAACAATATTTTCCCCAATATAAGAAGGCGTCAGGACCACCGTAATTCTGGAGTTCCACAGCTCTGGAGAACTTCCTGGAAATCCTGCCACCTACTTCTTTTTTGAATTTCCTCAGGAAACTGTGACTCTATTCTCTTACTAACTACATTCACTCAAAAGGCAGTCTACCCAACAGCCTCCTTTCAAGAGTATAAAAAGCTAACTACTCTGGGCTTTGGAGTGGGAGTGCAGTCCTGCTCTGTACCTGTATTCACACTTTAGCTTTCCTCCACGTTCTTTAGAAAATTTACAAAACTGCACCTCTTTAGCATTCCAAGAATTTTTTCTTGAACTTGTCACTACTGAACCCCAGCAGCCCTGCATTGCTGTGAAGTAGGCATTTGTTCCCTTTTATGCCTGTGAAGAACCTCATAAAAATGAAATTTTTCTTGATCCCCAGAGAACTCATGTCTTCTACTTTGACCTTTCATTTCTCCCAAGCACACATCTTATTGGTGCATTACAGTCTCTCTTAGTCTCTGCCTTCATATTTAAATAAAAAGTTATTCTTCCTGAATTCCGAACAGATAAATTTGCATTTGATATGTTGCATTCATGCATACAGCATCAAGATTTTCTATTTGGGGATTGCTGGAAGTGTAGCAGGGACCATTACCCTAACTTAACTAAGAAAGAGTCATTGTTGTTAATCTAAAAATGTCCAACTCTAGTAACTCATATTTCTAAAGTGCAATAAAGGTTAGGCCAGTTTTTAGCAAGATCAGAGAAACTGACAAACATGATCTTTGACAATAGACTGGCAATTGATTAGTCATTAATCAAGGTGCTTTTTGTCACATCATCAGAACAAACATCACCCACACATTTAGTGCATTCCATAATTCAAAGAAAAAATTCCCAGAGGATGCTACCTTGACTGATTTATGATTAACATACAAATGGGAGTTTGCCCTAGCTTGATCTTGAGGAACAATTCATGCTTCTGATGCAGGGGCTCTGGAGTCCAGCAGCAAACGGTTCAAGAAAGAATTCTTGAACATTAAGAATGCAGTTTTATAAGTTTATTAGAGAAAATGGAAGAGAAAGAAAGCAAAAGCAGGAGATAGAGTCTCCTGGGCAAGAAGGGCTGCCCCAGTTGCTATCAGAGTCCTACATTTATACTTTTAGGAGGGAACTTCTGGGTGGACTCCCTTTCCAGTGTCTGTAATTAGCAAGGGAATAGATCTCACAAGGAACTTTGAAAGCAGAAGGGAGGGTTTTTTCCCAGGAAACTCTCCAGATCTGTGATGTGGTCTCTGGCATTCTGGTGGTCCAAGCTCCTTGTTTGCTTATTAAGTTGAAGATTACAGGAATCTTTCCAGATACAAAGCGTTGGCCTCTAGTGCTCAGGAAAGGGCCTATAGGGTGTGACTCAGCAGCATCCCATTATGAAGTCTCCCTCTATCACTTCCACTTGGTTTTCTCCTTTTTGGTGTCATAATAAAATGTTTTATACACTGATGGCTTTATCTACCATGGTTTACTTTCTACAAGGCTGCTCTGCTATTTATATCACTCAAATGTCCCAAATGTCAAGACATCAACAGGTAGATTTTAATATATTTAACAATTACTGCTGTCAACTGAGAAATACTTTAATACTCCTGCTGGAGAATAGAAATCCTGATTTGGGTCTATAACCAAGGGAATGACCCAAGGTATATTGCCCAGGTCAGAGCAAAGCTAAATAATGTGTTACAAAGCAAAACATTTTCCAGAGATCTCCTCTCTCTTTGAGAAGAAATTGTACAAGTGGAAATCAAAACAAATTTGGTCAGATTCTGTGAAAAGACCCTGTAATAATGTTCTAATTTAAATAAGCAGATGAAAGAACCAAAACAGAACACTCCAAGTCTCTCAGAATTGTTCTCCTGTACATGCCCTACCCTGATTGGCAAAGACAGTGGATGACAACCCCAAAAGCAAAGGAGAACCTCTTATTCTTCTAAACTATTAGCTCTTCCCTCAATCAAAGAAACCATCTGCCACTACCTGAGCCTCTGCCCTCTAATGCAGAAATGGTCATTTGTTTCTATTTTCTAGAGAAGTGTAGAAAGGGAAGTTTTTTTACCTTTAAGACTAAAGAGGACTTTTTCCTCTTGTCAGGTGGTGACCCCCTTCTCTCTCCTCCACACCCCAGATCCCCTTTTCATGCCTCATCTCAATATAAAAATCATTGATCAATGCCAGTTACCTCAGAATTTACTACTACGTACATTCTGCATATTTATGTTATTAAATTTTTTCTTACTAATAGTTCTTAATGTTTATTTGTTCACCCATCCAAACCTCATAGAAATGGGGGAAATTTTCTCTGATCCCCACAAAGTCGTTCCTCACCCACAGACTTCACAAAAGACCTAAGTAAAGGTTTTCTAAATATTTCCTAAGGCTCTGCTATATTAGCATTTTAAATCATTCTTTGTTTCCCTCTTTTTAATATTCATAGCCAAAGACCCTGAAAACAAACCTCCTGTGTTATTTTTGCAATGTTGGTAACAAACTAGACCCCTACTCAAGGACCATTGTTATAAAAACCCACCCAAAACTGTAATGGTGGAAAGTCTACACAGAGCAAACTCTTTAACTGTTTCTGAGTTTCAATCCTCATAATTAACTAATGAACTGTAGAGTCTGATACTGTTAGGAATCTTTTTTTCTTCAATTATTAAATCAAGCAGAATTGTTCAAATTTTAGGTCATTTGTTTGAAAGTTTTGGGTTGATTGACAGGAATCTTCAGACAGAATCTGCAATGTGTGATCTTTTGTAAAATCTGCAGATGGCCTTCTTTTTCTTTCCTAAACACCAATACGGAGAAAACAGGTTGTTACTGTTTTTTCATAGTCACCAATAAGGAGAAATAAGTGAGTGGGTGTTCTTTTGTCATCACAAATAGGTTGTTGAGTCAGGCTTCCTAGTTTTCATCTAGAAATCTCAATATGGCAGCTAGAGACAAAATGGAGTCTGATTCAAAGTAGGTTTCACACTTGACCAAGTTTTGAAATGTCAAAAATTAACTGGAGGCATATTTTTTTTTAAGTTTATATGTGCAAAATTCAGTTCAAATCAGTCATTGTCAAACTGCTGAGAGGAGCTGGAGAGAGGCTGTAATAGAGAAGAGATAGAAGTAAAGCAAATAAGGTATTCATGACTATAGTTTACGGCCCAGTTAGTTGTGATTGGTTGACTCTTCTTAGGCTTTAATTTTATAAATTATAGGCTTAGATTTATTTTTTCTTTCTATTTTTTTTTTTTTTTTTTTTGCGTGGACTTTGTCAACATTAGAATCACTCAATTTAACAGAGGTCATGGCTAGAAACTCTTTAAATCCCTTTCAAAGCCCTTTTATAAGCGCTTATCAATTTCCAGTCTTCAACTTCTCTATACATACACCTCTAACTCTTCTTTGTGGGAGTCACATTCTCCAGGGCCAGGTACCAGTTGAAAGGGACAGCCTCATTCCCTAGAAATCAGGACATTTTCAAAGAACCAATCCCTAGGGACCTTGTAAAAGTAGATAACCCTACACTGATTTCTTAACCTAAGCTGCTTCTACAGCCTCAGTTTGCTAGGACTATCCTTGGGTAAAACCCTCTGTGTGACCTAGTTTTGCAGCTCTCTCTCATTTGGAGCTGTAAGTAGTGACAGTGTTCCGATTTCCAGCTATCCAGTGTTAGTGTATTTTGTTCTGCCATAAAAGAAATATTAAGTCTTACAAAACACCAATTTCATGAGGATTTTCACTTTTATGAGAATATCAAAGTGATGTTTTATTTCATATAAAAGTCATATATCAGTTGTAGATACTGTTTTTATATGAAGCTTTTAGCATTGAGCACAAGCCTCTAACACATATGAGTTTTCTCTTTACATTGATCCTCCCTAGTATATATAGTCAAATTATTAGAATTAGACATTTATTTCTAAAGGATGAAAGGAATAGAAAATAATAAAATGAAGGTTAGGAAACACTAATTTGATTTTAAATCCACCAATCTATTCTAAGATATATTTGTTATGGCAGAGCCTTCAGACAATGAGAAGACTGGCAGCTGGACACTCAGTAGCAAAGAAAAAGGCACTTTATTGCAAGCACCGGTGCTGGTCCAGGGTTTCTGTTACCCAAAGCTGAGCAAGAGGGGTCCAGGGAAGCAAGCTCCTTTTATACTCTGAATAAAGATTCGTCTCCTTGGCTACGTGTGTGGTTTCTACTGGCAACTCTTATCACTTACGTACAACTGCAGAGTAGGGAGGCAATGCTTTGTTTGTCCTTACTCACGATAATAGGACATAGCTACAGTCTCCATAGAATAGATGTAGCTATAGCCTCCGCAATTCCTGGCAGACTAACTTTTGCATTGGGGTCAGGGAAAAGGTCTTCTACCACATGTTATTCAATATCCTGTGAGAATTTTAGTTCCATGAAAGGCCAAATTTATAAATATTGTGTAGATAACTAAAATACAGAAAATGAAAGTAATCTTTTATTGTCTTTGTAGTATTTACCTTAATAATCTGTTCATTTTCTGCTTTCCACAATAAATATTTCACCTGTGGGATGATACAGTGATTTTTTTTAAAGGTAGTTTTCTTTTCAATTTATTTGGTAAATTTATTCTTATTCTGTACAACCTAACCATAGCATCTTTACCTTCTAACCTTTTCTACAAATATAACCAAATTTGCCTAGAATGTAATTTATTCATTAATAAATATTAGTTAACTTTCACTGGACTTTAGAATTACTTAGGATTATAAAAACAATTGAGATGTGGATTAATCTTTGAAAATATGATTTTATTGAAGTGGAATTTAGAGATTAGAATATATATATATATATAATTTTATCAAAGCAACATTGGTTTGACATTACTTAGGCTGCAGCTGTACAGCATTATGACCAACATCTGCATATACTGAATTGTGTTCATAAGCAAAAGTCTATTTTCTAACCTTTGCCAAACGAATAATCCTTCTTATTTATTTTTTTACCCACCCCTCTTTCTCTTCCCTTCTGGTAACCGCTATTTTGTTATTAGAGTCTAAAAGTTTGCTTTTGCTTTGTTTTGTTTGTTGATTTATTTTGTCTTTTATCTTCCACATGTGAGTGAAATCATAGAGTCTGTCTCTCTCTGATTTATGCCGCTCAGTATGATATCCTTTACGTGCATCTATGTTGTTGGAAATAGCAGAATTTCATCAATATTCCATTCAATTGAGCATATTACATTGTATATTGGTGTATTGTTATTGTGTGTATTGATAATTATGTAAGCTGAGCAATTTTCCATGGTGTATATTCATCTTCTTCATCCGGTCATGGCTTTGGTAATTCAGCTACAGTAGCAAGGGAAACAAAGCCCAAATTAAGCCAATGGGACCCCATCAAAATGAAAAGCTTCTGCACAGAGAAAGAAACTTCATCAAACAAAAAGGACATATGCTGAATAGGAGGATATTTACAAGCTGTAAATATCTAAATATACAAAAACTCATGTCAGGCAAGAACAAAAAAACAAATAGCCTTATTTAAAAATAGGCAAAAGCCCAGGATATTTTTATATCTCATATCCTTTCACATCACAGGTGATTCTAATGTGTACCTAGGGAGTCCCACTTCACTAAAAGTGTTTTATGAAAGACTTGGCCTTGAAATCTGTAGGGAAAATAACCTTAATTTCAGATGCAATATTTATCCCACTTACTAAGCATTTTCTATTCTTGGAGTGAGTCCTTAATACTGAAATAACAATAGGGCTGGTGTACATTAAAAATAAAAACTTCTGGCTTGTTAAACCTGATACACCTCTCACTAGAATACAGTATAGCTACTATATATAAACAATATAATCTTTCTTGAGTTACAGTGTTATAATTATTGCATTCAAAATTCTATAAATAACTTAAAATCAAAATATGTTTCCTTCCATTTCCTCTTATTTTTTAATGGTTTATTCTCTCTTTTTTACATTAAAGCGATAAATAAGTATGGAATAATTGATTCTGTCATGTGTTTTGTCACATGATTTAAAGCTAGGTGATTCTGGTTTCTTAAACATAGAAAATTGTTTTTTTCTGTTTTTATTTGAAGTATTAGAATCATCAGTACATTATCAGTATACTTTAAAGTATAAACAACTTTGCAGTTTTCATTTATTATTAAATGTTAATGAACGTAGTTCTGATGATGAATTTAAGAAACTAAAGCTTAATGAAGTAAATTAACTGCTTGTATTTGAAATCTTATGAGTTTCTGCTATTGCCCTCATAACTGCAGTATATATGACGCTGTTAGGATTTTCACTTATGCAAATCTTAACCCAGTTATTATATTGTTCTTCAAAGCAGCCCAGTAAAAACTTTGTCAGCAATATCAAATGAACCTATGATATTACTTTATAGATGAAGAACGTTACATCTTTGGGGCATTTGCTAGATAATGTTACTAGAGCACTTCAAAAATTGCAAGTAAATTTTAATAATATTAATATCAGAATCTCAGGGTTAATGAGTGTGCCTGTCCTTAAATGTTGTTTATTTCCAACATTGAGATAGTTTCTATGAAGCTAAAGCAATGTATCAGATTAATAAAAATAATTATCAGAAAATAAACATTTTAAAATAATTACTTATGGAAACTTTTTACCTTATTAAAGGTACTTTTTTGCAAACTTACCACATTTCAGTGAGAGCTACAGTTTACATGCTTTGAATTTATTGATATATAATTCTTAAAGTAATATCAAAAAATATTTAAGTTTATTTTATATTCATAAAGCAAAATATATTGGCATGCAGTATGATCAATATTTATGGAATTAGTAACAAACTAGTATCATGGAGATAGTCACTTGAGTTTTCCATTTTATTGTATAGAATATGTAAAATAGAGGAGAAAATCTCAAATACAGATGTTTTATTTAAAAGATAATTTTAACTGAAAAAATTATTTATGTAATGTTACTAGATGTTTTGTTGCTATAATAAGTAAGAGGATAGAATTAACAGTCTTAAAATTATGTGACTATTTTTTAAGTCAATATATTTTTTATGAGGAGGAAAAACTTCAAATCTACGTATTTATTTGTTTTGTTTATTTCAGTTGTTCCCCTTGGCTTCAGTTGTGAATTCAGTTTCTTGAACTTTACATGGTACATATCCCAGCTACCAGTTTAGCACCTGAGTTTCCAGAGTATACCAGCATTTTTAATATGACATTTTGAAAATATGGACTTTTTATTTGACATTATCAGAGTCACAGTCTTTGGGTGAAATTGAAGATACATTTTCCACATATATTTAACAATATTAGTTATGTTTTGAGTTCAGTCAGTCAAGATTTCCAAAGGTATTCGATTTCTAATTTTTAAAATAGAGTTCATCTTGCCTTGTGAAGTTTATAAGGAATTCTTTTAAATGGAGTTGATAAAATTTGCCAAGTTTAAGTTTTAAATGATAATAATTGAAAGGCTTTTGAAGGTGCCCTGACATGAAAATCTTTATTTTTAAAATCTAAAGTAGGGAAAAAATATTAACATATTACAGATAGGGAGCTGTTTGTTATGCAAAAGCATATATATATACACACACACCTCCTGTAATATGCACATTTCTATTTTTATATTTACATTTTATATATATGTATATATAATTGGCACTTTATAAGATACATACATTTGAAATTAGTAAATATAGAACACCACTGATAATTGTAATAATTAGCATTTATTGCTTTCAATATATAATTGGAAACAAATGGTTTCTTTCAATTAAAAGGATATTGGCTGTTCTAGTTACAAGAAAACAATGATTTAAGGAAAATTAAGAAATTTTCCAAAATTAGAGAAAAAAATTTTTGAGTTTACTATGGTTTTAAATTTTTTGTTCCAAACACTGCTGTTTCTATAACAAGTGGAACTGTGTCTTGCGTTGCCAAATGTAAACCAGTATTAAGATATTTGGAGAACGCCTACAAAGTTTAAATTTTCACTTCCCACTCCAAGGAAAAAAACGACCATTCAGTTTTACTTGCATCAAAGAGGAAGGGTATGTCTCTAGATGTTTTCTAACATTAGTTTTAAGAAACATTAGAAAATAGAATTTTTGCATGAACTTGCTGCTAACATAAATCTGGCATGTATACCTTGCAAGATAAAGTTCTATGTCAGATATTTCTTATCATCAATATATTTCTGTATATTTATATTTTATAGGGTAGGGAATCTTGCTTAAATCAATACTTTGTAAAGCAAAATGAAATTTTTAAAAAGATATAACATTTAAATGTTTTACTTGCTTTCAGAACCTATTTATTCATTCATTCAGCCATCATTTTGATGTGCATACATCATAAAAAGGTTTTGCATGCTTCTATAAAGTGGACCTTATTTTTTCCTTTTACAATATAAAAAAGAATGTGAAATTGGACAGTAACTAATTGAAATCTATAAATCATGCAATTTCTTTCCTTCTTGAAAAGAAGAATCTTCCTTCACATAAATGTTTTGCCCACTAATAGGCTCCCAAAAGTGAGGCGTGAGATTCTGTTTCTTGTGAAGCCAAAAAATCTGACATCTGATACTAAAACATTTGGTGAGAATCTGAATAATTAAACCATGTTTGGGCATGATTCCCTCCCCAACTCTGTGGGGAGTAGTAACTCTGCTTATTGCTTAATCATTTACTTACAGTAACATGCTAAGAAGGGTGGGAGAGAGCAAGAGAGAGCAAGAGAGAGAGGGGTGTGTGCGTGTGTGTGTGTGTGCTTATTGGAGGAAAGATAGCGGTGTGTTGATCAGATAATATTTTTTTCTGATTCAATAGCTTAGATAAGAAGCTGAAACATGTCTGTGTTAATGTCTATTTCATATATACATACAGCTCTCATGAGCATAAAATATGAACTGAAAGTGACGGAATTACAAACAGCAAAAATGCCTCACTTAGTGTCTAGCACTATGTGACTATTTTTTGCTCTATGGGACTCTTTAAGGTTTCCTTTTTTTGTACCTTGCATTCTTGTGCAACCACATGAATCATTATTCTCTATGAGCAACTCTCCACGGGCTCTGATGGTTCTTTCCTACGACTAATTAGAATCCACATGCCAGTGAAGTCTGGAGTGTTAGGAACTGCCTGGATTGTCACTTCAGTTGGGAAATGCCCAGCTATCCTTCTTCAATACAGGCAGTTGGCTTGAAAAGATGAACAATGTGGGGCACTCTTCTGTGACGTGGCTGCCATTTTGGAAAAAGTGTATCTTTTTAGTGTAGTGAAAAGCTGAGAATGAACAGTTAGCTACAGTCCTATGACCTATTTTCTCCCTTTTCAACATCCAGAAATTGAGCAGACCTGATCTAATTTCCTTTAGAGCATTTATTGCAGATCTCTTAATAAACACTAATATTATTTATGAGTAGATGAGATAATGGAATTAATGAAGAAGTCTTATCAGCAAAATGTTTTAACAAATTATACTTAATAATTTTAAGTTTATGAGTGTATAGGCATATCTCACAGAATAGATCACATAACTATGTAATAAGTGGTACCAAAAAGAGAATGTTATTTTGTTATGATTTCTGAATTACCATTATATTATATAGCACATTATAAACATTTTAAGTGTGCATCATCACAGATCAACACCTTATATTCTTTTTATTTCACACTAAAAGTCTTTTTCTTATTCACCCCACAGACCTGAGTCTCAAACCTGGGTCCTTGGGATGCACGTGGCAGTCACTCAGCCACTGAACTACAGGGGTGTGCCTAAAAATTGATTTTTATATGATTCCCTTCATATCTCTGCTAGCCAGAGTTCTCCAGAGAAACATACTGCAAAATATACCCATATTTTATTTTATTTTTATTCTTTTAGGAATCAAAGTAGAAAAAAATTAGAGGAGAGTGAAAATAGAAAAAACATGTATATGTACATATATTATACAGACAAACACACACATATATATATGCATGACCACGTATTGCTATAGGAAATTGACTTATAAGAAGTGTCAAGATCTGTACTCTCACAGATGTTTGGGACATATTAATGTACTAAACAAAGATCTTTGTTCTAATAGGTTGTTAGAATGTCGATAAGTGCTAGGGTTCAAAGGGAAAGAAGAGGAAGACATAGGAAATGAAGTGGAGGAATGTCAACTTTAAAATAAGTGACGGGTAAACATCAGTATGAATGTGAAGTTAGAAAGTTGGCTATTAAAAAGAGTCTTAAAATGTGATCTCAGCTCCATTATAAAGTAATAAGATAAATATGTGCTCTATGATTTTGCTTATTTCTATTTTTTTAATACTGCAATTTTTCTGATATTGAAGAGAGGGATTAGGTGTTGGTGGTTTTTAGTTAATTAATTGTCTGGAACATGTCAAAAACATCCTAGAATCAAAATGATCAAGCAATTGGAGAATTAATTCCCTAGATTTATGTTAATGATGGTTTTGTTTTCCAAAATATTTTGTTTATTATATTTTGGCATTTGTAGAAATAATATCAAAGATGAAACAAGTTACTGACATAGGACAATGCATGTGCTTACTTTTCTTTTAAAAATACACCTGTTGATTTATTCAGCTGTGGTAAGCATGTGCTAGATGAGGGAGAAAGTGTGCACATTCCACAGATTACATCTGCATGTGCTAAATACCATATCACTATAATTTATAGAAAAGAGCACTGTAATTAGAAACAGATGAGAAAGGTGCTAAATTGTTCCAGCAATAAGTCTTAGTTAGGTTCACTGAACTAAAAGAAAAATACCATTTTGAACCTACAAATGAATCTCTGAATATTTTAAATAAGGCTCCACTTTTTGATATGAAATATTCATTGCCTACACGACTTCATTTGCTGCTATGCATTTGTTCCTTCTGGACATTTCCACAGACCTTATCCAAATGAAAGATTGTGTGCTTTTCAAAGAAAAGAGTGCATAAGGAATTATCCACTAAATATTTCAGAAAAGGAGTTTAAGCATAAATTGCATTCATTATAAGAAATCATGTATCTCGAACTGTGAGAGTTGGAGCGTTATATCAGCTATCACGCTGAAATATTTGTATTTTTTCATTATTTTTGTAAGTGTAGCCAATCTTTATGTATATATGAAAATATGCATATGCATACATGTTTGTGTATGTGTGTGTGTGTGTGTGTGTGTGTAATTTCCTGACCAATTAAGGAGCACCTGCTACTCTCCGTCAGAAACAAATGACTGTGAAATAAAAACAATAACGATGTGATTCAAAGTCTTTACATTACATTGATTAGATACTCTGTTAGTAAATATTCTAGCATTTAGCTGAAATTTATTCTTTAAATATAAATTATTGGGAAATTCTAATAATTCTGAAAACTATGTAGGGTAAATTATTTATGTACATATGTTAGATAGGTTACAGCTATACTTTAGATTCATATTATATAGACCAAATTTCTCTGAAAGTTTATCTTCACCTCCATTCTTTCCCATCCCGTTCTCCTGCCTTAGAAACCCTCCAGGTATAAATTCATTGGAAGAAACATCTTTAATGAAATCATTGACGGTACATATTTTTAATTATTTATCCTAAATATTCATATTTGTTCTCTTTATTTGGAAATGCTTCTTTTTTTTTTTATAAAATTTAGACTATTACTGAAACCATCCCAACAGGTCTCATACCTGACAAGTGACTATTTCATTTAGCTACTCAGAGGAGCTAAACAAAGAGCGACACGTTTCTGTTAATAGATTTGAATCGAACATGAAAACAGGAAACGGACTCCGAAGCCTATAAAGTTGCAATGGACAGCCCTGTCCTACTTCACTTTCTGCTGCAGCCTCACACTCGGTGAGAGAGAGCCAATCTCTGGAATATTAACCCCATGAAGGAACATGCCTTAATCTCGAGAGCGCAGAGGAATAGTTTACATACCCTATTCAGCACAGCAAGGTGATGTGCAGGGCAGGAAGGCCTGACCAGAAGAAAACCATTGATGTGAACGACCAGAATCTGAATTGGGCACATGCTAAAATCAGCTTGTTTCTCTGTTTCTTGGAGACAACAAACACTGGTACTTAGTAGATGCAACTGAAATTACTCAGATTCAAAACTCAAAGTTCTGAAAATACCAAAGCACTGAAACGATGGGAATTCAAATGCTTTCCCTTCACCTCCTGACCCTCTATGGGTCTCACACTGGGGTCAGCAGGCTTTTTACATGGCTATTCCACAGCCACCTGAGCCACTGGGGAGGTGTGGAGGGGGCCACCTCAAATGCATTTTTCACATTCATCTGACAATAATAATGCCAGCTGATTTATTTGTTGTGCCAAATGTTTCATAAATATTTATATTAGATGAATTTGACATATTAGAAAATCTATTTTCCTCTGGTCTCTCAAAGAGTATATAAATAATGAATAATCTCAAAAATTATTGTAATTATTCATCTCTATTTCTGGAAAGATATAATTTTTTATTCTGAATATCCTAAGATGTGTATGATGTATATATTATATATGTATATATATGTGTGTATATATATCTTCTAGATAGACAAACATACACATATATATGTATCTTAGATATGCATATATACACATATATACATGTGTTTGTCTATCTAGAAGGAAATTCCTGTGTCAAAACATGAAGAAGAAAAATCTGTGTTGAATCTCGAGCAGGTAAGTTTGAAATATTGGAATCAAATAAAATTTGATTGAATTCCTCCTCTTTTGCTAATAAAGTGCTTGGAGGGTGTCTCTTCATCTGTATTGTACTTGACCCTGACAGAACCTGAGAATCATGTCATGTGCTTTCCAAGGCTGTTGTGAGGAATCAATATATGAATATAAACTCTCTTGTGTTCTGTTGTTGCTCCCTTTCCTCTTTAATTCTTTTCAATTCCTTTATATATTTATATATCTTCCCATTTCTATGCAGTGAGAATTCTGCACTCAGCAACATCACAGATAGATGATATAAACGAATGGGGAAAACATAGAAGGAAATACTCAAAAGTGTTTTCCCTAATCACCTCTCAAAGGATCATCACAAGATGGGGATGTGATGGGATGGAGAATGGGGGTAAGGGTTTGGCACAGGATAGGTTTGCAGAGTCTCTTCCATATTTGGTTTTGCTTGACTCACAAGCATGCATTCATATATTACTTGAACAATTTAAAATAAATTAATGGTCTGAAAATAAGACTGACTGAAAAATGACTTAGACCAGCCTTTGGATACCTTGTAAAGGGAACAAAGTCACTCACAGAAAAATAGTCATTACGTATTTTTGTCGTTAAACGTAGAGTTCTTTTTGTTTTTCTACCAAAAATGTGATTTTTTTTTTTTTTTACAAAAGTACTTGAATCATTTGTATTGTTTTCTTATTTAGTTATTAAGTTGATTGAAATATCTGCTGAGGCATTTTTCATTTCTACAATTCTTAATGGCTCCGCAAGGTTTTGTGATTTGGTCATTGACCAGACGGACACATCACAAGAAGGTCATCATTCAAGAGACATTAAGATGTCATAAAGAACAACAGGCCAGAGCCAGAAAAGCCATTTGAATTGTCATATATTAGTCAGTCCTTGAGATTTAACAGTGGTACTTGGACCTGCATTATCTGGAGAGGGGGACCTTTTACTAGTAACTTTTAGATAGAGTATTGAAAAACCTCACTGAGCACTCTTGCATCTCTCTTGAGAAAAGCACTAGACAGAATATTCTTTAAAACTTTCCGAAAAACCACCCAATGGAGAAAGCTTCCAAAAAGCCTGCCAATAAAGAATAGAGGGAACAATTAAATAATTAGATGCTTGTGGCAACTTAGAAAATATCACTAATGCTTTCAGAATACTTTCTATGTGTATAAAATATGTTGCATAGCTTCTTTTTAAAGACACTTTAAGATACATTATGAAGGTGGAATTTTTATTATCTACCATTCATAAGGAGGAAAATGTAACTCTGAGACATTTAGACACTTGTCCAAGGTGACATGAATAAAAAGTGACAAAACTAAAAATGAACGTATGACTGCCTGATGACAGAACTTCTAGTATGTATAAAGTTTGGAGACATACTGAGTAAAAATAATTTAAGTAAAAAAAGGCTCCTGATGACTTTTTAAAGTCCTAAAATACCTGTAGAAGATCATAACTCTAAAGATACTAAGCTATTGGAAAACATTTAATAAAAATAACAGATTAGATAAGACTGGACAATAGAAAATAGAATTAGATGCCAAATTATTAAACTATTCACCTTTAGTTAACAACTGTTTAAATAATAATCCATAGATAGTTAAATATGTTAATGTATATTGCAGCAGTTAGGTATGTTAATCTGTTTATAAATCTTTGTATATCAGTAAATATTCAGATTTTTTGGATGAATTGTCAGACTGATAGCTGTCTACATTAACTGACTAGCATCACTACTTTAAAAAAATTGCATCTGTGAAAAAGATGACACCCTTGAATAGTCAGGCGTAATTAAATCTATTGTATTGTTTCATGACTATTATATTTATTACCACTGTCTTACTGCCTATAGCAGCTGTCACAATGCACTGGTCTGTTGGGCTATAGCTAGTAAACAATTGCTTCTCTACACATTAAAAATTTAACCTCATAGCATATGCATTAAGAACAAGCATATTTCTTAGTCCTAAAATTTAAATGTAAGAGAAAAAAATTGTTACTCTATGTTCCATGTTTGACCACCTTAACAAATACTAATAAGTAAAGGTGGTTGTAGAGAAAACAAAGAATGTTAAAGACTTGGCAGGAATCAAAGGGTCTAGTTTTGGTTATCAAAAATAAGAAAATTTTGTATTTTCCATTAAAATCTTCAAATGAAATGTCAGTATGAGTACAGAGAATTGGCAGAAAGAAAGGGTCTATCTATCTATCTGTCTGTCTATCCATCTATCTCTATCTATCTATATACATAGATACAGAAATAGATATGATGGTAAAGTTAGGAAGAAAGTGCTTTTCCTAGCAAATTTCATATGAATAGTATAAATAAATTGTTTATGTCATATCAACATAATGAATGCATGGGGAAAAAAGTCTAAAATACAAAATAAATACAGAAAAGGTTGGACGATGTGAGCAAAAAAAATACCAAAGAATTTTATATTCAGATAGTAGAAATAGCAGGTAAAATACTCACTTCTGAGGATAGAACATAATTCACAGCACTGAAGTGACAGTCCAGAATTCGGAGAGCTTAGATCAGGAGGAAGATTTAACTTGAGTTCACAGAATAGGGAAGGGAAGACAACATAGCAAGGGAAGAAGACAGCAGTAATGACTGGAATAAATTCTTAGGGAACAAAGTCATAGCTACCCAACTGTGGAACAGCATGGCGTTTCTATTGGTAGTGTTGACATAAAGCAAAGTAGACAGATGTAACATGTAGCTTTTAGACTGGAAGTTGGGGAGAACAGAAATGAATTGAGTAAGAGGAAAAGTAAAGTCACTTTTAGTTGTATTTGTCCTTCATGGTGAAAACATTTACCTCGATGCTGGAAAGATCTTTTCAGGGGGAGACGCTTAATAGAGAATATACCCAGCAGATGACAGGGATGGACAGTGTGACCAGAACAATTCTCTTTGCATGTGTTTAATAGCGTGGTTAAGCACAGCATGTGCTAAGGAATACTGGGCCTTAAGATTAAAATATGGTGTTTAAATAAATTGTGCAAGGATTTGTCTCGCAAAATGTCTCTAAGTCAATTGTTATTAATACACTTAATTCAACAGCATGCTGTGCTTCAAGTTAAGGAGAAACTAATTTAGAAATGGTGTTGAATCAGTGACTGTCATTTTACCTGAACTACTTTAAACAGTTAAAATGTGATGCTTACATTTCCTCTCCAAATTGACACTTTAGCAAAGCTCACAGAGACATGACTTGGTGTCAGAACATGAATCATTTACTATAACTAATTCTCACACTTAATATATATATATATATATTTATTATACTTTTATCTTTTCTTAAAGGTGTGGAGACAGAAGAGATTGTAGAGCTGTATTGATCATTAATTTTACATCTAAAAATCATGAATTTAACAGAGAGAAAAGAAACAAATGTCCCCAAATCATATAACTAATTAATAATAGTGGCAAGAAAAATAGCAAACAGATCTCTAGTGCTCTGGTCTAGCATTCCTTCTGGATGGCTATTAGCAGCAAATCAGAGAATGATAAATAAAACCCTAATTCTTGACTTTCGACAAAGTGTGGAGAAATACACATTTGAGAACAAGAATGAGAAGCTAGGAATAGACTGATAAGGGGATACTGTGGTGTATATCTTGCATATTCCCTGAAATGTCCAGATGGGACATCCCTATTATTTCACTTTTGAAACAAGTGACAAAAATTGGGGCCCTGATAGTCAATTCATTTTCTGAGGATTATTAAAGTCCCTTGATGGTCACTTATACCCCAAGGCCCACTATCCAAGCAATGCGAAGAGCCTGCATTGGGCTCTGAAGCTTGGAGCCCTGAGGACAGGTGCCTGCACTCATTTCTTTGACATGGAGTCACACTGTGAGTCCGCCTTCCATTGAAGACCTATGTGAGCAGGTAGAAAAGATTCACCTTCTATGAACTTTCTTCTTATTCAATTACCCCAGCTAATTTTAGAAAGTCGTGTACAACTCATCCGAACTTTGCATCCCTTCATATATTATCTTCATGTATTTATTTCTCTTTTAAAGTCTCTTGGTTATCAAGAGAGTTCAGTCACATGAAAAGATTTGCACTTCAGAAAAAAGTCATAAAAATGTATTTTCTATCTACGTAAAGTACTATATAATACTAATATGATACTCACTTTTATATATAAACCGTGAAAAATAGTGCACACTTCCAATAGTGTGTAAACTTAGAAAAGTTGATGCCATGAGGAAAAATGTAAAGCATTTATTATAAGAACTTGGACTAACTTTGAGATGTTTAAAAGTTCGTGAATATAAATTAGTATTTCACATTTTAATTGGACTCTATAATTACCATATCTTTGATTCATGTCTTCAGAGTGTCAATTCGTTAGGAACTGTGACATTCATACTTAGTGAGAAAACTAGTATGTTTCCTCTAGAAACATTTGGAAGTTAAAGGACAGTGTAATGATGCTGGAGTTTTGCCTAAGGCATCTTCAATGTGCTTTGAAAATCAAGCAAGAAGAGATATACTTTCAAAAACAGTCATCTAATGTATATGAGATAAGGTCTTAAGAATAAAAGATTTCTAAAAAAATAAGTAACTCAGTGAGATTAGAAAAGCAGTTCATCTTTTAATGCAGCTGATTAACCAAAGACCTTTCCTTACTTCTATTTTCCTTCACAATGAATTTGCTATTAGCCTATTCTGAATAACACTTTTATAGTAGGTCTCTTTTCTCTCAATCATAGGTTACTTCTCAATGGATCCAGTTGCTTATCAGAGTGCAGCTTAAATCTGGACTTCATCTCTGAACTAGTGCTTAGTTTAACATCATTACACAGATTTCAGCAAAAGGGTGTTATGCCTTTAAAATTAGTCTTTTGCTAAATTGATTTTTGCTTTTTTTATTAGCAAGTCAGTGGGATTGATTGTGCAGCAAACTTCTTTGCCACTCTCTGCCCCATAAAATTTGAAGATTAAATATTATTTGGTAGGTGCCTTTTTAGAACAGTAGGTTATTATCATAAAACAGCAGCACTAACCAGTGGCACATGTCCTCATTTTGCTAAAACTGTTGATTATTTTCGCATATTACATTTTATTTGCTTCCAAATATTATCTATTCAGTTGGTATAATTGCTTAAAGTAGATTATAGAGATTATTCTTATGGAATATTTGAAAAGTTTGCTTCTATTTAAAACTTCTTTCTTTTTCAGGCAGTTACATTTTTTCTTAAACAATAACATGGAGCATATGGTAGGTGGTGATCCCCAAAATGATTCATTTCTTTGGCAGAAAAATTTATGACCACAGTCTGTTCTCTTTGCAGTGATTATGGCATCTCTTTTATAAACTTATTTGCATGAAGAAAATCAAATTATTTTTAGCTACAATTTTATTCCCTCACCACAAGACTCTAAGGTAAAAGCTGCATTAGTGTAGGTGGCTTGATAAATTGCCAGGGGGAGGTATAGCTGTCAACTTCTCCTTCACTATAAAGTAATCAAGAGACTTACCTCTTGGTATCATTTACCAGAGCTCAGTGTTTGCTTATATTGCTACAAAACACAGAGGAAAAAAAAAATCAATAAAATTCAAAAAGCTCTTGAAAAAAATAAAAAAAGGATTTGGTTTCTTATTCGTATATTAAAATAGTAGTAAACATATCAAAAAAAGCCAGAAATCTAGTGCAGAAAATACTTTCATCCTACAGAATGCTTCCCATCCAGATGATGGTGTCTTTTCACACTTGCTGCTACTAGAGAGATGGCAGTTCTTTTTAATGGTAGTTATTTTTTAAAATCATGCTTGATTTGTTGCCAAAAACACCACAAACAAGATGACTGGTCAAGGTTAATAGCTGGATGATGGTCTCTGGGAAGGATATTTCATGTTGGTTTTATAACTGTAGATATTTTCAATAACCTCAAATACTTAAAGCACTATCAAAGGCTATCAGAAAGTACAATTCATTCCAATCTGTCTACCAAGTGCATGGTCCTGCTAATGCAGAATCAATAAGTAAGTACGAGTGTAGGCACACCCTGGTTGAGTCTCGGGTCCGATGGGAGCAACCAGTGTAAACAACTAATAAAATAAAATAGAATGCTTCTTTCTCCTCTCGCCTCCTGACTTCCTGCCTGCTTGTTTTCATTTCTTCTTGTACCTTTCCTTACAATAAAAAACAAAACAAAACAAAAAACTGAAAGCATAAGGGAAGGCTAAAATAGAAAAGCAACTAAAGGCAGAGAGAAAATTGGGGTGAGGTGAGCCCTGGGATATTGAATGCTCAAAGGAAAAACAAAAGACAATACAGGCATGGCCTGGTGGAGCAATGCTTGGGTCAATCTTCTCCAAGGAACACAGGTCAGATAGCCCTGAATTCGAGTCCAGAATTGAAGGGGGTGGAGGGGGGGATATCCAGTATGAACAATTAAATTAAAAATAAATGAAGTGCTAATTCCTCCTCTCTCTTCTGCCTGCTTACTTATTTCTGCCTTCATTCCTGCCTGGAAGAAAAGACAATGCAAATAGTATATTGAGAGGAAACTGGATCTAAGTCAAAACGTTTTTGAACTGTTCATATGTTAGTTGGGTCTTCACTAAACTTTAAAATGTTATGTAGGATTGATGTGCCTGGTAGAATAGCATTGGCTTATCTGCCTCCAGAGAAATGCAGTCCACATACATCCCAAGGACCAGGATTCATTCCCCAGGCCATTGGTTGAGGACACCAACCTATGTGGACAACTAAGAAAAAATTAAAATCAAGTGTTTTTTGCTCCTTTCTCTTCCTTCCTGCCTGCTCTCCTTCATTCCTGTATGCATCTTTCCTTTAATATATATATATATATACATATTATATATAAATATGTAAGATTGCCTTAACATCTCAAACCAAATGACTAGAAAAGTCCTAATCTTTACAAATTATCTAGTGAAGAATAGACCTCCTCAAAATGTTCAGAGCAGGATTTATCTCATGTATGACACCTTGGCACAAGAAGGTAAGTCCAATTGAGGTCCTTTGGTCTTCAAGAGAAACCTCTGCCATTCCTACTAGAAGAATGAAGGTTAATCAAATCTAAGGCAATCTCCAGAGATAAAATTTCTGTAAGTGAAACCTATCTTGTGGTAGGGGCAATCTCTAGAACATCTGGCTTTGTTATATAAGTCATGGTCTCCACATCATATGAGATCACCTCCTCTTTCTGTGACACCCCAGACCTCTATCCCATTCATTAGCTCAAGAGGAAAAATCTTCGGGGCCATTCACTCTAGAGTTTGCAACTATGTAAATTCTCTGCTAAGTAGCATTAAATTTCCTAATTTGTTCGCTCAACCAGCCCTAGAAGCACCTCAGACGGTTTAAGGAAAATTTCCCCCTCCACCCTTAAAATACTTATACTGGTGCTTAAGATTGGGTGCATTCTCACTTCTATTCTTACTTTCAAAGAAGTCAAGGAGGTAAAGAAGGTGGGAGGGAGGGAGGGTGGCTAAGGACACTAGAGAATGATTAGAGAGGTTCAGTCATCTATGGGTCATTGAGTAAAGAACTCTGATACTGTGATATGTGGTCAGAAATCGGAAGGAAATATCAGAGTGAATTGATGTCCATTGTTGGTGGTGAGAGGACATAGTATTACAGTCAAAAGAGGAAAGAGTGAGAGACTCTGAGGTATAGTCCATCTGTTTTGTGCTCTATTCTTGTTGTAGGAGAGGACGAGATATGGCGTGTGAGACTAAAAACTCAAGATAATGTCAACTTCTTTTATGTAAGAAAATGGTGAATGAAGGTGCTTTTCACTGAGATGGTGAAGACCAAAAAACCTATTTTATGAGTGGGGTTCAAAACCAAGTAGTTGTTTTTGTATAGTTTATATTTGAAAATCATTCAGTGGAACTCTAGAAATTACGTTTTGTGTTTTAGAAGTCCTGGCTGTCTATTTAATTTTAGTCCATGAAAACATAGAACGTAAGATCTATAGGACACAGGAAATTGTAGATAGAGTGAGTTTACTTGAGTAAACTTCAAGTCTGAATCTTAGGCTCTCAGATACATAAAGTTAAGGAAGATGAGGTCAATAATATGAGAGGAGAATTAAGAGAATGATATACCAGAGGACACATGAAAATATTGTTTGACAAATTCAGTGTAATAAACTATCAACTTCTCCTTTAGAAATTTTCCTTTGTAGGATGTCCAACAATTACCATTGGATTTGTCAGCAGAAAAACTGGTTGAATGAATAAATATCAATAGAGGATTAAGTCCTGGTGCATTTGGTTAAAGAAAAGGAAATGAAGACAGGAAACAATGACAACTCTTATAAGACGTTTTGCTATAATCAGAGCAATGCCATTCGACAACTGGAGGTTATGTCTTTCTTCTATGATAGTGGAAGGATGTTTAAGATGGAGCCCCAGGAAAGGATGGATATTCCCAAATGCCCAGGTCAACTCCAACATGTCCAGAATAGGCATTCCAAGATGTGTCTCCTTTTTACATGGATTGTTTTGAGCTTAGGTCAATCAAGATCCTGCAGACTTCAAGAGAAACTGTTGCCAATCCCTTAACTACCTAGAAGAATAGAAGTTTGAGGATATGACTCAGCATTAGGACTAACAAAACAAAACAAACTTTTGACCAGAGAAATTTATCTACGTGGCAGAGCATCTGAATTTTATTCTCTTATGAGTCACACTCCTATCTCAATAACACAAGGCACATGTCATTCCTTAACTCAGGATAAAAACACCTTGGTTTGTCCTACTTATACTAGAAATTTACAGTCATGTATAGGTTCCATATGCATTATTAAATTTCTTCTTTTTCTCTTACTAGTCCGTTTGATGTTCATTTGATTGTTCCTGAGACCAACCTAAAGTAATAAGGGAAAATTTCCACCCCTACATCAGCATTACTTGAATAAAGATGAAAATTGTTCATTTAAGGGCCAAAAGTTGGGGGAGAATGTCAAAAAGACTAGATAAATATTTTAAAACTGAGTGTAGAAATCTTGGAACCATGTAGGCTAGTAGTCACAAATTTAAAATCACATCAGTTATCCAGGATGTTTGCAATTTTTGAACTATGTTCAAATATGTAGTCTATTGTTAACATGAAAGAATTATATTTAATCATGCAATTTGAATTTGCCTGTATTTCTATTATAGACACAGAGAAATAGTCTTTGTGAGAAAATATCTAATAAAAACTGTTTATTGGAATTTGGTTTAGTTCATTGTTTACTAGACTTTTCTGAAGTCCAGAAGGTAGCTAGATAGCTCGAGGGAAAATTTAAAAGGATATTGTTATGACAAAAAATTAATGCTCTGAAGAGACAGATTTATTCACGATGATGTTATAAGGGAGGAAAATCATTTTTCCTCTGTTCTTCTCTGTTCTTGGCAAAAATATTCTTTCAATAAATGAGAGACTAGCAGAAGAAAAGCAAAAATTCAGTAACAGTTTTACCTCCTATACACATGGGAGAGATACAGGAAAACATTAACTCATCGAAACGATTCTATTCATCCTTGTAAATAACATCTTCAGCTAAAGAAAAAAGATGTTGGGGGTGTGTACCCAGGTAGAGCTGTGATTAGAACAATCTCCTCCAAAGGAGCATATAGATCATGTACCCCTGAGTTGATTCCCTGGTCCTGGTGGGAACAACCAATGTGAACAACTAAATGAAAAATGGAGTGCTTCTTCCTCCTCTTCCCTCCTGCCTACCTGTCTACTCACCTTTACTTCTGTCTGCACCTCTGCTTTAAAAAATGAAATAAAATAAATGAATAAATAAACAAACAAAAGAAAAAGATGTTGGGAGGGGGGCAAAGTCAGTTTTGGAATGTTGCCAGCAAAAGCACAATAAACTAGGGTATGGTTTTTATACAGATTTAAGTCATTGTCTTCTTCATTAATAAGAATTTTCATAGATTTGTTCATGTTCCTTTACCAAGAGGGAGACATTACTCCAAACAGAGATTCTCAGCCTGCAGCGTGGCTTAGGTAGCTAAGGCAAAAACAATGAAGTCTTGAACCCAGATTCCAAACCCAGGACCCAGTGGGGGATAAACAAACAACAACAAAAAAAAAAAACGATAGATCAAATGGAGATTTTCCATTTTATAAGTAGTCTCTTACAAAAGGGTCACTGCTATTTGGGTTTCAAATCTTTACCTAAGTCTGCTGGTTCTTAAAATGAAATAACTTTAAATAATCAATATACTGAAGAGGCATATTTGGGGTCCGGGTGTTTTGCTGCTCTACAATGTTTTGGAAGGAAGGAAGGAAGGAAGATGACATTGACAGCTGAATGGGAAAATTTGAATATTAAATTTTTTAAAAAATGTGCACTCTGGGTAAGGCTTCAGCCAGGACATTTGGCGCACACAGTGAAATATATATACATATATGTGTATATGTATATATAGATATATTTGTTGTAAATATACCTACACAATAAATTACACACACACACATATATGTATGTATATGTATATATATATATATATATTTTTTTTTTTTTTTACATCCACATAACAATTAACCCTTTTTGCTGTGTCTTTCCTGGTAGCATCTCATAACTAGAGGTAGCTGCATTCTGGGTTGACTGGGATTGTCCAGTTTAGCAACATTGAAATTCCCATTGAGAGCACCCTGAATACCCGTGCTGTGTCTGGTGAAACTCCAATTTGTTCTGGTTTCAACTCTAAAAATAATGGCAAGCGCCTTCCTAACTATCTTGTGCCTTCCTCCAACATCTTTTGTCTTTAGCTGAAGAGTTATTTTAAGGGAGTTGCTTGGATCATTTTGTGAGTTGCTGTTTTCCTACGTCTCTTCCATGTATACATGTTATTAAACTTTGATTTATTTTGCTTTCAATCTGTCTTTTATCTCAGCTAAGAACCGCGATGGTAGAACAGGTAGAGAACATTTACATAATTAATTATATATAATTATATATAATTATAAATAACTAATGTATATATTAAAATCGTATATATTAAGTTTAATGTATAACACAATTCTATACATATTTCTTAATGTATATATAAATTAATAAATTTAATATAGATATAATGTATTATTAATCAATCAATAGTGTATATATGTACATATGTATCCAAAGTCTCCCTAAATTTTGTTGACAAAGGTCTTCATCCTCATAACCTTAGAGTCTATGACAAAAATGATAATTATTTTCAAATATTTAAGACTGTTGACTTATCAAGATACTCTTGGTTGGACATCAGAGATTGGGATTCCAATACAGTTTTCTGAAATAATTTACCTCGAATGCCTATTTCCTCTTAGCTTAAATTACCCTCTGGAGTAATTTGCTCTAAAACACTTTACTTTTCTTTGCCGTTAACTTTCAAGTTCATGAGGTACTTATTCCATTAAATTCTTCCCAGTATAGAAGAGAGGGACATCCCATGACTAACCTCTGACATGGCAAATCTTGAAATGCTTCCCTCAGTTTAAGTTCCTCAAAATGCCACTTTCTGTCACCTCCTACTCTTCATCACTACCTACCCTCTGCAGAACACTAAGCCATGTGGGACTTCCAGCTCATGGAGAACACAGCAGCCTGTGACTTTCAGGAAGCTGATTTCTGAGGAAATGTTTCCTTTCATAATCCACTCACCAGTTGCTTTTCTTCATTTCTGTATCTTCAAGAAATTAAAGATATTTGACTCAGAAGTTGTGGAATCACAAATACAAGGTTAGAGATAATTTAAATTATTAATGAAAAAGAAAACTACATTTTTTTCAGAGAAATATGAAGATTTGAAGGAAAACATGGCTATTCACAATCAAAATATTTTTTGATAGGTGACTTAAAACAAGTATCAAACTCATCCAAACATTTTACAAAAGATTGGGATTTTCCACTTACCCTTCTTTAAATTTTTGTTTCTCTTCTTTATTATCTATTCTTTCAGGTTTTTATCCCTGATGGGATAACTCCCATTGTCATCATTCTTGAAGAATGTTTGTGTTTTGAATTTTGAACAGATAATAAAGGCAGTAAATACAAATTTTAAACATAAAAAAATATTAAAATATTTACAATGAAATGTTTCCTTCAGATAGGAACTGAATAGGCCTTAATCTTCAGTGTGATAGTGATCGAAAGTGTGGCATTTGGGAAGTTAATGAGTTTGGATAAGGTCCTGTTGGTAGTCTTCTTTTTAAGTTTCCCAGTCTGTGGTATTCTAACAGCCCAAAGTGACCAAATACACCTTTCTGCCCTTGTTGTTTTCATTCCATTTGGTTAATAACCCCATTTGACAGGTCAACTGCTATTATTATTATTTACTTTATTTTTCTGTCATATACACGTATATATTATAAATGGTAGCATACTAAACCTATTTTTATGAATTTTTATAACTTATTAATATATCTGGGATATTTTCTTATCAAGTCAGAGAAAACTTGTCACTATTTGTAGCAAATTGGTATCTCATTATAGTTGATCTTTGTCTTCTGACTACTTCCTTTTAATTTGTCATATAGTTGCATTTGATATTCATATAATTAATTTATCAGTCTTTTTGATGACTTCCAAATGTATTTATCAAAAGTGGAAAGGCCTTCCATTAAGAAATTTTCCAAATTTACTTCTATTGCATTGATCAGTCTATACTTTTCATAACAAGTTTATATATAGTAACTGTTAAGAAAATAACTCCTTATTGCTTTTCTTTTCCAGAATTTTATTTTTAATACTATTTATGAATTTGTTATCAGTTTATGCAGCTAATAAATGATATTTAACTGAGATTAGGCTATAGTTATGAATGTGCTTAGAGATGATTATTGATTTTTTCTAGTTTCATCTGTCTCATTTTTATATAATTTCAAGAAAGTTGTTAAGTTTTTATTATGGCTCTACAAATTTCTTATAGTGTAGTCCTAGGAATTTTATCTTTGTTGAGTCTGTTTTCCATAGTTATGTATTGGTATTATGTGTGACTGTTATTGATTTCTTTAATACTATATTCCACTATATATTGAATGGATGTGTATACATATATATGTGTATGTGTGTGTATGCATGTTCATACATACATCTTTCTCTTGAAGGTCAAATATGGTTAAAGAGTCATGTTCTATGTGTATGACATGCATATTAAATATGTATGTTAATTTATTACTTTGTTTACTTATTTTGCTTCAAGTTCTGCTAAAAACTAGTCTAAAACTCTAAGCAAATAGAAATGGATAACTGCACTAGGGAAGTAGAGGAAATTCGAATCAGAAGGGAGCGAACCAATTGCATAAAAAACCCTAGTCCCAAGGCAAGGAGGGCAGGAGTTGTTAAAAGCAATAGAAGAGAACAAGAACATTTAGAAAGAAAGCTTCAGTTTTGCATAAATGTGACCTGTGATTTTTAGGTTTTTCTTCAGGACCATACTATTTATAAGCTATGATCAAAATGGTTTATGGGGTATATAAAAAGACATACTGTTTTACTAAATATGGAAGAGCGGTGGTAAGCAAAATATAATGGTGAACATTAAAAATGTAAATAGCTCCTTGTATCCTCTGAGAGTATGTACTGGACACTATTTTGCTTTTCCACCTTCTGCCTCCACCCAAGATCATAGTTATTTCACAATCTCTCACTAAATGCTAACTGACTAGAATTTGACTGAATAAATTTTACCTGTAGATATGTAGACCGTTACTAGAGATTCTTTTTTGTCTGTTTCTTTTTCATATTTGGCAACAAATAGGTGTCACACTCAAATATAAATACTTTGAAAATGACTTACTAAAATAACCATATTTAAGATATAAAGAAATCACAAAGGACACTGCATATTCATGCTGCTAAGAATAGCAAAGCAAGAACCATCCCAGATACAGATGAAAAAGCAAAGAGTGCTCATCATACCTTAAAAGACAGAATCCTACAGAAAAAAACAGTTGACATGAAACAACCTTTGTTGATGAACACAGATAGCTTGTTCTTGATAGGACACAGCAGTAAATGCCCAAGATCACTCTTTAATTTGCCTTCTGCCAAGCCACTGCATTGACTAAATCCAACTGAGAAGTCAGAAGTCAGGGGAGCCTCTTGTCTGACCCACAAATCAACCTCTTAGGCAGAGAGGAGGGTGGAAAAAAGCGGAACATAAACCTGGAGGATGTAAACAGAATATACCCCTCACACCCTATGTTCCATCCCTCCATTCAAACACAAACATAGGCACTAAGAACATCATGGACAACTTAAACAGGCAGGGAAAAAACAAACAGACATTGTTACAACTATCAAGTTTGCACAATTTTTTGTTTATTTTTTTTTTTTAAAGATGGAAAAACAGATATAACTGCAATGTCCTTTTGGCTGGACCCGGTCTAGTTGCTCATCACCCAAAAACCAATAATAGAGAGGATGAATGATGGTTGTACGATAGTCATTTTATCAAGAGGTGTCGGTCAAGGGAGTGGGAGACCTGCTTTGTTTCAGATCCACTTCTTTAATTCTAAGGATTATGTAGCAAAAACAGCCATGGCACAAATGGTGGGGGCAGTGTGGAGATGGTGAAATATTTGGAGAATAAATGTTGGGTGACAGCAGATACGGTGTTGGTGACAGGAGTTCAGTTAGTTCATCAGTATGATCTCTCCAGTCCTTCCAAGGAAAATCAGTTCTATTCATTAACTGTGTCTCTGTTTGCCTGTAACTAGACTGACTGAATTAAGTGTCATAGATTCCACAGTTTATGGTTAGCTGATTTTGCTGGATCGCTAGGGTCACTGGATCCCACTTTATTGTTTAGTTTCATCCTGGGTTTTATGTAATGTTATTTGATATTTGTAAAGAGGTGCTTGGTAAAATAAAGCATACTATTTTAAGAAATAAGTTTAAATAAAATATTCAGAAGTTGACTATTGTAAAAGATTTCACTGCAGGATCTTTTTTCAAAAAAAAGTTTTTCTTTAAAATCTCTGATACACGTCATACTCCTGCTAGGCTGAATTATACAGACACAAATAAAAAATTAAATTATTTTAGGCTATCCCAACTCTTTTTCCACAAACATGGTGCACTCAAAACACGTAAATGAAAGTAAAAGCAAAGTGTTGGGGTCTACATTTCTCATCTGGTACAAGAAATAATTCTTTCAATTGCTAGCAAAAGTGATATGACTTATTAGGGAAATAGAGATAAGCTGATATATTTGCTCATTGTTTTGGATATTGTGACATGCAAAAACAGATTAAGATCTTTCTTTTGACTTTTGTTTTTATTTGTTAGAAAATGTTATGCAAATTGCACCAATTTTAAATATCAACCAGCTCTTCTCTCCAGTGTTCAAATGTGCATCTTGGAAAAAAAAGAAGTATGTTAGCTATAAAATATTTAAATTGTTCAAGGATGGAAACTAATAATTTCAAAACTATTTTGTGATTTACTTGAAAAGTTTGTAGAGAATGGAAAACAGTAGAGGAATACAAAACCGTACAAGTTGAAGTTCTCTTGTGACTAGGAATTAACAATGGAAACCAAGAGAGTATGTGTTTTAAACTGCCCACTGGTGTGTTTCCAGCAGCCCACTTACCTAGAGTCTATGAAGTGAGCTCGTTTGAGTGTATCAGTGAGATCTCTAAAACTGCTCAACACTAATTTTCAAAAGGGTAAAATCATACTGTCAATCTAATATAATATGACAACACTTCAAAGGTCTTGTTTAACTTATTAACTAATGAGGAAATCAGTCAGATGTCAAAATCAGTACAATGGGAATTTGAATGAGGTTTTGTATTTTCTACCATATGAATTTCATTTGAATTATCAAGAGAGGAACCATTTGCATTTCTCTGGTCAGGTAATAGTTGCAGTATAGTCAGTTTTCTACACTTGAATTCTATCTCTGAAATTATTAACTAGCCTGGTCATGCAATGGCATTCAAAAGAGTACAGTCCTAGAGGATCAGCTAATTCCTGTTGGGTTTACAACATTCCACTGAAGAACATTCAGCAATTTGTTTTTCATGCATTTCTGTGTCTTAATGATTTTTCCTGAAAAGGCGTTATGATAAGGTTAAACCCATCTGAGACTCAACTGCAAAATCAAATATATTCTTTGGAATAAATTTTTTTCACATTCTGGCTACAGAATGTTTCAAAGGATTCTGTATCATTACACTCCCTCTTCCTCCAAAAACCTCAGAAAAGATATAAAAGAAGGGAGTTATCTTTTCTATGTACTTATTTTAGATAGTTTGCTGCAGTAGTCTTAAGAAAAGGGGACTATCTCACATCAGAATATAGGCCTGTTAGCCAGTTTTTTTTTTAGTTATAGATTTGATCTTTTGTCCCAAAGAAAATTCTATGCTCTACAGAGATAATCATGTCAGAATAAAATGTTAACAAACCCATTCTTCAATGAGCTCTTTTCCATAGGTTCTCCCAATGCGATGTAACTTTTAATCATGGAAAATTTCAGACACAGAAAAAAATAGTATAAAGAGTTTTCATATCACCCCATTAACAAGTATAAACATTATTTTGCTTACTCTTCTTTTAATCCCTTTCCTAAATTATTCTGAAGCAAATTCCCCAGACATAATTTTATTTCATCCCCACATATTTTAATTTACCATTTGTAAAATAGTAAAATTCTTTTTAAAAAAATTAGCCGTATTTTTATGTTACCATCTAACACTGCAAACAATAATCTTTCAACATTTTTTTTTTTACATCTTGTTGTTTGAAAAACTAGTCTATTTTCCCACAGTTTCCAGTGGTCTGAATATTTCTATTGCGGAGTGAATTCACTTTATATATATAGCCCCTAAGTCTCTCTCTTGTAGGTTTTTCTTGTAAATTGATAATACGATCTTGAATTTTGATGTGATTTAGAGTTGATTTTTTTGCACTGGCATCCTAGATAATGCTTTAAGTTCTATCAGAAAGCACAAATATCTAGTTGTCTCTCTCCTGTGATGCTAACTCTTGATGATCATTATCTCATAAGATCAATTATTTCATTAGAAATAGAAATATAATTATATTCTAATTGCATCATTTCATTTAAATTTGTCAGAATAAATTTACCAAGAAAATATTCCCTATCAACATCTGTAAATTTGAGATAGCATTTATAGAAGGAAGATGGGATAAATAACCAAATAACAAAATCCCTTAATTTGTTAGCTTGCAAAACAATGACTACTTAGAAAAGGATCAGTAAGCTTATCTTTAAAAGGGCCAGATGATAAATATTTTACACTTTATAAGCCATATGTCCTTTGTCATAAGGATTTGACTCTGTTGTATAAAGAATGTAGCTAGATAAAATATGTAAATATATGGGTAGGTGGTGTTCCAATAAAATCTTATTTGAAGCTTAGGCATTAGGACAGATTAAACCCAGGGTCATAGATTCCAATTTTTGCCTTATAGTCCTCCAAATATGTTTTCTTTTGACTTCTATTTAGTATGTTCACAAATCAAAGATTTAAATTAAAAATGTTTCATTCAATTACAGTTATCGCTATTTTTTAATATTTTTTTAATGAGCAGTTTTAGGTTCACTTTGTTTACTGGGAAATAATCAGCATGGGGTATAATTAAGAAAACATTTATTGAAGAATAAAGATCATGATCTGAGTCCAAACACAAAGTCTGTTCCACCAGGGTCAGGGCATAGGGGACTTTGAAAGGATCAAGCAGTGGGGTTGTCTGAGCTTTGTTCATTTATTTTCAAAGGTTTGGACTGGTTGACTGGAGTCATGAGAATGTTTCAGTGTGGGGTGTTTTCTATCAGTAGATGGTCTCTTGCTTCTTTCCGCATCACTGAAAAGGAGACAAAAGCTGTTGCAGTTCTTTTGTAATCATCAAGAAAGAGAAAACAGTGAGTGAATCCTTTGATAGGGAGTTGAATCAGTCTGCAGAGTAGTTCTGCACTCAAAACCTTGCCCAGAATTCTCAACTTGGCAATTAAGAAAAAATGGAGACTTTGACCCAAAATAGGTTCCACAAACTCAAAATTAGGTTTGGTACAGGAATATATCATATGTCTCTTGCCCCTATATATACATGACCACCCCATTGTTATTATCTCCCACAATTCTGGTGCATTTTTATAATGGATGAACCTACAATGAAATAGCATCATCACCCATACTTTTCATTGGGCTCCCTCAGAGTGTTCTACATCCTACGGTTTAGATGAATATATAATGATGTGTCTCTACCAGTATAGTACCATACAGATTATTTTTCACTGTCTTAAATATCCTCTGTATTCCTCCTATTCATTTTTAATTTGCAAAATTGTCCTTTCTTTAGCTAACAGAAGCATTTTCAGTTAGCTACTAAGACTTTTTGAAATATCATCAGTAGTCTTTGATATAGCTTACTTGTTTTCTGATATTACAAATCACTCTGAGTTATCTTTTATATTTTATGCCCCAGACCTGGAATCCAGTCTTTCTTCTTAGTTTCCTTTCATACAAAATTATATTTAACAGCATGATCTGATACTAGAGATGCTTATTATTGGATGGTCTTTGTTTTTAGAACTTGTCAGTGGATGTAGAGTCTCTGCATTTTTTTCAAGATCATGAGTTCAAGCACATCCCTGTACCTGTACTCCCATTTAGATTCAGTCCTAGAAATTAATTATAGAACATCAATTGCTGTATATCTAGTCCTCCGTATTTCCCTACCATAAAAACTCCAGTTACCTAAGCAACAATATGATATGGAATCCTCTTCAAAGTTCTTTTCAGTCTTTTAGTAACCTACAGATGAATAATTAAACTACTATAGTTTGCATTCTTTTAACACCAGTTTAAGTTTACTGTGGCAGAAATTGTTAACCATTCAATCAATAGTCTAGCCTTTCTCTTAACTAACGGAAGCTCTCTTTTGATCAGTCTCGCAGGCCATGTTTCTAACTAAATAAACTTTAGCCCTAAATAAAATTGGGTTTTTTAGTAAAAATGAATTTGAGAATGTATATTTTTGGATAGTTAATAAACAGATTCAGCCACATTCACTATAAACCACGGCTCTATTTTTTATCTATAGATTCACTGTTAATTTATATCACTAATGTCTATACTGCTGGTTTTCTGTATAACTTTTTTGTATTTCACATTTATAAGTAGATGATGTTAGATCAGAAGTTACATGCCTTCATCTACTTATTCCCTCTGCCCATACACTAATGTATGTCTACATACAAAATATGATATTAATCATTATTAAACAGAAACATCTAAAACCAGTTATTTTATAATTTTGTCTGTAGTAGAAATAGAAACAAAAAGTCATACTTCTAAGTTTATCATATAAATGAATTTATATTTAGACATAAATATTTCCACTTTTATTCATATTGCCTAAATTCTGTCTTCTTTTCCATGGTTATTATTAGTTAAAGAAAAACATTTAATGAGAATTTATTAAATGTGTTTCTAGACAACACAATTCTTTTCTCAAAAGACTGGAAGCAAAATACTGGAAATTAACAAAATTTAGAGCTTACTCTATAATCTTAGAGGTGTAATTAATAGCAAGTATGCAAACATTTAAATTTAAAAGAAAAAGATCCTGTATCACAGGGCATAGAAGTTTAGAGTGATAACTGTGAAGACAGATCTTCTGGATTTAAAATTAAATGCATCAATTTCTAGAAGTATTAGATGCATGAATTATAGCATAGACTCTGTATAATCAATTAATGCATCTTAAAAAGAATTAAGTATGTATGTATAATTATTTTTATATACTCTATATAATTTTCTTAAACAGCCAAAACTCAATAATTTTTGTAAATTTATATTTTCTAGTCTAATATACCATTTACCCCCTCTCACTGGACATATTAATATACTCAATTAATATTGGCAAAGTTGTTAAGCTTTCTTAACCATTTAAGAAAATTATATACATTTGAGAGAGCAATTTGAGTCTTTCATGATTATAGAAATAATAACATAAAAAGGACATTTATTTCTACATATTAAACTAGATTTTAAAATGTGATTAGATTCCTCCTATATCACTAATTTCTAATTAATATTCTTTCAGGTATATGAGTTACTTATTACTGAAAGAGAATAGAATTCATTGGCAGACATATAATTAACAAAATATTTTATACAAATTAAATCTATATGCACTATTTCAAAGAACTGCTTTTTTGTGGAAACATTGTAACTTGGGGTGTCATAGCTTGTTACATATATTACCTATAAAGCCTTAGTCATTTAAAAAAAAATAAAGGAAATGTACAAGCAGTAATGAAGGCCTGTGGGCAGGAAGGCAGAAAGAAAGAGGAGGAAGACTTTTTTTTTAGCAGTCCACCGTGGTTGTTTCCACCGAGACTCAAACTCAGGGATATGCAGTTTGTGCTCCTTCAGAAGCTATGGATCAAACAGCTACTCCATCAGTTTTTTCTCATCTTTTAAATCAGTGCTAGTCACACAGTTCTAAGAATCACAAATTCTGATGTCATTATTGGGCAACTGCTAACCATATGAAGATAATTTGAATCCCTAGCTTATTTTTAAAATGGACCATTAAATGAGAAAATATATCATATCAATATTGAGTTAGTATTTTGCAAACTGTTTCCAGAAACATGATTATATTCCAGGGAATTTGATTTTTTAAGCTTGTTTCTGTGCCAGATCATAGCACAGTAAACTAACTTAAGCTGTGTTAGAGTAGACAAAGGTACAAATAATTATAGAACTATTTTAAAGCCATTAACCATATTCAGGATGACAAACACTGAATAACTGTTTGCATATTTGGTGTGAGCTGATTGGATGCAGTAAACAGCCAGGAATTTTTTTCAGTGCTGAATATGCTCTTTTGTGCTTTTGAATGGCAGTCTGCTATTTTGAGATCCCTTCAGCCTGTTGTAGATTTTGAACAACTTACCAATTGATGATACTCATACAGGCACATGTAATTAAGTCTGAGAGTCAGGTCCCTAAACGAAATCTGATGAAATCTGCAGCTTGTCCTCCTGCCTCAAATGTTCTGTTATAGAATGTTCACCACTGACTAAAGATTCACATACAAATAAATCAATAGATGAGTCTCATGTTTATTTCTGTCCTAATTATAGAACTGTATCAAAGAAACTATAATATTAAATAAAAGGTTTATGCATAAATTATGATTCCCTGATTTAGGTAGCTCATAATTGTTTGTGTGTGATGATCTTAAAAGCAATAGGTAATGTAAAATACTAAGCAGATCAGCCTCACATTAAGGTAAAATGCTCAATAAAATAAATCAGTAATATGTTATGACTCCTAATGGCTTTGCATAGTTCTTAATAAGATGTTTACCACATAACAGTAAAGTCATAAAAGCAGCAGTCACTGTAAAAGGTATTTTCCAAGGGACTCAGCAATTAAAGCTACCATTTAACAAGCAGATGTTCCAAGTTCTTATATCTATTATGCAAATGACAATGGCTAAACTTGATTCCCAGATAAAATGCTTCTCATACCTAGTTGTCTGCCCTTATTCCCTATCTTGCAAACATTTTCCATGTAGAAATAAACTAAGGCAAACATGTCATTTTTGAATCTCAATTATTTATGATTCTTTCATTAAAAAAATCCAAGATTATTTGTAATCAAATGCTACAGATTACAGAGGAGGCTAGTATACAGAATGCAATTATTTGTAAGGCTACTCTGCTAAGAAATATTGCATGTATAATAAATATCAATAGATTGTAACTTTTAGCTATATGGCATTTTCCTCCCATGAAATCTTTTAATAAAGAGGCTAAATTTAGTTAATGCAGTAAGAACAGATTTTATTCAGGAACTGTTACAAAAGAGAAGTGTCCTCATATAGAACTGGATGCAGTTATAAGCACAGCATAGATATGTAGGTATTTCTAACCCAAGAGCAAAGTCAGTGAATGGAAAATTATTAAAAAGAAATGTCAGTGATTTGGGTTGGGAGATGGGATTCTGACTCAACTGAGTTGACAAGTTTTCTCACTGAAGGAAGGTGAGGGAGATCAGATACCAAGACTGGAGTATAAAGAATTTGACCATATGTCAAGAGAGGGATGTTCTCACTAACATGAGTTAGGAGGATTTTTGCTTAAATTGAGCAATACAAGACAAAAACAAAAACACAAAGGTCAACGCTTAGTTGAGAAAAGCGTTCAGAGGATCCTCATTAAAGTTTGGTCAAGGAAAAAGTCTTTGTCAAATATAGCGTATAGACAGGTTAAAAAAATACAGCTATTTGCACTTGGCAATAGGGAGGAGAGCTTAGTCACCTGTTTCTGCTTTTTCTCTGTGATAGCCTCAGACACACTGTAGGAATTCGGAAGTCTGTAAACTCATGAAGCATTAATAGAAATTAAATAAGTTTTAACAATGAATTTCAGACATCTATCTTTACAATACCTATTGACAATTACAGATAATATTGGCTTTCAAATTAAGTTTAGTTTGGAATCATTTTTCAACTCTTATTGAGTGTTGAATTATAATTATTTAGGCTCCAAAACTACAATTTCCTCATCTGTAAACTGTGCATAATATAAATTACACACTATTATAAATTTATAAGATAATGAATCAGGTAAAAAACCCAATATATCTGGTACTTAGTAAAACTTCAATTAGTGGATATCCTATTAACATGACTTTGAAACATTAAGGAAGAAATTTACTGAAAATGTAGGCAAGCAAGTTACTGTATGAAATAATTGCCACATTATTCCATATATAATACATTCCAGTATATAATGCGCACCTATGTTTTTGGCCCAAGCTTTTAGGAAAAAAAATACTTTTGTTTTAATTTTGTAATTCAAAGTTTTATTTGTTTATAATTTAAGAACTTGTGTTTTATTATGAATGAATTTTAGCATTTACTTTTTAACATAGTATGGTCTAGGAATTTTATGTAGGATATTATTACAAAACACAAGAAGAGACACAGGTACTAGAAGCATTCCTTCCTGTGGCGCCACAATCTGAGGACACTCTCTATAGGACGAGGTCGCTGGTGTTTCTCGGCAGCTCTGCTGCCAGGCCCTTTAGCGTATTCGATAACTTAGCTTAGAGCTTGCAGTGTCTGTATTTTTATAAACATGTCAGCCAGATTGCTAGCTCCCGTCTAAAGTGTATGAGGAGAAATGTCATACTGTTCACCCTATGGCAATAAAGTAGGCGTCTCTTATCAAGTTAGTCACTTACTCTGTGGACAGCAATACATCGCTCATTTCATTTAGTTGAATCATTGACCAAAACTGCTTTCTTTGCAAATTGGTCCTAAGTTTCACAAAAGCAATGCTCTGATTCCAGGGTATTGTTTTGCAACAGATATAGCTATTGGTTTTTAGTTACACTTCTAAGTCACAAGCATAAATACAAGAATCACAACCATTTATATAGATACAGAACTAGTACTACTTGTGTATAACGTGCATCCTTATTTTTCCCTCACAAATTTTGGCAAGAAAGTATGTATTATACATGGCAAAATACCATGTCATATAAATTAGAATATGCATTTAAAGGAAAAAACTGGTTTGGATACTAAGGTGAAAAAGTATAATTAATTTGATAGTTAACTAGCAAAATATAAGGGAAAAATAAAGAGTCAAAGCAAAAACAATGCCTATGAACCAGACCTTGTAGCATGTATTGACCTATGTATAGGGTCAATATACGTTTATTAGAAACTGTTTTTGTTTTCATTTAATATTAATCTCTGAATATTACAAACATCTTTGCAGAAATAGAAACACATGAGATATATATTTCTTCCAATATTTATAGAAGTTATTGTTAATATGATATATTTCAGAATGATATAATTTTAGAAACATAAGAACATTGAGAATTGAATTACGAAAAAGATCATAATTACGAACAAAGGATTTTGAAAAGAAAACAAATTCAACCTTTCAAAATAAAGGAATTGTAGAGAAGAAAGATTCCTTCTGCAAAAACTAAGGATTTCTGACTAATTTCTCCTTCAAAGACAACTGTTTAGATTGGGTTGGAGTTAAAGACCAAGACTGGCCGTCACTAACAAGGACTCCAATCATTTCCAACATCTGATATTCCTGCATTTCTGTAATTACCTTTGCGTATGTTATATTTTCTAACATGCTTCTATAAAATGGGACATGCTAGAGTAATGTGAAACTGTGATAGGATATTAAAAAAGAGCAACTTTTGTTTCAGAGTCTTACTTGTTCATCCATAGGACACCCAGTTGATATACCATAGGCATTCTTGTGGGAAGATTCACCTGGTGAGCGGTTAAGGATTGTCAACAGCCACATGAGTGAGTCTGAAAGCACATTTCTCATCATAGTCAAGTCCTCGCATAAGACCTCTGTCGTAGTTGTATCAGGGTTTGACTAAAAACTCAGGAGAGATCTCGAGACAGCGGCACCAAACTAAGCAATGCTCAATTTTCTCGCTCACTTATGTATAAGATAATCAGATTTTTTTGTGAAATTGCTAAATTCTAGAGTCACTTGTTATAAAGTAACAAATAGCTAATATGTAGATCAATCACCAAGAGGTGAAAAAAATCCAAAGGTGTCTACCTTAGAATACTAAATGCCAAGAGTAGAAATTAAGAAAAGTCCGAAATCTATGATTTGAATTTCTCCCGTAAGAACCTAAAAGACATGGAAAAATTTGTACATGTTAGTAGAAGAAAGAAGCAATAAATGTAAAAAACAGAATTCATGAAATATGAAATTGATAATACATGTATAAAATATTGCCTGCAGCAATTTAAGAATGCTCGTTTAAGCTAAAAGAAAGCTTCTTTAAGATAGACTTTGCAATGTTAAGTAAATCTCACCACATTTCAAGATCAATGTCATTCAGATGTTTAATGACATTATAGTTAGACTGAAAAAATCACGAGTCAGAAATATCTGCCTATTTAAAAAAATATTAGAAATAATATCTAAAACTGTAATGAATTCAGGATACGTTATCAATAACTGTGGAATACAGTTAAGAAAATGTTAAAAGGAAACACACAGGCTAAATATGAATAAAAAACCCTGTATATTAATAAATAAACATTAGGAAAGTAAAAGGAAGTAAAAATGAAAGTGTAGCAAATACATTATGAAATAAACATACTATTGTTAGATTCATATTAGCCAAAGTTATTTAAGTGTAAAGTAAACAGGTTTCTTTAAGGGAAGTTGATAATATAAATAAACTCCCACAGGAATTAGCAAAATAATAACAATACCAGATACTGCGAAATAAAGGTGACAAAAGATGCTATAAATATGATGTCAAAGCATTTTGAAACTTAGATGAAATGGAAATTCCATTTACCAAAATGAACTGTAGAACTATAGTACTTGAAGTAGATAAACAGAGTCAACTGTTTAAAAATCTTCATACAAATAAAAAATTCACACACAGCTTTACCAGTAGACTTAAAAAATTTAAAGAATAACTGTGATACCTTGCAAATTGCCTAAAGAAAAATGAGCAATCTCCAGCTCATTTTATGAGAGCAATATAGCATCAATATCAAAGTCAGTCAAAAGTAATGCAATAAAAACACTATAAATAAAGCTCAATCAAAAGCACAGATGCAAAAATCTTAAGCAAAAGATGAGTTACCAAAAAGAAATTTATTGGATGATTATATTGTATCATGGTCAAATTAGGCTTAATTACAAGAATACATACATTAAATATTATAATATCGAAAAAGAAATCAGGCTGCCATTTTCACATGGTATAGTAATGCTGATAGAAATTTAAATTAATATCTAGATACATAATTATCTGTGATTATGTAGATAGAAAATTAAGAAACACTTTGGACAAAAAAATTAACATATACATTCATTATCCCTTCGAAAAATATTAGAGAATATACTTTTTTAAAAGACGGTTTGTTATCAAACATTTATTTTAAATACTGAGGATTTAACCCTAACAAAATGTATATCATAGCTTGATGGTAAAATTTTGAAATGTTGTAGAAAAACATTAGAAAGGCCCTAACTAGATTGTATGTGTGTGTCTGTCGTATTAGTGTCTTCCTGAGTATCCTATAAATAACAAAGAAAAGCGTCAGTAGAAAAATTAGTCAACAATTTGAATAAGCACGTAATTTGCCAAAATAATTCTCAACTTCATTGGAATATGAGGAATTAGAAATTAATGTCATTATGAGATAGTATTTAGCTGTTACTGACACAAACTAAGTCTGACACACATGAAGATGTGAACAAAAGATCTTCACTCTTTCCCTATAGGATTCCAAATTTGTGGAAATTTTTTGAAAACTTGGCTGACATACTACTAACGTTGAAGGATAATCATACTATATGATGCAGCAGTTAGGTATATACACACCCAAAGAGATTCTTGCAAATGTTCAGAAGATAGGACAGTTGTAATTAAGGCAAAAGTACATAATGTCAAGAGTGGAAGTAATTCAAATATCTACCAAGTATATCAATTTGATAATGGATGCATTGTTATTATGTTCATTAATTAAAAAATATACATAGAGAATGTGAATGAATTTTCCTGTGATAACAAAAGGGATATCTATTTTTATTTGAGAAATGAAATATGTTTTCTGAATCTAGCATCTGTAAGTATTTTCTTAGCCTAATAATTAGTTGGAAAAATTTTAAGATAGTTTTAACCATTTTTATTGAGTCACATTGATATAATAGATTTATTTCATCTTGATCAAATTTTACAAAAAAATAGTAATAAAACTTCAGGGAAATTAACACGATCATTACAACCAGTTAATTAAAGCCAGAGCTAAGATTAGAGTGGAGTTTCCTGATCTTAAGTATTATATTTACAACAGCTTGAAGACAAAAGGATGTGTTTGAAAAAAATAAAAGCAATTACATCGATTTGAAGTTTATTTTTATTTCTTTACATTGTTCAAATATATTGTTTTAATTAAAGTAGGGTTAACTTTCCAGCTGTTCTACTTATTCTTAATCAATAACTCTGGTTGGAAATCAGGTCTTTTGAGGCGGCATTTGTAGTCGTAGCTAACATAATATTAAAAAATTGAGAATAAATATGAGTATTAAACATTAGAGTATATCTTTTGAAATTCTAAATTTAAATTCTCACAATTTTCATATTTGCATATTTTTGGAAAGATTATATAGCTTATGATTTTAACACTTTTGATATGATTTACCCATTATATCTTTTATAATTTTTGGATGTTCTCTAAATATAGTTTCCGTATATGTGTTTTCAAAGATTTTATTCAGCAAATGGCTTATAAGCAAAATGTATGTTTTAAAATAGTTGTCTTTTTATTATTAAGGAGCTCGTCTAGTAACATTTTTAATGCCTTTTTGTATTTGTTTTATACTTTATATGATCATTCAGTTTTAATGATATTTTATGGTTTTTTTACATTTTAATTTTTTGGCTTTATTTAACCTAGAATTAAATTTGTTAAAATTTTTTCGTTGTCTCCATTTCTATTTTTTATATTTGTTTCAATAATATGCCTTAGTCTCGATTTTAGCGTTTTTGAAATTATTTCTCATTCTTTTCCTTACCATCGGACACTTGTTCTGGTTCACGCCCTAATTATTTCTCAAAATCTATCGACCTTCATTCTTTTTCTTAAGTGCTGTTCTTTGCACTTCCAAAATCTCTATCTATTCTCTTCAGATATATTATATCCAAATAAGGGAAAACATCGATCATTTTTCACATCATCTAAACTTTTCTGCCTGTAGTGTTGCTCATATCCTCCCTCCATGAACCTGGAATTTCTTCTCTTCTGTCTAGTCGCCATGTTTAATTTGTAATCATCCTTGAAAATTAGTTCAAATAACAGTTTCTCCATAAACTGCAATAGGTGAAATCAAACTATTTTGGAGGGTTGGGGGGAGCAGTTTCACTTCTCTTATCATTAGCTGAGATTAGAACCAAGAATGATTCTTTAGGAATCTAATTGATAAAATTGTCCTAATATGTGTCTTTTCTTCAAAAGTTTTTAGGTTAAATAAGAAAAGCACACTTAGGATGCATCTGGAATATCACAGGCTTATGCTAAAGATGAAGCCACTCATGAGGTTTTATTAGCTGGAAGAAGTATCTCATGACAAAACCCATAAGAGTTGATAACTTCTCTTTAGCATGTATGTACCCTAGATAACCATCATATTTTAATAGATATTTATGCATATTCAATTTTCTCTAAAAGCTACTTCTGTATGATAAAAGCTATGGTTTGTATATTCTAAGCAGTACCCAGAATAATGACACCTCATATAGTTGGTGCTCAGCAACATTGCAGAATCAAAATAGATTGATTTTTGCCATGTTTATTAAAGAATAATTTTGCTAAAAATGTAAATTAGTGATAGCTAATTTTATTTAATTTGAATATATCTATGTTTAACTTAGTATATGACATAAAACAATGTTATGTTAAGAAGTCATGGCTTAGAGAAACTTTCTTTAAATTCTTTATTTTTTAAAGAAAAGTTTCAGACACTCATGATGGGAGGAGATAAGCAGGCAGGCAGGAAGAGAGAGAGGGAGAAGCATTTTATTTACTTAGTTGTTCAAGTTGATTTTTACCCTGACCTGGGGTCTTAAACCCAAGTCCTTGTAATATGTGGTCTGCTCTCTCGGTCAAAGGCAGCTGACGAAACTTCTACTCCATCAGGTGTAGGAAGTAACTTAGATAAACCAAACAGTGTAATATAAACTTGTTTGGCTAAAATTATCTCCAGTAGCTAGTAACAATTTTGCTATCTATAAAGGTCATCAAAACAAATAAAAGTCATATACACAGTGATTTAAAAACAATAAATTTATATAGATTTATTGATGGGGAAAGGTCAAAGCTATCTGTTAGAATTTAAGTTATGCTTCTTCACAGACCTCTATTTCTTTTGCTATTCTTAGACCTGAATTGGGAAAGATGCAATTGGAGCTGGAGTTTCTCATCCTGATCTTTCCTACTATCCCCTCTGTGTCCCACGACAGACTTGATGTGCTAGGAATAACCACTCCCAGCTGTCTTGCTCAGGCTTCTGTCAGCGCTTTTACCTTTGCAAAGTAATTGACATAAGGATTAGGTTCTCCTTTGACTTTCAATATTTCCATATTTAAAAATTTTCTATATTTAAAAATGTTTTAAATATATTTGTGTATTTTTAAATTAGGGCTAACTTTGACATTGCTCTGTATCTTGTTAGTGAAATCAAGAACTATCCTCAAAAGAAAGAAACAACCAAAGGACTTTTTAAAGGAGTGTGTTTTATAGAGGACTTCTTAAATGATCAGGTCTTTTTTCTTATTTTTTTAAGAGAAGAAGGGAAGGATGGAAAAGAGGAAGGGAGGAAGGGAGAGAAAGAAGAGTTTTTACTTAGTAGTTTATCTTGGTTTCTTCCCCTTGGTTCCAGTTCACAAACCTGAGTTCTTGGCTTTAATGTTTCACACCCCAGCCGTCTCAGCTACCTGAGTCACCAGGGTATTCCAATCACATTTCTTAAGCATATATACAATTCAAGGACTAATGCTGTACAGAATATGCTCACTTTTCTTCAGGATGTTTCAATTTAGACCTCAATACTGTAGCCAAATATTTATACCTTCTTTATTTTGCTGTAACAATATGGTACCAGAAACTCCTTGATTTAGTAAGAACATTATCCGAAATGATTGTGTAATATCTGGAAATAGTTTAGTGTTTAGATTTCAATAGAAAAGATCTAGTTAGGCTTCAAGAAGTATTTTTGCATAAAAACATCCTAAACATTTGTATTAAAAGCTATCCATTTATTCCATTTATTGAATACTGTTTTTTGAACAATTATCAAGTGTTAAGGTATTTTATTATAGTTGTTACAAATATGTGGGATACATCAGTAAGCAATCAACTACTTTTCTCAGGTTTATATTCTAAGGAAGAAGAGATAGAAAGTAACACAAAGCATCAATGTTACATCCAAGTATGTGTTAAAAGGCCCAGTATGCTTTAGGGAAAAGAAAAAAAAAAAAAGAAGAAGATACAAAGGATTAAGGTGTACTAGGTATGGACTGAAAAGCACATTTTGAAATTGAGGAAAAATTGGGCTACTGCGGGACTCTGATCCTTGAACACACACTCATGAGGCCCTTGAGGGAGCTGTTATGCAGATGTCTGTGGGTAAAATACACAAAGATAGGGAACAATCATTTCACAAAGACTAATTTGGGAAAATATCCATTATGTTCCAAGAACAGCAAGAAGGTCAGTGGATTAATAACTAACTAATTAACAGATGTCACAATTAATTAAGAACTAAACGTGTAGGGTCCTGTAAGTCATCCTAAGAGCTTCGTTGTTTACTCAGATGAAAAATAAGTTATTTCAGAGTTTTGATCAGAGGAATTATATGATTTAATTATTACTTTAAAAGTTTGGTTTTAGTGATGTGAGCAGACTCTAGGAGATGAGAGTGAAAACAAAGAGATAATTTGAACCAATTAAGGCAACAAATATTGGAAACTTTGATTAGACTGGAGAAGACTTCAGGCAAAAGAATTTAAGGGAAAGGTGATAAAGCCAAGAGATTGCATGTTAAGTTTTGAGTGACTAAACCATCCACTAGAAAGGCACATTGATAGTTATAAATACAGATTTGAGAGGACTTGGTGCTATCTGGGTTTCATTAGCAAGAAGATGATCATTAAAGTCATGTAAGATTTGATGAGATCATGACATTCAGGTCATTCCAAAGCTTATAATAACTAAGGAAGAATAATGGAAATTAGCAAAGATCTATAAAACAGTTTTCCAATGTAGTAGTATAGAAGCCAACAACTTTTAGTGTCCTAGAAGCAGTGTACAGAAGATATGCCAAAGAAAAGAATATGATTATGCTAAGAACTAATGATGGCTAGAAGATAATTTATCATTCAAACACTAACAATGGAAAGTGAATATGACAATATTTTCAGTGGAGGAAAAGGAATCTGATTGATACAAATTTGAGAGAGAATGAAAGAGGAGGACATTATAGATTGTGTGATGTTTTGATTTATTTTTGTTTGATAAAGGGGAGGGAGGGCAAAGAAGTTGGTTCAACAAAAGAAGTTGGGGAAATAATAGCATATTTGTGCACAAGGTCCAGGAGAGTGAGAGAAGTTAATGATGCAGGAGTGACAGGACATCTGTGGAAGACTGGCCTTGTAAGATTACTGTAAAAGGGGGTGGAGAAATAAATTATGTCTAGTTGGGTAAAAGAAGGTATGAAACCAAGATAGAGACATACAAAAGAAGTTCTCTTCTGATTGCTTTTATTTTTCAGTGAAGCAGGAAGCAAGATTGTTTTTAAGACTAAGAATGGACAGGAGGTTTTAGAGTCTTGAGGAAAAGATGCTAAATAGATGTATAAGACATTGCAAAAGTAAATGGGTTGCAAGATGTAATCTGATTGCTATCCATCTTTAAGAGAAAATTGTCACCTCATGATTATAAATTCAAAGGAAGAGTAGGTATGGTTGTGTTTTTCTTTATACATTATTCAGGTACAGCAGTGATTAGGTTGAAATTTAGACTTAGTTTCAAGGTTTTGCCAAAAAATATGAATAATAAAGACATCATAAAATCCGAGGGTAGATGCAAGGGACTGATTATATTCTGGTAAAAATGGAATTTTAAATGTGAGAAGATCTGGTGTGTCCTGGTAGCTTAATGAATAAGGCCACTGGACGTAGTCCACACATATCCCTAGGATCCAGGTTCGAGACCTGGGCCTGGGAGAGGGTGCAATCAAGATGAACGACTGAATAAAAAATAAATAAAATACTGCTGCCTCCTCTCTCTTTCTCCCTGCCTGCCTGCTTGCTTCTATTCCTACCTGCACTTTCCCTTTAAAAAAAAATGTGAGAAGATCCTTCAAACAAGCTTCATAAACAATGATAGGCATTATAAGAATACAGTAAGAAATTAGTATATAGCAAGAATTTTAAAACGTAATTTGAATATTTTAGGAAGAAATGGGAAAATAATATTTAGTTTCATTTTTAAAGTTATTAATAGTTTAGCACTGCAGGGATATAATATACAGTCTAGAAAAGCTAGCTTATTAAATGCTGTTTGATAATTCCATCAAATGATTACATCTCCTTAAAACAAGATTAATGTACTTTTATCAACTGATATTGATCTATTTATCTCTGTTGCTATCATCTTTTCTTCTTATAGTATGTTTCTAACTAGTCTTCCATGGAATTCAGTCTGTGTTTTAGAAACCAAAGGAACAATTGAACTCTGAGGAGGGTAGATACTCATTCTTAGCATTGATAAAATACTTTTCCTCGCAAGAGTTGCAAAACATTTTTTTAATTAAAAGTGGAGTAGAAAATGTGACTGGAAGCAGATGTCAGCATGTGATTGTCACCAAATATACAGTAAAAGAGAAGACAGAGGGAATGATATGAAAGGAACCAGCAAAGTGAGAGATGGTTGAGGGAAATGATTGCGAGTAAAAGATAGAGAAAAGGGAATGAAAGTGGGTCAGGTATCTGACAGTGTAAAAGGACAAGAGAAAAGTACAACAAAAGATGGAGAAATCTTAAATTGTAAACCCTAACTTTCACTTTCAGGTTATTTGTGTCTCACATTGATAGGTGAATTTTAGTAACCTATATTAAAGTACACACTGACCTATAATTTAATTTGTTCCTAAACCTACATTGCATCAATACACGAACACTTGAGGGCTGATTCTTAAAGCAAAAACTTTTATTAGAAAAATAATCAGTTGATTTAAAAGAATCAAGGCAGATAGGTTGGGAAAAATTCTTGTCTAAATTTTGGGATATCTGTAGCTTAAAAGCAAATCATTATATTAGTCCATTTTTAGACACCCCATAGTCATAATGTTTGATATATGTTATTATATATTAATATATATTTTCTCATTTCCAATATCCTTATTAAGGTCTTCGTCTTCTTTTTCTAACATGTGTTTTGCCATTATCGCCATCTTTTGGCTAATGAATTTGAGTAATCATATTTTAATTGAAGAATAATGTACTATAATTTACTGATACCAGTATTAGCAGAATATTTAATTTACATAATAAATTTTTCCAATAATTTGGTCTAAATATGGAGCCTTCAGAAGGAAATAAGATTTAGTAGTTTTAATGCTCGAAGGCAAATGACAGGATATAGAGTTTTAGTCACCTAAAACTTGAATGTATGCTAAGGATGATGAAATATTTAATACAGAAACAATTAGCGACTCCTCCCAAGGACTTGACGACTATCACAACTAGACTTAAAAACCTTACCAAAACTAGAGTGCCCTTGTGGAGTAACAGTTAGGTCAACTGCCTCTGAAGAATCACTGGCGATATACCTCCGTGTTTGAGTCCCACGTGCGGTGGGCATGATAGAAAGGGGAACAACCAGTGTGAACAACTAAATAAAAAATAATATATTTCTTCCTCTCTCTTCCTGCCTGCCTGCCTACTTGCCTTCATTCCTGCCAGCATCTTTCCTTTAAAAGGAAAACAAAATGAAACAAAGCTCTCACCAAAACATTACAGGTTTCCACACATGTACAACTTAAAAGACAGTGTTTAGTTTCTCTTTATTAAAGGAATGTAAAAACTCTTACCAACTGGAGAAGGCTATCACTTTTGCAGGACTTTTACCTCATATTACATTTGAGCATGTACTTTTGCTTAAGGGATTGTTACAAATTTTTAGCAAAAACAAAAACAAAAACAAAACCACACTGCTTCTTTTTAATGTTTCTACAAATGCTGCATTTTCTGTTATCTGCTTTCTCATGTGCATTTGATTGGAGAATGCTTTTTGTCCTCTGTAGCTATTAATTGCTTTTCTTTGGACTTGTCACATTTAAGATGATTTCTCTGCATGTGGTAATCTCAAGAGGCATTTTAAAATCTCTTCGATGAATAATTTTCCATATTTGAAGTCTGAAGAAAGGGAGAATCCAAACAAGGAGTTGCAACAACAGCAGTTGGCAAATTCATTCTAAGGGTGTTTCTTAAAGCTCTCTTTACAATTGCTTATTTGTGAGAACAAGAAAGAAGACTGTGAATCTAGTTTAAGACCTTTTATACAAATCTCACTTTGCATAAAAAGTTTTATCGTTGCATCTCTTGCACTTGACCCATATAACCCTATACCTGACCCCTCCTGGGGGTGGAAGGTGGGGTCAATTAAATGGTAGGTTTTTGTGGGATACTTTTAGCTCAAATGTATCATGAAAAAAAACAAAAAACAACAAAAACATACTTTTTAATTAATCTAATATCAAAAAGGATAATACAGTTTATAAAATATGCTTTTTTAATGAAGAAAGTCCCTGATTCAATACAAGTTAGAGCACCCATTTGCACAGGAGAAAATAAGATCATGAAATACACCCTACCCTCCCACCCACCCCTATCTTGGCTTCTTTTATCATTGCTTTTGAGGGTGCTGACATCAAACTAATCATTCGAGCTGGGTGGTTTTATAGGAAGTTTTAAATTTTATGTCTATGTCATTAGGAATTTATCTTGAAAATAAATTCTTCTCCATTAATTATCCTGGGGTTGAAAATAGCGAGTGTCAATACTGCCTAGTCATTATCCAAAAGGAACTATTAGCACATTGTTGCTTGCAGTCCATATGCATCTAGAAGGAAAAGGTGCTATATACCAGTGAATCTCAAAGTAAAATGTTTATATGAATCACTTGGAATCTTGGCAAAAAGCAGAATCAGCATTGTGTAGCATCAGTGTAGGATTTGTCTCATTTTCTCTCACTTCCAGATGATACAGATAGTAGCGCTGTTTACTCACCATAAGCAGGTAAGTAGCTTGGTGAGTAACAACTTATAAATTACAAATCTCAATGCAGTCAAGGAATTAACTTGTGTATTTCTCCAATAATGAGATTTTTTTCCCCAAATATAATGTATTTGTCTTAAGATGCTGGTGGGCTGGCAAAAAATGGTAACAGTCTGACAATTAGTTGACAATTCTTTAACACCAGTGAGACCCTAACACCCCCTTTCATGGATTATAATGTGGAGATTATACAACTATTCTATTTCAAAACATTTTGAGAACAAAGGGATGCACTTTTAATAACTATGCTGGGACAACAAGCAATCTGGGAAATGGAGGTAAGCTCGCTGGGTAAGAGTCACCCCATACTAAATAACTCCTGACAATTTCCTGGCAACTTCACTTTGACCATTTGAAACATTAATTGAATGACTCAAGGAACTGCTTTTCTTTCTCAGTATTATATGCTTACAAACATTGTTGTTTTCATTCCTAATATATTTTTCATAAAATATCCTTTGAGAAAGAATTTTTAAAAATACTTCCCTGTGTAGTTGTTTCTGAAAATAAGTAGAGTAAAATTGGAAGAAACTTCCATGAGATTATTATCATGACATTATTCTAAGTTTTCTAATAGTTGATCAAAATGGTTGTTTTAGTAAAGTTTGGGTTTGGAATGTCATATATTTACTGAAAATAATGTGAATATTAATGTCTATGTTCGAGTGAAATGTGTGTTTTACATACCCTTGGCAGGTATTGTTCCTCATCTGTTGTGATAATTATTTCAGGGTGATAATAAATTTCTGTTGTCTTTTTAAACACACAGGTAGATGATGTTCTGAATACGTGCTGAGCGTTACTAACACATTTGATGTTTTTATGGCCTTTCATAACATTGTTTTGCACACAATGTTTACCACACAGAGGGAATCTCTTAATTCCATAATAAATATTGATTTACATTCCATCAATTTTAAAAGCTTGGCCTTATAGACAAACTTTATAGGCCCATATTTTGCCTTCTGTCCCTTGGATTATACTGTGGATTCATGGTTCTTAAATAAGATTTGTTTAAAAATGATCTTCATTTTATCTCACGTGATTTCCTTTTAAATCCTCTAACTGAATTTTATGTATATGGAATGGCATGGTATCAATATTAACATCATACTAAAATGCACAGTTTCAAAATCCTCTAAATCTTAAAAGAAACAGTGAACACTGGGCTCAAACACGGGCAGGTGGGTTGTGCTTCATTAAGAGACAAAGACTGCTGTTTTAGAGTATAATTAACTAGCTGAGTGTCAGGCAGAGTGAACCCTTTATTAACACTTTTTAAAATATTGATTTAAAATACATCTTCAAGATGCTTTGCTACTTTAATAAGTAGTTCAATGCTTGTTGTTTTAGAAATGCAATACTTTCCTTAAATTCACAATGACTAAATAAAGATGTATAAGACACAGTACTCAGAGAAAATATAACTCATTTTTATAGTAAGTAGGAATATTTCATAGACAAGTGAGATTTAAAACTTTTTATCATTCCCTCAAATTGCCCATTCTTTCCTCATTAGTGACCAAAAACCTCTCTAATGTGTTAAAAAGGTAGGAATTGAGGTTTTTGTCCTTTACAAAGTAAAACTATTAGGTGTGGATACATTTAAATGACATACGATTGTGGTTTTGAATTAATAACATGAAAAAAGTAGATAAAAACAGATAATCTAAATCTCCATTGGTTAACTAGCAGACAGAAAATCCAATTTTATTTGCAGTTCCTTAAAATAGATCTTATTTATTGTCTTTATATTTTTGCCTCCAGCAAATTACCTTTATATGTCCTAATACGAATATATGCTTATGCTGAGCTCTTTGACTCTATTAAGCTATATATTAACATGTTCTCATTCTTAATTTTTCTCCTTGATTATTGTCCCTGAAATAAAAATAGGTTCTTTGTCATATCAATATTTATGCTTACCTGTAGTTAAGCTGTTTAAATCTTTAAAAAGAAAAAAATAAGCTTACACAGATCCAGAATTAATTTAGTTTAAGACAAGGTTTTAAAGATTTAAGAGTATTTTTGTTTAAGTTCATTTTTGCATTGCTTTAAAATCTTCCACAATAAACTTTCAAAAATTATTATATAACATCTCTATATACCTGTCACCCTGCCTTTTCAAATTTCAACATCTCCCATAATTAATATTAGCTATGAAAATCAGAACATTAACAATAGCATAATTCTGTGAACTTAATCCAAGATGTTATCAAAGTTAATCCTTTTCATCTTTTTTCTAGTTCAAGATAACATGACATTGAAAAGTTAAGTCTCCTTATAATTTAAAGTTATTTATTATTTATATTTACCATCTCAGTTTTATTAAGTTCTGTGAAGTTAATTTGAAGAATATCTAGCAATTTATTTATGCTTGTTTAGCCCTGACTAAATTTAGATAATTCATTTTTGACAAGTAAATAACATTAATGATATCCATGTTTATTAGCTCATCACAGACATAATGTTGACTCATCTTATTCCAGGCATTCAATTTGGTCACTTTGTATGAGCAATGTGGTCCAGGTCTCTCCATATAAATGAAATAATTCCCTTAGCAATGAATAAGATACCTACTGGGGACATATGGGAGTCTAACTAAATAACCTGTTTTTCATTTTACTTATCTCACAAAGTTCAGTGTGAATGGATGGTTCTTGCTTGAAGCAAATATTATTTTGGTGTTCGAGCGATGGTAATTTTTATTTGATTATTCATTTGAAGTTATGTGCACAGTATGTTAAAGTAGTTTCATGATTTAAAAAATATTTTCTCTGTCAATGGTTATTTCCCTTTTGATGGTTCTTATTTGTATTTATGTTTTCTTAATTTGTTTCTTGATCAAGTTACTTGATAATTTGTCCAGCTTTTTATCTAAAAAAAGAACAAACTAAAGACAGGATTTTAATGCATTAATTGGATCTATTATTTCTCTTTTATTTCACTATCTTATCTTTATTGTTTTCTCCATTTAATTTTCTTTTAATTTGTTTATTCCTTTTGTTCTTTTGAAGTTGAAATGAAATAAAATTTATTAAAAAAAACAAAATGTTATTAAGCATTTCTTAATGTCTTTGTTTTTACTAAGAGTTTAGTGTCATAAATTTTTCTCAGTCATTATCTGAGCATGTACCATTAATATACGCAATTCATCTTTGTTTCACTTTTTCCTAAATTGCTTAATCTTAGACTTTTTCAATTTTCCTCTTTGAGTTTGATTTGGATAATGACTTCCAATTTTGTTAGCAAAATTATATTATGGTGAGAGATTGTTATTGTAACAAACCTACTTTATGGAACTCAATGGGTTTTATCTATGTTGGCTACCTAATTTTGATAAATTTTGTAAACGTCACCTAATTGCTTAAGAAGAAAATATCTCATCAAGGTGTAAAGTTTGAAAGACATTCATAAAATTCACTATATGTAGTCTGTTTCTTCATTCTCCGTATTTAGACCACTCTACTTATTTCAAGAGTGAGCTAGAAAATACTGTATTACTAATGTGCTTTAATTATCTCCTTGCATTTCTTGCTGTATAACTTTTAACATGTGTTTCTTTGACAAGTTTGAGATATTTTTGGCTTAGTTTCTAGTTAGATCACTATACTTGTATTTTGATTCTCTTCATTTGCCCCAAATTTGTGTCCTCTTCATTTTCAGTCTTTCAGAATGCATTTGGGTATGTTTTAGTAGTACATGATGTCATACTGGGTGTTGATTTGTGAACTAAATTGAAAAAAATTTTTCTTTTGGTACATGAGTTAATCCATTCTCAACTTCGTCAGAATACTTTACAAGTATTCCGTCTTTATGTTCCTTTCTCTCTGAGATGTGCATTTTGTTTTTACTTAACTTTTTATATTTAAGGAAGTTTACATTTAGTTATATTTTCAAATTTTGCTAATATTACTTTTAGTCTTTTCCCCTAGCATTTGCATGATTTTAATACTATTAGTCCCTGTCTTATTATTTAACATTTTACATTTTATTATTTAACATTTTACATTTCTTTTTATGTTTCCTAAAGTTAAGGTGGTTTCCAAGATCCCTTCTCCAGAAAAGCCCTTTTGTAGGTGTGACAAAAATAACTTCATTAGCTTGATATATTTGTTGGTGGTGACCAACGTTGTGCTATCTGAAATTTTATTCACATTTTGTCCCATTGGACCCTACATCTTTCTTTTTGCTTTCTTGCCCCTTCATCACTCACTTGCCAATTAGTGATTTTCATTTCTTTCATTTTCTTCTTGAGAAGTCTTGCTTTTCAGACTGGTTTTACAAATACGTATACCTTCCAGTTTCTTATTTGTGCTCTGTGCTGGGATCTACTGGGAATTGTCTTAATGTTCTGACATTTAAGGTAGAGTTACTTTTTCTATCTCTGGTATTACATCAACTCTCATTCTGTTTTAGGTTCCTCCTTGAAATTGTTCTTATTCTCTCCTTGTTCTATACAAAGGTGTGTGCCAAGACAGGTATGTGAGACATTGCTTGATGATATTTGCTGTTGTTTTTTAATCATAGTTATTCTGACATTTATGTATTCTTTGTCTTCAAATTATGCTCTATGGGTGGTTGTGTGTGCGTGTACGTGTGTGTGTGTGTGTTTACTTCTTTTTGCTGTTTTATTTTGGGAGAAGATATTGGGGTATGTGAACCAAGACGACAAACACTGTCTTTAGTTCCCTGAAAGTGCAATTTATCCTGAGCCACTAAATCCAATGTTTAAGATTGAGATCTAATTAAGAATTTCTGTTCCATGTTGCGAATTATTATTTTTCCCATCAAGAATAATTATGATATCAATACTAACAAACTAGATTTCTATTCACTGATGTGTTACCTGAGAAGAGCTCAGAAATTAAATTGGAGGTCATGTATTTTGCAGAATTACTTCAGAAAATACTTAGTTGGAGTCAGACCAACTGATTTTCTATCAACTACTTAGAACTGTGTTGTCTGAGAAAATTCTTCACTTTCTATCATTTTCATTTGATCCTTAAAATGAAAGAAATTTCATGAAATTGTTAGCAAAGTGGATACTCAGAGCTCTGCTAACAAAGAATGATGATTTCCTCCCTGCAGGTACTGAAGAGGCAATCTGCATAGAAACAACTGAAATATTCGTCCTGTTGGTAATATAGCATGTAGAGAAGAATCAAAATATTCAACAGATAATAGTTTGAAGACTAAAACATCTCAGCTTGAAAAATTATACCAGGCCTGATACCGGAGTATAACTGGACCTGCTTCTAATCAGTTGACATTTCATTCAAATGAATTTTAATCATGATGAATTTCTCTATCTTCAGCACCCCTCTGTATTTCAATGTGAGAATGTATGTAAATAAGGCTTTAAAATATGACTTGCTTTCTGAAATAATAATTGAGGTAGTATTTACTCTCTGATCTAACAACTTCATTTATAGAAAAGAATTTTTAATACTTAACAAAATAGAGCAAAGGGAAATATAAAACCGCACAAAAACTCCACTGTTCCAATATTGGTTAATTTAGCTTATGTACTCAACCGAAATTGATTTAGATCTTCCTACCGACAATGTAATATCTAATTGTAAATAGTAACTTTCCCCTCAGAAACATCTGAGATTTTTAAGTACAAAGTTCATATCTATTTTGATGGCATCAAGGAATGAAGCTATTGAGAAGTCCCTTCTCAAGAAATATTTGAATGCCTTTGCTGGTAGTTCCCAAACTGCCTTTCATTACTCTCGAAATTAATTTTTATAGCTATACTATGAAATCCACAAGGATAGGTGCTTCCCATGTCTATCGTGACAAGCACTTTAATCCATAAAATTACTCAATAAATATTTGTGCAATAAAGTTAATAAACCTGTTTGATTTACATTGGCAGCCATCCAAATAGGAGCAATAAATTTGGACTATCAAAATTACTTCAGAGGAGCTAACATTATAATTAATGTTGAGAGAGAATCATCTAAACAGAAAATAATTGGAATCTAATTAGAATCTAATTAGATAATAATTTAGGCTCTTGTCATGTGCCAAACATTATGTGTTTTTACACTGTTGACTCATTCAATCCTAAGTGTAATCTTATGGGCTATGTCATTTGTTTATCTCATTTTATACAGAGAAAATTGAGACATGGAAAAGTCAAGTAAGGTGACTATATTTTTTGCTCTAATTCTACTAGCTGATCTTGAAGAGATAGTTGAGAGACTGAAACACTCTTCCTAGCCTCAGTTGGTTAGAGGAAACACAAATTGAGGTCCAGAGTCTACCCAGGGTAAAACCTGATAAATCTCCCAGGGTAAAGAGTCAACACTCTAAGAGAAAGGGTAAACAGAAAATAAACCATCCTTGTCAGACAGTAGCCCAGATTGGAATCATTTTGGTAGCCTAATAAATCTCAGGGCTAACCTTGTACTCAGATGATGTCAGATTTATAGTATCTTTAGCTACTGGTAGAAACAAATATGAATCTCTCTCCAAGGAAAATAACATTATTATCAACATTAGTTGGTTTTTAAACTAATGAATTTTTAATACAAAATCTATAATATAATTGACAATAAAAATAGGCATATGACAATACATGGTGCTATTAAGGTGAACAAAAGAAAAGAAAAAAGAAGATAAGTAGATTATATTTCCTTCTATTAACAGAGACACTGTTTACAGGGTAAAAATATCCATGGATTTAAAAATGTTAAGTTGTCTTTCAGCAAGGATATAGGAGATACAAAATACTTTTAGAGTTGAAAAGATCTGAATAGACATAATCAAACTGGAATAACAAAAATAAATGTGATATGCTATTATTGATTACTTAAGAGCATCTTTGCCACAACTAGAAGTAAAGTGAGTGAACTAAATATAGACTAGAAGCAACTATCTGTAGCAACATAGTAGACCAGATAAGTAAAACATAGAAGATATGAAAAAAATTTATAGAGAACACAAAGGAATTCTAGTATGAGTTTAACTGGATCGTGGAAGCAGAGGAAAGAGAAATTGAGACAGAATAAAATAAAAATATATAATATCAGAGAATTACTTAAAATTCTTAAATAACAAATTATAGAATTTATAAGCTAACAAATCCTGAGAATAAAGAAAAGACATGTACACATAGATACATTAGAGAAGTAGACCAAAGACAGAGTAAACAGAGTAAAGATATTAAATTCTGGAAAGTGTTATAATCTCAATGTAAGATGCAATATTTATGAATTTATTTTTAATGGTCTAATAGTATGAATATATGCCTACACTTCTATTCTCTACAAATAGTTTTTCAAGGATAAATACAAGTATATTTAGAAAAACAAAAAGATAATTCACTGTTAGGAGACAATACTAAAAAAAAAATGATAAATTACTTCCAATAGGCAAAATGAGCTCTGTTCAAGATGTAATGCCAGAAATAAGTGAAGAAATGAAGGAAAGAAGAAAAATGAAAGGAGGAAAAAACATAGATAAACATAAATGAATATTTTCTATATAAAAATCTAATAAAGTTACTTGATAAAAATATAAGAATATCACATAAAAAGAATAAACTGAGTTAAGGTATTCTAAAGTTCTTTCAGTGAAAGTACAAATTAACATTATATTTTGATGACTCAAGAAGCTATGTTGTAGCTTTAAGTGTATAATCATTAATATGTTAGGAAATATACTAGCAAGGATATTTTTCTTTTGCAAAGATGAAAATAACAGATTGAAGATAAACATTAAAAATGAGATAAGAAAGAATAATCCCCCAAAAGACAATGAAACGGTAAAAAGCACACATAATGTTTGGGAAAGAAAAAACACATAGGGAAACAGCAGATGTCAATCTCAATGTAAAAACAGCACTATTTTCTTGACATAAATTGTTTAGTTTTTAATATTAGATTGCATAAAAACAACAGTTGATTCTTTATAAGACACATCAAAAATGTGTTCACTAAAAGTTTAAAGCGAAAGAATAGATGATCAAAGAGAGGCAGTGACAAAGTGGTCCTCAAAGTAAACCTTAAAGTAAAACAAAAATAGTATTTGGAGTTATGAAAGCATTCTTAGTCATCAAAGGGTAATTCATGTGTATAAAGTTCTTATTTATCAAGAAGACATAAGATTCTAAATTTATATACAAGTAATATGAAGGACTCATATCAAGTAAAATTGTGAAAATTGCAGATAAATACACAATATTCGTGGAAAATTTGCAGCAACAGATAAAAAAAATCAGAAACAATATTTAGACTAAATAATCATTTGACCAAATGACAACTTTAGGTAAAAACTGTAGTTGATACATTCTCTTCGGGCATACAAGAAATGCTAAAAATACTGATAATCTACTAATTTAGACAGTGCAGATCTATATAATTCACTTTGGACTCCATATTTTATTTTAATTTTCTGTGTCAAACAGGTGTCTGTCATAGCTTTTCAAAGCTTTTTTAAAACATCTTTGTTACTTAAAGTGGTACAAATGTGATCATATTTGAGGCATTTTTTTTTTTTTACTTATACTTTATTTTTTTAAAGAGGAAGAAAGTAGGAAGGAAGAATGGCAAGTAGGCAGGTGGACAGAGAGAAAGCTGAAGCATTTTTATTGACTAACTTGTTGACTTTTTTTGCTCGTTCCCTCCAGCCCCAGCTCAGGATTCTGAGTCCTTGGGTTACACTTGTGACCTCAGACCTAACACCTGAGCACCAGGTCACTAGCTGAGTTGTGCTTTTAAAGTAAGAGTCCATGCCCTGATGTTTTTAGATGCCAGTTTACCTCAGTTGTATTTAGCAGAAAAGTCTGAATATTTAAAAATATTTTGTACCTCGCATAAAAGATGCAATAAAACTATTTACTAAAATGTCTATCAAAATGCTTGGAATTAAGGGGAAAAGTAGTCATTCATACAAATTGGAGTTTTTTTCTGAAACACGTCATCACTTTTATGCCAAGATAAATTAATCTTGTGTCTATTATTTGATAACTTTGGGATGCAAAGCTAGATGTTACAACACATGACTTTCAGCAATCATTTCAGAGTTGGTTGTGCAGTCGTGTGTGTGTGGGAGGGGGAGGGGGGGTTTCAAGAACAGAAACTACCAGATACTTTATAGGAGAATCACAGTAATTCCAACTTGCTTATACTTCTTTCAAATGGAGAGTTACTGTATAAAGAGAGCTGTTTTACATGGATGAGTTTGGTGTTAACTGAAATATTTTTACCAGAGATTAATGCACTTCATCAGATTTTTTCAGTCTTGTCTATTATTTTCCTGGATTTATATTTTCTCTCACTTTATCTCTTCTTTCTTATATTGGAATTGTAGCTGTCTTATATTTGCTAAGTAACACAGCACGATCACATCTGAATTCTATTTTATATCTATCTTTATCCTCTTATCTGGCTATCTAGAATCTATCAATCATCTATCTATTGCTATCATCAATCTTCGGACCTCTGTTTTTGTCTGGATATTTTTCTATTAACCTCTTTTTGAATTCACATTATTTTCTGTATTAAGTAAATTATGAAACATTCTCAATTCTTATTTTCATCTATTGTATTAAGTGTGTGTGTGTGTGTGTGTGTGTGTGTGTGTGTGACTAGAGAGAACGAGTGTGTGTGTGCCTGGGTAGGTATTTAATGGTTATATATAGCCAAAATTATTTATTTTTCCTACTCAGGCAAAATGATTTAAATAACTATTTTAGCACAAGATCATTAAAGAGTTTATGAAAACATTCACCCTAGATATGAGGGCACCTTTATATGAATACTTCCTTCATGCAACCATTTGTAAGAAACTGCACACATCTGCTGGTAATCTGTAGTGTCAATGTCAAATTTATAGGAGACATTAAATGTTACTATCTTACATATATCTGTCTTCTCAATGATCATGTAGACTTCTCTTAAATAACTGAATTTTGGGTGTCCCAAATGATGAGAGATTAATTTGTGATTATAATCAAATTTAATTATCTCTTCTGAAACTAATTTCATGCTGCCTAGTGCCATTAAAGTCACTATCACCACTGATCATCAAAACTCTACATATTCAAAGCAGACATCCTAGAACTATAGGTATATTTGGGTACCAATTTGGGAAGTGCTATAAGATTAATCAAAGCAATGTTATACCTCATCTCAAAATATTTTATTTTACCAGTGAGAGAAATACAACGCTAAAAATGTAATTTCTTTGAAGCCAGTATCCTTTCTTATTCACTGTGAATATTAAGCAGCTGACATTCAATGCATAATTTTTTGAATATCTAAGAAATGAACTGAAGCAAGAACCCCGAGAATTTAAATTTGTATACGCTTAGAGAGACATCTAATAATTTTCTTTAATATTTTGTCACTTTTATAATACAAAAATCTTAAGTGGGTTTATTCAGACATTCTGCTTAGCAACAATTTTTCCCTGCAATGCACCAGATGTCAAAATCTATTACATTCATGTTGTCACTTTCATAATTTTAATGAGTAAGTTTTTATGACAGATCTCCACTGCCAGTATTTCCCAGGAATTCAAGTCCTTTTCAAATTTTCTTATTTTTATACTTGAGCCTTTTAAAAGTATTAAGTTTACCTTTTGCTATCCAAAAACCTTGCTAAGCCAAATAAGTAACTGACATTAAGCATCATTATTCTGTATTGTTACCCCGAATTTTGAATTTGTGAATTGCTAATTTGACTATTTGAACACTGTAGCTAATGTTTTGTTAGGAGTCTCAAACCAGTCATTTTGGTTTGCCTTCTCATTTTGAAAGGGTCAGATTTCTTCATAAATATTTTATAAGCTATAACTGAAAACAATTCTGACAGTTTTAGTTAATACTGTAGCACTTAAAACCTGGTGTTTATCTCTAGAAATAATTCCTCGGTGAAAATAAACTACCCAATCTACTCCTAATGATCAGTACTGCAGTAGAAGTTAGGGGTTAGGAGAAATGTAAACAGATGAAATAGATGAGTGATGGAAGGTGGAACAAAGGGCAGAAAGAAACTATTTTGATACCTGTTTTCTCCTTTGGGGCTTCTTCTTGAAGCTCAGCACTAGCAACTCCAAAGGAGTCTGAAGGAACAGCTTATGTAACTTGGTAAATAACCACGTAGCAAATTCTAGTTGATTGGAATCTCAAACTTGGCCCTCCTTCAAGCTAAAAAGTTATCTGCCTTCAAGTTTCCTTCCTCCAAATTAATTATTCTGTCCTGATTAACTTTGCCTTCCTCAAGTTGAATTCCATTAAGATGAATAATCTCCCCTGCTCTATGACTTGGGCAGTTATGGGACTATAAACTGAACTGGAGTTTGAGATGGGGGTTGGAGGGAGATCAAAAGATAAAAGAAATATGAAACAATTAACACAAGTCTTGGTTCACAGTTATTACTCAAAAATTATTTACTTTTATTGGTAATTCTCTATATCCTTGAGGCAGAGGGAGTAGTCAGTAAATGATGGAAGGGACAGCAACCTATTTCTCTCCTGTTGTTACCAGAAAACAACTTTGAAAGATCTTATCTTTTGCCTACTTGCAGCTTGCCAGTATCACTATGTACAGATATTCAGATCTGACTCTAACACCAGGTGTCTTCTCTGGGAACTACAAAGCTGAAAATGATTAGATTAAGTGTCTTGTTTGTGTGAAGTTCAACATCAATATCTTTTACAAACAATCCAGCCAATAAGTATTATTCCTCGTATAAGTGCTAAGGGGGCAGAGGAACTATGTTAAAGAAAAATAATTCAGGAAGCACTTATGAGCCAGAGACCACAGTGTTTCTTCATCATGAAATACATGTTGAATATGAAAAGTACACTGTGTTTAATTGGCTTATTCTGCCCCTGTACCTATAGTAGGCGCTCAATTCACAGGCTTAGAGTCAACAGTTTGAGCTGATGAAAATTCAAAGGTTTGTTATGACTCTTCAGGTCTGTATCTTTACTCAAATACTGAAAATACTGTAGAATAGGAAAGACGTGCTGAATTTTATGTTTCCATGCCTGGCACTGAAAACAATCCTAATTATGGTCTCACCACAGTACAAATTCTAGATCTACCTTCCACATTTTAAGAGGAAATTTCTCTCTTAAACAAAGGTAAATAAGAAATCGTAAAACAAAATATTACAAAACAAAGAACTAAATGTAAGCATAGAAAATAAAATATATGGAAAGATCATAAATATGTATTTAGCTCTACACTATAGAATTCTTATATTCTCTGTGGAGTAATGCCGGTCTCAATACATTTTCAGCATTTCTCGGCCAAGCATTTCTGGAAAAAGGGACTCAGAGCTTAAGGATGTGAACATATATTTTGCTTTGAATTATCAACATTGATATAGGAATTGCTTAAACCTTCTGGGTAATAGAGTCAGTTATATAAACATAGTCTATAAATTTAAAAAAGGTATTCATCACATCACACATCAACTTATTTCTGTGTATTACTTTAAGTCTGAATATTCACCAGCAAATTTGCAAAGGATTGAATTCTGTTAGTATTGCACATGCTTGTTTGTTGAGACCTTAAGCTGTAAAAACACCAAAGCGAAGATGAATTAATAAATCAAAGTATTTTCATCAATTTTTATTTTCGATGTAGAAAATAAACAGGAAAATGACATTAAACCTTTTATTAGCCCATAATTTTCAGTACTTTGTATTTTTAATGAGTTCACAAGTACTCTAAGAAAATTAACTTTCCAAAATGATCTGCAAAATACACAATATCATTTAGAAGGTGTTTACTAAGTTAAAAAATTCAAAGATATTTACTCAATAAATTGAAGATGTATTCACAATGTTTTTATTAGACTATCTACAATTCCCTCAAACCTGAAATAAATGTTTTTCATACAGAAGGTTGAGATGACATCAGCTTATAATGGATCTCAGGATGCATTTTACTTTTCTAAGCAAATTCATACACACACACACACACACACACACACACACACACACACACACAGACACATGCTAAAAACAAAAATCTGTGTTATAAACAAAGTTCTTTGAAAATCAAAGTTCCAAATCACAAATAAAGGACTTGTAGTTTGGTATTTTGACTCTATGTCGTAACATTATCATTAATTAAAACAGAATAAGGAAAATAGTTGCAAATTGTAAAAGTAGCTTGTTATTATCTTTGGGGATCTAGCCAGAATTAGTATTGTTGTTTCATATGGTAGGTTTGATTTTTACTTTTCTGAGAAAATTTGCATAATTTTGCCATAAGACTGTAATAATTTACATTCCCAACAAAAGTGCATAAGGATTCCCTTTTTTCAACATCTTCACCAACACTTGTCATTGTTTTGTCTGTGTGATAATTATCATTCTAAGAGATGTGAGATGATAACTCATTGTACTTTTGAGTAGCACTTTTCTGATCTTTGATCTTGAACATCTTTTCATATACCTGTTAGCTATTTGTATATCTTCTTTTGAAAAATGTCTATTCAATTATTAAGTTCCTTTGATCATTTTAATTGTATTATCTTTTAATACTGAGCTATATAATATCCTTGGATATTTCACCCATGCAATAGTTTTTTATTTAATTTATTGATTGCTGCCTTTGCTGTGTGGTTTTTTTTTTTTAGTTTGTATGTAGATAACCTGTTTCCTCAACAGCATTTAAGAAGAGACTGTTTTTTTCCCATTGTGTATATATCAATTGACTGTACTACATGGATTTCAAAGAGATACTTGCATTCTTGTGTTTATTGCAGCAATATTCATAATAGCAAAGATAAAGCAACAACCTAAATGACCATCAATGGATGAATACATAAACAAACCATAGTGTGTATGTATATATTATGTATATATAATATATGTATTTCATATGATATTATTCAGTCTTTAAAAGAGGGTATTCGGTCATTTGAAACAACATGGATGAAAATGGAGAATGTTATGTAAAGCACAATAAGCCTGACATAGACAAATACAGCATGCTCTCACTTATATATAGAACTGAAAATAGTCAAATTGATAGAAGCAACAATTATAATGGTGATAGCCAGTGGCAAGGAGCAAATGGGAAGATATGGAATCAAAGGTTACAAAGTTTCAATTATAGAAGATGAATATGTACCAGAGCTAGTATGCAGTATAATGACTATACTTAGCAATGTTGTATTAATTAAAAATTAATTAAAATTAAAGTCAATTAAAATGTGTTTTATCAGTAAATCTTAAGTAATCCTCACCTTGCACATAAAAATAAAGACAATAGTAACTATATGAGAAAATGGATATGTTTGATTATGTTGAATATTTTACAATGCAAATCAAAACATCAATTTGATAGCTTTAATACATACATTTCATATTTGTCAATTATTCCTCAATGCAACCCCCCAAAAACGTGACTTTTTACTTGGCATGCATGTACTAAGAGAATGTACTCCCTCTTTGAATCAGATCTGAGTTTTACAACTGGAAAAACTTGAAATAACCTTGTGATAATATTTAGTAAAAAGAAGAAAATACTATCTTACATAATACATTTTTTATAATCAATATCAGCTAAATTTATAATATTTATGTTTTACCTAGACATATTTTATGCACGAGTTTAACTTGACTTGATGTCTTGCAATCCACTCATCTTGGTTCATATGACTTAGTTATAAGGTCTGACCACACAATGTTCCTTCCAAAGCCCCAGTTTTATCATTCATTCCGCCTGACTACTACTTGGTACACATTGTTGATTGCCAAATGTCTTGAAGATTTTTTTGGCAGAGTCAAAGTTACAGCCTTTGTTAAAATGAGCATAACTATATGATATTTATAATGAGTTGAAAATAAATATCCTTGTCACTAATTAATCAATTACATGTAAATGGTAATTGTTTTCTTCCTTTCCACAGCTTCAAATATTTCTAAAAATGTCTTAAGTGTAAGGTGTTGTTAAAAATGTATACATAGTGTGGATGTTGTCTGCTTATCAACAAAATTTTCCTGTTAAAGCAAAAGTCTTACTCTTTTATATAATTATATGCAAAGAAGCACAAAACTGAAAGATCCAGGCAATTTTTGCAAAACTAATAATAGTCTGTTTATAGCTAGGATCACTTAAGAGATGATTCAGAGACCTGCAACATTGTTGTCTCTTGAGCTTGTTAGAATTGCAGAATCTCTTCTACGCTCTGAATTTATTGAATCAGAATTTGTATTTTAATAATGTACCAAGTTATTTGAATGTATATTAGATTCTGATAAGTCATCCTCTTAGTAAAATTCAAGTTATCTGGAGTTCAGTCACGCAGTCTTGAAATACAACTGGTACCAGTTCAGATGTGGAACTTATGAGCCAGATGTGTTTAGATAAGGCCTTTACTACATGTTAGATGTTAAAGTTATATAAGGAACAATTTTTTTGATATTATAAAAAATGAAGAAAACTTAACTAAAAGCTTTCACACAAATTGTCAATTATTATAGTCAAATGATTGCATGTTCAATCAGCCTTCACGAGCATACTTTATTCAGAAAATATGTAGCATGAACTAAACAAAAACATGAATAGAATTTAGTGTTTATGTCTTCTAGAACCAAAGCACAATTTGAAACCTCAGTATTTGCATTCAGGCAGCAATAATGCTCAAACTCAGATTTTTTTAAAGTTACTTATTATACAGCTGCTGAATTGACTAAATCCTCAATGTATTTTGTTTTTTTTGATTCTTAAAACATATGTAAATAAAATAGCTGTATCTAAATTGGAAGCAAGTGCTGAATTTTAATACTGAAACTATTGAGATTCATTTAACATTTCATCTAACTTTTCTAGTTTACTTGATGGATTTGGTCTTTGTCATTCAGTTATGGAAGTTCTCTTCTATGCGCCTTTAGAAAAATTTATTTTTATAAGCTAAATAATTATTATTTTATATTATTGATACTATCCATCCAAATTTTGTGATGTTAAAAAATTTAAATTTAGTTACTATTTTGAAAGAGCGTGGAAAATTAAACTTGATAGGAATCAATAAATGAGCAGTTTCCAAATACAAAAATAATTTAATAAGTTCTTAAATTTTATTTTGTAGGATAATCAAACTTTTATAAATAGTAATGACACAAGGATTTAAAGCTGCATGGTATAATAATGTATAGTACCACCAATATTTTCCTACCAACATACTGAGTTGGAGAATTACCTCTTTTAAAATAGGTAGAGTATTTAAAATAAATTAAAATCAAGATGTATTGTTCTAATACATTTCAGACCTTGAAGACTGATAATCAATTCTATTATGTTGCATAAAATATTTGTATCACAAAAAATATTGTAACATAATCATTAAGCTAGCAGACCTTTTTGACGATGGTCCTCACAACCATGAAAATATGCACAGAATCTTTACCTTTACCTGTACTGTCCTCATTCTAATAAATGGAGAGGACAATCAATTGTAGCATTTATGTGACTGCTAAAATTCAGGCAAAAATTTAAACAGCGAGTAGTATTAAAAAAAGAGCACATATTTAACGTGGAAAATACCAGTAAGAAGTTTCAGTGAATGAAGCCCTAATTGGGAATTTTGGATGCATATGGAACATTCAAGAGAGGAAAATTTTACATAAATTTTCAAATTTATTATTCACCTCGGGCTTTTTTGCCATGACCCAAATGGAAGTGAGGACAATTAGGGACTGACATCTTAACAACCTAATTCTGCAGCTAAATAAAACCCTGCAGGCACAGTTGTGCTCCACTCATCTAGGTTACCTGATGGAAACAAAAAATAATTTCCAATGGTTGCAGTATAATAAAGATATGCAGTAATATTAGCAAATTTACTAACAACATTTAAAACTTCAGACTTTTAAATACTTGTTATAAGTTAGACACTCAAAAACATATCATCTAAGATAGGGATCTAAATTTAGAAAATTTGAGATTTTTGTTTATAAATATTCTTATGAACTGAGCACTAAATATACATTCTTCTAAAACATGTTTCTTGTATAAGGTGTTTCAACAGAATCACCTGGGGCCTTTGAAAACTATTTATATGAGAGCGCTACTTCTTATGAATTCTGAGAATTGAAATGGTAGGGCTCAAGCGTAGGTATTTTATAAAAAGCTCCCTGGAGGCACTAATGCACAACCAATCTAAACCAGTATCCTAGACATGACGGAGGGGATCTCTCTTAAAAATACAATAAACTATTTATCAGTCAGTGATTCTAATTCTTCATTTATCAATCATGTATCTAAAACCTGCAATGTGAAGTTATTGTGCTAAGTTGAGAGGGCACAAGAATGGAAAATAAACCATTATCCTTGCCCTCAAATCTCATTTACTGAGTTGTGTAGCAGTCTAACAAGGAGATGATTTCGATGTAGGATGAGTTTGAGGAGGGGCTGAAGTGGGTGTTATAGCTCTCTCTCAATTCACAAAATCTAAACGGTGCTCTTTTAGAAGTAGTGAAGACAGCTTTATTACGTACGGGCCAGATATAGAATCTGAGCTCTGAAATACTTTTGCGATACACTTTTATTGGTGAGGGAGAGGGCCAGGTGTGGGTTAGAACAGGAATTACAAACGGAATTCAGTTATTCATTTGTGAATTCCTCACATGGATAGCACACATAATTGTAACATCACATAGGGTTCCATTCTCAGAAAGGGGTCCTTTTATCTAATCAGTAGCTTTCAGCCAGTCTAGTCTGTCAGGAGCCTGGTGTCTGGGTGGCCACTGCTGGTCCTCAGCAGCTAGAAACTGGGGTGCGGCTTCCTCTCTTCTACAGGGGCACTGTGATAAAGATCCCTTAAGAGAAAGCAGGACTGGTAGAAAAAAAACTAATCAAGGTCAAAAGCAAAGATGAGCAAAAACCTGTAGCAAGAAAGTTCGTAAGTGGTCATTGAAGCATTGTATGTTGATGCCAGATCATTCTCTGCATAGAATACTCAGGGGTTTGACTTTATCCAGGAAACAACAGGTACCATTAAATTACTTTAAAAATAACAAGGAAATGAAATTCAAGGAAGAATCAGAACTGTTATTGACTAGTATTTTACTGTGATGAGGTTTCTAATGAGTGATCCCTTAAATCATTTTAATGATAGCTTGAATTTAATGACTATCAATATTCTTCAAAATAATTTTCATGAGTAGCTCATTAAAAACTTACCTTTTGACAGATGAGGAAACTGAAGCACAGAGGAAATAAGTTCCCTTCCCCCCAACACACACATACACACATTCACACACACAGAACAAGGTCACGAAGTGACACAGAGTTAGAACTAAAATCAGGGAAATGAACTCCAGGATCTGCATTTAATGGATCTTCTAATAATAAATAACATTGAAAGTTTTTCACTTGATTTTTTAACAGACTTTCATTGTAATTTCATTTAGCATAAATTTATCAGTATCAACTATTATCAGCTACTCAACTATTACCAACTACATCAACTATTACCTATAATTTATAAATACTAGAAAATGGTATTTACAGCTTAAATTCATTTTGATTTCCTATTTCCTCAAAGTATTCATTTCAAATGTATGACCCCTTTTAAATTCTTATCTTTTCACAGTGAGCAGGCAGAAATGGGGTTTTTATTAATCAGAATCTTTTTTTTTCTTTTCCATTTATTGTTTCAATGGTTTGCAATACTATGTAAGTTTCCAGAGAACAGACAAGCACTTCAGTCAATGTGTACATTACCACACACCCACCACCAGAGTTCTCCAGTCAGTCAGCATCTTTACCTCTACTCACAAGACCCCAGATTCCTCTCTCCATCCCATCAAAGTGCTCAGTCTTGTATTCAGATCTTGTATTCTCTCAGGAGAGATTTGTTGTTTTCAGTTTCTTTCTCTTGGTTTCTTTTTGTCCTACATATGAGTGAAATCATTTGGTATTTTCCTTTTTAAGCTTCTTTTGCTCAGCATGATTTTCCCAAGTTTCATTATTGTTGCAGAAACTAAAGTGAGATATCAGGCTCCCATAGAACAATTGTAAGGATAATGGCAAAGAACTACTCCAGTTCTAAATATAAATGCTATCTTTAAAATAATATAACCATGTGTAAAATATGAGTACCACATACGTATAAAAGATTTTCTCGATGTTTAACATCATTATCAGAATTAGGGACAATCAAATAAATAATTGGGGGCCTGTTGTAAGTCTTAAATCAACTAGATACATAGTTTAGCTTCTCTCCTTAATTCCTCAAGAGACCCAAAGAAATCTTATTTCAGGGAAGCATTTATGGTTATAATTTACTGTCTGCATATCTGATCTTTTCAGTTCCCTCTCAGCAACCATTTCACAGGAAAGCTTTAATCATGCTTGGAAGTTTACACATTGACCTGAGGACACTGAGTCATTAGAAATTATTTGTCAACACACAAAAACAGCACCCATTTTTTATACCTATGGGTTTTATTCTTTTATACAGAAAATTAGCAAAACAACCTTGTGAGATGTATTCCTTTTAGCTGGGGAAGTCTCTCTTTCCTCTGACACAGAGGCAGCTTAGTTCTACAGAGGAAACAGCAGGCATAAGGGTTTGTCCCAATAGTCTTATTTTTACCGTGACTATAACTGTCTTAAATTTGCATTCATAACAGAAAACCGGTGACAGGATCTACTTCCATAATAGAATAATAATAATAAAAAAAAAACAACTCTGTAAGGTACTTGGCAAAAGAGTGCTTAATGTACTCTGTATTTATAACTCATCTGGTATATGCAGAAACAACCAGCCAGCCATCTGCTGTACAAAACAGACAGACATAAACTGTTCGGCATATCTAGTTCACAGTGTTCTAGAATTTGTGATACCAGCCTAGATGAACCAACGGTGCTGCATGGAGGCAGGAAGTATGAATTTAACCTGCCTAGTAACAGATTTGGGCATCCAGACAATGAATGCACGTGAGGCTGAAATTCATACTGGCTGTTGGACTCCCAATATGGAAGCATTTTAGTGCACTATGTTGCATATTATACAGTGTTCAGCAGTGTCAAAGTTAACTGAGAGCAAAAAATGGTCAATTATCTATGCTGAAATGTGACTTAAATAGAAAACACGGTGTATGACATAGGCAGAAGCTTCTACAGAAGGAGGAGGAAAGGAGCTAACTGAATCACTGCTTATTCTGAGACTGAGAAGGAAGGAACCCTGAGTGAATTTACATGGCCTTGGAAAATGAAACCATGCTGTGGTTTCAAGGGCTCTGCTTAAGCAAATGAGCTGAAGTAAAGTAGATCTTTTGAACAAATTATTTTAATCCCTTCAGATCTGCTTCTTGGCATGCTTGCACTATGTCAAAAATTGGTTCCAACAAAATGTACTATAGAAAGAAATATTGGTAGAGAATACTATTTTGGTAACATGGGAAAAAGAATAATTGTTCCATGTGATTGAATGTAACCTCCCAAAGATTTTGTTTCTGAATAGATTCTGGTCTTTAGTAGATAATCAGTATTGAATTGGATGAGTGAATGATGAAGATGATTTCTTACACTATGCAGAAATCAGAGAATGGATGAATGCATATTGACCAACAAGGAGTTGGAAAATGGGAAGTAAGGAACATCAGTTTACAGAAGAATTCTTGTAGTGATTCACTGTGGTCATGAAAATGCCCAGGGATGGATACTTGAGGCATCTTGAATATCATGTGTAGAGATAATATATTTGAAATTCATAAAGGTAATGTCCACCACCATAACATCTTTTTTTTAAAGAAAGGTACTGGCAGGAATGAAGGTGAGCAGAGGCAGGCAGGAAGATAGAGGAGGAAAAAGCATCTCACTTACCTTTATTTTAGTTGTTCATGTTTGTTGCTCCTGCTGGTACCAGGATGAGAAACTAGGACCTTGAAATGTATGTGGTCTGCACCCAATCCCTACACCACCAGGGTGCACCTACCATTATAACATTTTTACTATTTTTCTATCGATTCCAGAAAGTTGAAATAAGCTATATTTCTTAATCCTTAATTTATGGTTTGAAAGATTCTAACAACAAATCTCCATATTTGTATAGACAGAAGACACAAATTTATCCAACTAATAAAAGATTTATGCAAAATATATATAAATGATCAGGTCAATTTTGGATACATAAAAAGGATTCAATAAAATTTAACTATCATAATAATATATATAATTTTATTATTATCATTAATTTAAATTGTTTCTTTTAAAAAATTCCTAACCAAAAATAAATTTTTTCCGTTAATATTAATTTTACTATCTTTTTTCATTAGGCTATTTCAGATTTCAAAATGATTTTATCTGTGTGCATTAATTGTTATATAAATAAAATGATTAGATTAATAATTTAAACAACCATGTTTCTCCTTCTAGCTTTAAACAATGAAATATTACTAATTGAACTGTCTTCCTCATGTCTGCTGACTATTTCTATTGCTTCTTCTCCTGAATGCCTGTTCATGAATGTTGTTTATTTTTTTAAATTGAGTTGTCATTTTCTTACTGATTTGTAAGTGTTTTTTATATATTCTAAAGCCTAATATTTTAATGTACATTTGAACAATTGTCGTTTCCCTCTGTAGCTTTTGTTTGTATATCTTATTGGAGATGTCTTTGAATAGACAGGTTAACTTTAGTTTATCAGAATTTACCAATTTCTCTTTTATGGTTTATTATAAGCACAAATATTTTATGAAATAATTTCTTGCTCTGGTTTCACAGTTTTTCAAATAACTTATTGAGATCCAGTGTTTTGTCAAGCATTTTCTAGGACCTTAAGTAGTAAACCACTAAATAAAATCTCTATATTTATATGTTTATTTTTGCATGCACATGTTTCTTTTTCCTAGAGTGGATTTTTTGTTTGTGGTATGAAATATGGATGCATTTTGTTTATTGATTTACTTTTAATAAATATAATGAGTTGTCACGGAACAACAATAAATAAGTCTAGCCTCTCGTTGAACTGCAGTGGTACTTCTGTAAAAATGAAGTATTCATATATATGCAGAAATATTTCTATGATCACGCCTCTGTTCATTTTCTATTACTTTCATATCAATCTACTCTGAATTTCTAGTATGCAGGTCTTTTCAATATGTCATTCTCCATAAATATTTTGTTTATTCTGAGCATGTTGCTTTGCCACATACATTTTAGAACAGTCTTATTAAGTCCATACAAACAATAATTGAATTTTAATCAGAATTTTACTTATAATTCAATTTTAGATAAAATGGCATATTGAGATAGTTATGAACGATGCATTTTTCTCTATATTTTAGGTCTTATAAAAAGATTTTTAATATTATTCTATAACTGATTTAAAAATAATCATGCCATTTCTTAAGCATATTTCCTAGATGGACATAGTGTTATGCTATCTACATCATATTTAAATATTTTCTCATTGTTGGCTTATTGAAATGCAGTCAATTTTTATAAATATAAATATACATACATTAATAAGTAATACTCTTATATACTGTTATTTTTTTGGATTTGGAATTTTTTAAGTAAGCAGTCATAGCACTGTGAATAATGAGAATCATACTTGCTTTTTTTTTTGATGATACTTGCATGTCTTGTTTGTATTTCCTTAACTTTTTATAATAGATAAAATCTCTAATACATAAGGAATACAAACACAATTATATATATAATTTTTTATATATATTATGCATCTATTTGTATTATAAGGATCTTTGTCTTGTTCCTGTAACAAAAAAAATTTTTATGTGTGCTAAAAAATGTTATATATTTTGTGTATATGTTTCTACATATGTAGTGAATCAAGCATATTAATTTATCAATATGCTTTTTAATATTATTTGCTTGATTTATTTACTAAAACAATTGTATTAGAGTCTTGCACATAGTTAAAAATGTGCTAATTTATCTTTGTAGTTCTAAGGCTTTATATATTTAAGTTTATTTTTGAATGCATATAAATGGAGTCAATTGCTTTTCACTATTTTTCTATCTTTTTTTTAAAGGAAAGGCAAAAATGAAGGCTACTAGGCAGACAGGCAGGAAGAGGGAAGAGAAGAAACATCTTTATTTTATTTTTATTTAATTGCTCACACTGGTTGCTGGGCCTGGGTTTCGAACCCAGGGGTATGTGCATAACTTCTCAGGAGGTTATTGACCTAACGGCTGCCCCACATTCACCATATTTGAGTTTCCATTAAAGCAAAAACAATTAAAGCAAGTTATAATATACAATAAAATAAAGAGATGATGTAATAGTCAAATTTAAGAACTCTTCTTTTTCTCTCCCGGCTCAAATTACTCATTTTAATATTAACATTTGTCTCACTTAAGGGCAAGAATATGGGAAATTTTGCTTGTCCTTAGTAAAAATTCCTGAATTTCTAGGGAAGAACTAGGATATGGAAAAAAAAAATTCTATCATTTAGCTTGTACTTAATGTCAGTTTAGATAATATTCTATTGCAGAGTTTATGTGACATCCCGCAATATGTTGTAACAAAGTCCTTCTTGCCAGTTGAATACAGTCATATTTGTATGTGCCAGATGATAAACTCTGGCTATTTTCTGTATCTTCTGTTTTGGGAAAATGTATTGTTTTTATGCATAATCTATCATATTTTAATTGAGTTGCAAAATCATTTAGAATATGAATATCGTACTGCAAGATATATTAACTAATAGTGAGGGAGGTACTAAAAATAATTGTAAGAATGCTGAAATATAACCTGTAATAAGCCTGGAATATCAGTCTTAAAGTCTAAAAACTTACTGATAGTATTAATTATACAAAAAGAAAACAACTTTGTAGAGCATGTTGTACCTGAAACTATTCTGTGTTTATATATATGTGGATATATTTATACACACACATACACATGTATTTGTGTTAGTCAATTTGTTCAACATCTGATAGCTATTAAATACTATCAATAGTTTTCAGAATTCATATTCTTTTGTTTTAAATTAAGATACTGTTGGTTTATAGACTATATAGGTTTCAGATTGTACAGCTTCACATCTTAATAGCTGTATGTCACACCAGGCCCACTATCAAATGTTGAGTTGCCATGCCCCTTCTTTCTGTACCATGCCATCCTTTACCACCCTGATAATGATCATTCTATGGTAATTTTCAGGATTTGGTTTTTTTAATTATTTTTAAAATTTCATTTATTTTTATTTTATTTAGTTGTTCACATTTGTGGTTCCCAAATCCAGGGGTTATGTGGCCTATACTCCTTCAGAGGCATTGGCTTTTATTTCTCTTCCTTATACTTCACATAAGTGAGATCATAGGCATTTTTTTCCTTTAATATTTACTGAGCAGAAACCCTTCAAGATCCATCAATGTTGTTGCAAATGGTAGGATTTTATCTTTTCTAAAAATGGTGTAGTATTCCATGGTGTTTATACACTGCATCTTTATCCATTCATCTATCAGTAGGCACTAAGGTTTTTTCCATATCATGGCTATTATGAATATTTTGCAACAAATATAGGGTACATATATCCTTTAAAATTAGTGCTTTCGTAGTCTTTGGATAAATACCCATTACTGAAATTACTGAATAATATGGTTGTTCTATTAATTTTACTTTTTGAGGAGTCGCCCTACTGTTTTCCATAATGGCTGCACCAATTTATATTCTGACCAATAGTGCATGAGAATTTTCTTTTTTTTCTATATATTCCCACCAACTCATATTTCTTGATGTTTTGATAATAGCCATTCTGATAATTTTGATGTGAAATCCCATTTTAATTTTGATTTGCATTTACCAAATGATAAGCAATAAAGAACATCTTTTCAAGTGTCTGTCCATCATGTGTATGTCTTCTAGGGGATAGACCCACCTAGATTCTCTGCCCAGTTTTTAATTGGGCTTTATTTTGTTGCTGCTGTTGAATAGTATGAGTTGTTTATGTATTGTGATAATTAACCTTCCTGATACAAGGTTTATAAATATCTTCTCCCACTCAACAGGTTACCTTCCCATTTTTGTGATGGTTTCTTTCGCTGTACGGAGCTTTCTAGCTTGAGGTAGTACTATGTGTTATATTTGTTTTTGTTGCACTTGTTGAATATGAATCCATGAAGAAATTACTAGGCCAGTGTTTTAAGAGTGTATTATCAATGTTTTTCTACTATTTTATGGTTGAATATCTCATATTCAATCCATTTTGAATTAATTTTTGTATATACTATAAGGTAGTGACCTAGTTTCACTCTTCTGTATATGGCTGTCCAATTTTTCCAACATCATTTATTGGAAAGACTTCTTTTTCCACCATATATTTTTGACTTCTCTGTTATAAATTAATTATCCAGATACGTGTCAATTTCCAGGCTCTCAATTTTTTTCCATTGATCTTTGTGCCTGTGATTTATGTAGCTTTATCTCTTTTTTTTTCTTAAGGTATTTTTGGCAATTCAAGGTATTTTGTGGTTCCATACAAATTTCAGGGTTTTTTTTTGAATCCATAATACTAATCACATTTCAAATTCAACATGGATGATTTATTATTGCATATGTCCAGGTAATATTTTCTTATATAAATAAAAACTATCAAGGATAAATTAGCATAAAATGTAATATGTATGAAAATGTATATAAGGAAATTCAAAGTTCTTTTACAAGCTACATTTGACTTTCATAAACTCTGCTATTCAGTTTTAAGTGTTGTCCCTATATACATTCAATTTTAAACAAACTAAAACCGGAGCCCTTCACTACTAAGACTACTCAGAGCACAACTGAAATTTATGTTTTCAAAGGGTAAAAAGAAAATCTGATTAATTATAGACCTGATTGCTCATTATTTTTCAACCATGTAGAAAGCCCCAAGCAAATATGTATCACTAATAGATATATAAGGGCTGCTAAAATTTAGAGGCAGAACAAAGAAAGTGGTAAGACTAAGGGCCTGAAAACCATTTCTGCACATTTTAAAACAAAGGTGAAAAAGGCGATATGTTTTAAAAAGTTCACTATTCTAAATGGCAGTTCAATCACTACCTACCTATGTGATTTTTAATGGCACATACACTGTGTGGAACTCAGATTCCCTTGTTCACAACACAAGGAGATCAGAATAAATTGTCCTGTCTATATTTCATTTATTTCATAACCAAGTTTTGGAAATAAATTTTGGAGATGAACCTAACTTGTATGTGAAAAGTAAGCACAGTATGTTGGAGTACAGAGAATCAGATCTACACATTAATACTTCAGAGACATTTTCAGTTCAAAGTAATTGAGAAGTGAACAGCAGACTTCAACCCTTGCTGTATTGCTTTTATATTTATTTGTGTTTTTCCATTTTTAGTGTTTTAGATTATTTTTAGCTAGATAGCCAAATGAACCCCATTACTAGTAAATTCGAGTCTTATCTAGGCCTCATGGAGTTGGGAACTGAAGCAGCAGAATAAAAAAGATGTGTGAAATATTTCACTCACATATTTATTAGCTAGAATTTCTTATAGCAAATCACCTTGTATTTATAGATAAAAAGTCACAAAGATGCAGAAAAATAAAGCATAACCAGGGAAATGTGACCCATATCTAGGATATCGCTTTGTTCTATCTCAGTGAATAACATATTCCTTTTTAGATGGAATTTTTAATCTCAGAAAACATTCTTCTACTTTAGTTTTTTTAACCAGATTATTCCCTAGAAAATTTCTCTTTCCTCTGACTGTGTAGAGATTCTTACATCTGTATCACATCTTTCTAGATGATCACAAGCTAAACAACTTTCCTTGACCCTATATCTCCGTAATTTCCTTTAGAGTGTCTTTAATTTTGGTTAAAACCATGTGGATATAGTGACATCTGGATAAATGGTTCTAGATAAATTGAATTAAAATCAAACATGAATGTTCAGATCATATTACATTAGAGCTTTTTCACAGTGAATAATCACAAGAGAAAAACTGATCTGGCCTCATGAATTTGGTCCTAATGTGAGAATGACTTTCTATCTTTTTTTTTATTTCTATATTAACCTAAACTGCTGCGATTAGAAGATCAAACCATGAAGTGGATATATACTTAAAGCTCAGTACATGCTCAGGATTCTGTTCTTAAGTGAAATAAGTCATTTACTTTTCTTTATGTGTGTCTACTTATGGAGCACCATCTAGTCACTGGTTCCCAATTGTAAGCATTAGTGATTAGAAATTTTTTTTCAGAACCAATAGGAAGTGTAGTTATCCTTCTACTGAGCATGTTTCACCTCTTGCAAGCACTTCTTTAGTTGGATTCTTATTTGAAATACTTAGGTTTATTCTCATTTGAATTGTTCTTTTCCCTTTCAATTTTTCCCATTAGTATTACATACCAGCTGACAACTGTTCGCCTTCATATTCACCATGACACTTTCATTTCCTTTAATGTTAACATTATTACCTGAGTGTGTGCTTTACAAACCTATGGGGAAAGCACAATTCTATTAGCATGAACTATATTTCTCCAGCACGCCCTTAGCTATCTGATCACTTCTACTTTAGTGCTTAGGGTTCTTCAGAGAAGGTGACAATAAAAAAAGCTAGAGCATTAAAATGATCTTATAACATAATCATGATTGTCCCTGAGCATTTGTTTAATAATAGAAAATTTCAGAAATCCATTATCCCATTGCACTTGAAGACAGTATGAGGGACACATTTTTAAAACATACTATTGCTGTTATTAATAATATTGAGAGAGAGAATTGGCAATAGAAAAATAAGTTTAAATAATACATCGGTCATATACATTTCAAATCTATCAAGTGACCAATAAACATTAATTAACATCAAATATATACCTGTGCCTCAAAATAAATGAAGTCTTGCCCAGCCAGACAGTGCTGCTGAGTTGCGCAGCAGGGAATGCACTAACATTTTGCATCCAGTCAGAAGGGAGTGGAATATTACCTGTGATCACAACAGCAGAGAAAAGAGCTAATATTACCAAGCCGATAGAGGCAGACTGAAATTCTCAGAGAGAAACATGCTGCAATGCCACAAACTGAGAATGTAGTTCTTGGGTAAACATATCAACCACTAACTTTGTATTTAGGGAAAATTATATAACATTTTTAAAATATGAAAATCAGTGGATTTGAAACTTGGTTCTTGAGGTATATTTTGAGAAATTAGTTCTTTGCAAGATATCAAAATCGTACAAACACTAAGAGATGACAGAAAAGTTTACAACAGTTTTGAAAACCAGAACAACATAAACAAGGGAGGAAGATGCTATAACTGAGAATCCAAAATATGTGGTTCCTTAGTGACTCTGGGAAGAGGACCCCATCAAGACAGAGAACTGGCGTTAGAAACAGTGAATTGAATTGATAGGACTTAAACAAAATTGTTATTAAAATTTCATTGGTTAATGAAATATGTACAGAGAATACTGATTCTCTGAAAATGTTCAAGCATTTATAGCATAAATTTTTGTAATACCTATTAAGTTTTGTGTTAAATTTTCTCTCTTGTTTTTGCTGCAACTTGTTACATCACAGAATGATGTGTTAAGTAGACCTCTTTCCTACATGTTTGTGCTATTTAAATGACATCCTTTTCCTATTTACATTATCCCTACTCTAAACTTTCTTGTAATCTGTGCAATACCTCTCCCATTATTAAAAAACAGACTAATGAAATATTACTTTAATCTCAAGAGAATGTCTCCACTGAATCTTGAAATGCATTTCCCATTTTCCTTTAACGCACATGCACATGCGAGAGTACACGCAGGCAGGCATGCGCACTTCCGATTTCTACCATAGCAAGATTCATTTCCCCTGAGCCGCAGAGACAGATTCGCTTTCTTTTCAAATTGTTCAAATAATGCCTTGTATCGACAGCATATTCATTAATTTGATTATGTATTTGTTTAACAAACAGATCAATTTTTGAGATAACACACAGAGTGTCTCATTATGTATTTGTTTAACAAATAGATCTATTTTCGAGATAACACACAGAATATCTCAGAAATCAGCCAAGTTTGGAAGATACGGATTTGTCAGTCAAAAGATCTTTGAGTGATTCCTCTCTATTTATTGATTCGGTTCTTTTTTCACATCTGTGATCTGATCTACAGCTTTTTTTTTTTTTTTTTCTGATCTACATTAGTATCCAAACTTGACTTTATAAAAAAAGAAAAAAGAAAAAAAGCTGGTGTGTACATGGGTTTAACACTTAAAAATAAACCTAAATAAGCAGCACAGTGGAGATTTTATGATTCTTCAACAAATGGTAATGATCAAATAGAATATCCATAGGAACAAAAATGAACGTTTACTTCTTCACACATTGATTTTCAATGGATCATAGACGTCAGTGTGACAGGTGAATCAATTGCTTCTAGAAAAAGTAAAAACAGAAAAATACCTTTATGAAATTGGATTAGTCATTTCTAGTTAAAGAAAGCATAAAAGATGCAGGATTTGCTTTTCAGCTCAAACAGTTCTGTGATTGTAGTGGAAGAGAAACTTCTAAAAACTCTCCATAAAGGCCCTTTATCTTTCAGAAAATCCCTTGGACTGACAGTCATCTGGCATTTGAGATGATCTTTGCCTTCACATGTTGAGTAGTGGGTAAACAGGGTAAGCCTTGGTCACTCTAAACCAGTTGTGGTATAAAGACTGCCCTCTGGGGAAAAAAATCATGATCTTACCTAATTTCAGGTTTGGAAGTGGGAGGGCATCTTGCTGTTCCAAGTTTCAGCCTGTAGATTTTCTCTTAATGCCTGCTCTCAGCAACATGTTTCATTGTTTCTCAAGCTGGCTCTAATTCTAGAGTCACACTTCTCTCAAGGCTCACTAATATCTTTTTGCATTCAGCAGACGCTTATGACCAAGAAAATGTAAAATTAGCATTATTATTTTAATGTTTAAAATTATAAGTTTCCTAAAGGCAATGCATTTGGTTTTAGAAATATATAAACTCTCCTCTATTCTCCACACAGTAGTCACAATTTCAACTGTAGTTGCTATTTTCAGTAGAACAAAAGTGATTTAAAAAAAACAATGAAAATCTTTACACCTCAGTGTTAGAAAAATTGTGAAAATAAAGTGAAATCACACTTTCTACATGTGAAGGCTATATGATGACAACCATAGTTATCACAATATTTCTAAAGTGATTGATTTAATACAGCACTAAGAAAGCAGTTTGCTAAAACACTGGGTGAGAATTCATGTCTCAAAAGCCACGGGAGATCCAGAAGAGTGGCATATGGTTAATATCTGGAATAATAGCAAAGTTCCTTCTGTGGAGGAAATACAAATGCAGGCTCAACTAGATATTAATAATTCACAGAGAACCAACTTTATTTACACACAAAATCTTTTGAGTTAATAAATTATAAAATATCCTAAGTGCCATTAATTTGCCAAAAGATCTCATTATTTCTTATTTATACAATGGAAAAGGTATTTTCAGGTCAACCTTTGGGAACATAATGAAATAATTTTTAAAAAATTAGATTAAAATTAAAGAGACAGAGTTGGGTCTTCTTATGCATATGTTTTATTATCTCATGCAAGAGTTATCCAAACTTGACTTTATAAAGTGCATTTATGTTTAGGATATTATTTCAAGTTTACGAGAAAGACAATTAAAATAAGTTATATATGATTCTCTAGTAGGTAACTTAGCTGAGGCTGTTGAAACAAAATACCTTACACAATGTGACTTAAAAATAGACATTCATTTCTCACAATTCTGGAAACAGGGAAGTCTGTGATCAAGGTGTCAATAATTTGAAATTCTGGTAAGAACTGTCTTTTTCGGTTCTCAGATGACTGCCTTCTGGTTATATACTGTCATGTCAGAGAGAGAGTAAACTCCCTGACTTCTTCTAAGGACACTCATATCGTCACGAAGACTTCATCTCAGTAACTGCACCAAAACCTACTTTCCATATGCCCACCTCCTAGTCCATCATGATGGGGGTTTGATAAAGTATAATATGAATTTTTAAGGGACATAAATCATTTAGTCTCTAACAGTAGGACAGCATGCAAAAAGTTTGAGAAAATAATTTGAAATGAATATGTCTGTACCAAGTTGTTTCATTTGCCATATTTACAAAATGGCAGGTTTTGCATGCTACAGAGCTACATTACCAGTTGTGAATTCCACTGGTGCATATTGTCATATTAGATTTGTTTATGAGGTAGATAACCTACATCCTTCATTGATTTAATGTATTAATTATATAATAATAGTCAAGTCTCTACAGAAAAATCCTCTTTTTCTTATTGCATTGAGTACCCATACATTTTCTAATATTTGAAACTTACAGATATGCAGATGACAAAATAAAGCTCTGAGGGGTTAATGGCAAGTTAACTGAAAGCTAAAGGAATGGCAAATGGTAGAACTGAGACAATGAATTTTTTTAGAAATTAGAAAACCTTCTAAGTCAGTAAATGAAACAAGTAATAGAGTACATTTGTTTTTCTTTTGGAGATATGGGTTGACAATGGGTATTTTGCATATTTTATTTTAGCACACAGCTTTTCTCTGTACACAGGAGGAATTACAAATGTATTTGATATTATCAATATTGAGTTCATATTAAATTTTCTAATTGTAATTCAAATGTTTTTCAGGATTGTTCCTTTTTCTTCTTTAATTTTTTCTCTTGAAGTCAAATCTCTGATATTCAACAATGTAAAATATTTATGTATTTGCTTAATATCACAATATACATAAAATTAGTTTTAGAATTGTTACTTTCATCACACAGTAAATTCAACCCAGGAGAAAGAGTTCCTGGTTTGTTTGTAGCTATGTTTTATTTTTTTCCTTAAATATAGAATTTAAAGTGAAAAACTTGTGTTTAAAACTTCTTGGCATTAGCTGTTTATTTTTCTTTAATTTGTAAGAAATATTATTTGTCTTATTTAGTGTTTGGCATTCAGTTTTTGTTCTTTTCCCACACTCTTTATTATACGTTTTTTAAAATAGAATATTAGCATGTTATTAAGCATCAAAAAGCTAAAATAAAAAATTAAGGATAAAATTTTATGTTTAAGGTACCTAGCACTTTCTACAAAATATACCCCAAGTAGTGCCATTTCTCATATACTTGACACTACTCTCTCAAGCCCTCTGAAACTAACCAATTTTGCTGTTGCTTGGTTTATTCTCCTATGAGTCCTAAAGATCTATATCTACCTATTTACTTTTTTATTTTTCCTTTACATGAAATATATCATACTATGTCTACTATTTTATAACCATTATCATTATTTTTTACTTAATAATTAATCCTGAATAAATGATTATGTTATCCTAGTTAGCAGTTGCATAGCATTCAGTTGGGTAATAAAACAGTGATTCATATGTATAATTCCTTTCTCCATCATTGATTGAAATTATCTATATACTCAGAACCTATGTTAAGTTGTTTTACCCTCTTTTCCAATATCATGGGTAATAAATGGTATATTAGAAGGGATGTTGTTTATTTATTCTAAGTAAAGGTATTTACATATTATTTATAAATTTATACATATTTCCCAACTTTGAAGACTATTTGGTATTTTTTTTCTCAATTTTTGTATTTTGCCAAATGATGATGGAATTGTCCAACATCATTTACAAAACCCCCTGAAGCTAAAACAAATGATGAACATTTAGGAAGAACCAGAATCTCCTGCAAGATATCCATTAAGCTCAGGGAGAAAGAGAACAATTCTACGGTGGTGAGAATTTTTCTACAACTCGTAGAAACTTTACAGTGGAGAAAGCTAAATGATGAAGTTCAGCATTACAAGAATTCATATCAGAAATCTAATAAAAGATACACTGAGAAAGTAATAAAATCTTTATCCATTCTTGTGAAAAATGTGTAACATTAGTCTAATTATTAGAAAACACCAGACAAACCCCAGTAGAGGTATTTATGCAAAATGCAATCAATACTCTTCGAAGGTTTAAAATTATGAAACACAAGAAAGATTTGTCAATTAGACTATAGGAGATGAAGAGAAGTAAAAACTAAATGCCATGTAGGAGACTGAATGATAACCTATAACAATAAAAACACATCAGTGGAAAATTTGGTGAGATTTCTTTTCTTTTCTTTTTCTTTTTCTTTTAAGAAGAAAGACAGGCAGGCAGGAATGAAGGTGGATAGACAGCAGACAAGAAAGAAGAGAGGAGGAAGAAGGATTTTTTTTTAAGTTGTTCATTTTAGTTGTCTCCTCTCACCAACCCCCTGACACAAATCTGGGTTCTTGAGTAGTATGTGAACTGCTACTTAGGAACGAGCTTAACACCTGAGCCACCAGGGTGCGCCAAGTGAGATTTTGATAAAATCCTAAACTAATTATACTATAATAATATTAATTTCTTGATCCCTATAATCATATTATAGTTAGACAATACATTAACATTGAAATAATCTGGGAAAAAGATAAATGTCCTACATTTATAGCTTTTCTGCAAGTGTACATGGTTTTGAATAGTTAGTGATATTATTTTAAATCAATGTATTATAATTTCTTGATTTTTAAAAGATATTCTATCTTCAAACTAATTATTAATTGATTATTGATTTCTACATGCTAATTTTAGATCTAGCTGGTTATTAAATTATTTCATGCAAACCATTGTTTCTTTAGATTTTTCATGTGATGTTATGATTTTTATGTCACTGAAAATAGATATAGTTCTTCTCAGATTCAGGTACTGAAAATATATTTAGCTTTTCTTCAAATTCAGGTGAACACTGAGACTTCATATTTCACGAAATGTATCTTTCATGCTTAGTCCTTAATAAGAATGATTATGACATACCAAAGGGTAAATAATTTTTTAAATATCTACTTTCATTTATAACTAAATTTTCTAGTGTATAATAATGTTATTTCTATTTTGAAGATTCAATTGTAACTATAAAATGGAAACACTTTTATTTCTCAAAACACCCTATGAATTTGTGAGAAGTTCCAATTTTCATTTTATTGTAAAGAGTGTGAGAACTACTCAATAAATTTTTAAGTTTATTGTACAGTATTGTTTGCTATAGGGATAATGTTGTACAACAGATCGCTGGAACTTATTTATCATATATAATTGAAATTTTACAGTGTTCATTAACAACTTTATATTTTCCCTCTCTTCACTTCTGGTAAATAGCATTCTACTCCCTGGTTCTATGAGCTTCACTTAGATACCTCATATAAGTATAATCATACACTATTTGTCGTCTGTGACTGATTTATTTTACATAGCATAATGGCTCTATAATCTGCTGCTGTAAATGGCACCATTTCTTCTTTTTTAAGGCTTAATGATATTTTATTTTGTCTATACACAATTTCTTCATCCATGCATTCACTAATGGATGTTTAATTTGTTTCCATGTCCTAGCCATTGAGAATGGTGATGCAATAAACATCATAGAACTAACCTCTCTTTGAGATCCTAATTTTAGTTCTTTTGGATAAATAGAAATAGGATTGTTGGCTCATATGCTCATTCTATTTTTGATTTTTAAGGTGTTTCCATACTATTTTCCATAGCAGTTGCAATCAAAGTGTTCAGGGTTCAAATTTCTCAATACTGTTGAGAAAACAGTGACTAACACTGTTTGTCTTTTGTTTTTTTGATAATTACCCTAACAGATACGAGGTGATGTCACACAATGGTTTTAATTTGCATCTCTGAAAAAAGTGCTACTGATATTCTTTTCACGTATATTTTTGACACTGCGTGTCTTCCTTCCTATCTCTGCAAGTTGTTAGCTTATTTTCAAGCTGGGTTATTAATTTTTCTACATTTTTTTTAGAAATTAGATCCTAATCTGATATGTAGTTTGCAAATATTTTATCCCAAACTTGGACATTCTTTTTTTAATCACTGGATCCAGGTCTCGAACCTGAGTTTTCAGGTTTTATATTATCTGCACCTTAGCCACATGAGCCACAGGGGTATACATATATATCCTCACATTTGTATGCAGCATATTATACATGATACACACATAGAGACACACACACACACATATACACACAGCCACATACGCACATAACAATATGTGCCCATGACAGGGCAGTAGCCCTGGATGCTAAAGTCACTTCCAGCAAGTGAACGTCAGTCTCTCTTTCTAACAATATACCTCCTTTTCTGTTTAAATTGCTGAATTCATAACATTTCTTCTATATGTGTGGTATCTAATTTATGGAATTATATAATCTTGGAGTTCATTACTTACAGAAAATTAACTGTGTAGGTTTTAAAGTGGTTTTAAAAATATATCTGTGACACCCTTTCTCAAAACAAAGTATACATTGAAATCCATCATGTGAAAGAAAAAATTCTTAGCTGGTGTGTTTCAGAGGAAACTGAAGGAATAGGAGGTGTAAACGGATATGTGTGCTCTGGTTAAAGAACATGCTGGCCATTTCGTGTGTTTCTAACTACCCCCAGGTGTCCCATAAAACACTGTGCATGGCAGGTGCCCCTCTAGCATTAAGCTTGTTGGGCCAGATATGGGTTCTTTCAGGGTAAACTGTACGTAGCCTCTTTATAATACAGTGACTTAATAAAGGAAGGTCATGCCAGCCACAGTTCCTTCTCTTTTCCCATCTCCTGTTTTGGAAGCTGACCGCACAGTCTCCAGCTGCTTGACGTTATTAGGCAGAAGTATCAACAAGATATCTCAAGCACAGCTAGATTTCATGGCCATTTAACCAATGGGGGACTAACCACCGCACCATGCTGCATGGTGGGCAGTAACTTCTCTCTTCCCTGCTGTCTGTCTCTCATTATCTTTAACTTTGATTCAAGTAAACAACTGAAATAGATCATGTGAGTTCATAGGCAATGAAATAAATGAATATTTACCTCAGTTGACCTTACACACTCCAGTTTCATTGTGTACTTTTATTTTGAGACAGCTTGAATTGGATTTTTAGAGAAGATTAAATTCTCTTTTAACATTAGAGGAGAAGACTGGCATTGCCCTCATGATCGGCATCATCGTTATTCTCCAGTTTTGCTTAGCCACATAGGGAGAAGGAATCTGATACACAAGTCGGATTTTGTAAAAATCATTTGGTTGTTTCTTTCTAAGTGCTCAACAAGGTGACTACCCCCTGCATTTTGGATCCTGACTCTTGTTTTTCCCTTGATTTTAGTGCCTAACATTTTAATTCAATATATTCAGAAAACACCTCTGGGGAAAGTATATTTTCATAGTTCCAAATAAGACTATTTTTCCAATAGCCAATTCTTACAGAAATTTCTGTTTATTTCATTTGTTTGATGGAGACAGATGAGGACTTCTACATATTAGTTTGGATATTTCCTAAGAAAATTCTGTATGTTAATAAGTACAGTGTTTGTGTCTTTAAGAATTGTGTGTGTGAGTTTAGGATAAGACTAATATTTAATTTTGAAGATCATTCTTGAAAGCACACATTAATTGCAAGTCTGTAGGTAAATAAAACAGTAGAACATTATTAATAGCTGCTTTTAATAATATATTTACATTTAATAGATACTTCACATTGTTTTATAGCTCATCTATTTTTTACATAGGAACAAAGGTACATCTTAGTTTTCAAATAAATTTATGTGTGCTCCTACGAAACACATGAAACACCTGTTCTATCACAGTTTTGCCTCATTATCTTCTCTTTTTAACCAATTAATTGAGAATATAGGAATCGTTCCACACAACAACTGGGATCATTAAGGTTATCCCTTTAGTGTAGGCTTCTTCAATAAGTTATAGTCTAAAAATCTTACTGGGGGTAATTTACCATCTACATCTGTATAGCTTGTAAGCCCATTTTTTCTTGAAGCAAATGAAATATACTGATACGTGGTAGAGTAAAGGACATTTTATCAAAAATTTATGCTACATAAAATAGTTAGTCATCCAAAAGAATGATGAATTCCACACAAAAGAAACAAAAGTCAGTATCTCTTTAAATTATTCTAGTAACCCCAAACGAGAGAAATACAGGCTGGATGTTCAAAACGAAGATTACACAGAGAGAAAAAAAAAAAGGACTAGTAGGATTTTATATACGCTTACACATTTAACATTTCCTTTGTTAGAATGAATGTCAGAATATATTGAGACTACATGAGGGGAATTTATGGAAAAAAAGAAAATTCTCATTGACATTCATTTGAAAAAAGACCTTTTTCACAAACAGGGTGTACAATACCAAGTGCAATTTTCTGTCCTCCGCTTTCTATTTTTGCCAACATCTATATAAGAATAAAAGCTGTCTCCCCCACAAACCTCCTTTTCCTTTCACACTCAGCCAGAAGCAAAGTATAATAATGCAGCCACCTCACTGATTTACAATGGCAGCCTATAAACTAAAAAATGTCCAATTAAAGTGTTATTATAAAACCACAGAAAAGTTCAAAAACATGCAGTTTGAGTACAGAGTGTATTCACTTAATTATTTTCATAATATGACTTCACTAGGTTTTGAGTTTGATTATATAGAAAACTGGGGTTTGATTTTATTACAGGAATTTTAGCGAGCTTTGCTTCATTTTCTTGGTAGTCAGAGATTTTTTTTTTTTTTTTTGCTTTCAAAAGCCTAATGGAACATGTTTGAATTTCCATTATTTCATTTTTGAAACAATTTTGCTAATGTTTCATTAGTTTGCGATACTATGTAATTTCAATAAAATGAAATAACACCTAAGTCAATGTGTATATATCACACTGTTCTTGCCACCAGAATTTCAGTAGCAATTTTATGAAATTGAGCAATGTCTACCACTGATAACACTGCAACCCATAATTCTGTATCATGGATCACAATACTATGTTCCTTTGTGGTACCAAACTGTGTCTTCATAGAAGTTGGACCATTATTATCGCCTTAGGAAAAGCATAAAAAAAATTTTTAAACATTATAATTTTTTATCCTAAGTTCCCATATACAGTCAACTAATTTATAAGCTTATATTAAAAACTAAATATGAATGAGAAAAATTTGGCTTAACCCTCAACAATGTTTGACTTTAGACAAATCGTCTAAGTGTTCCAAACCTCAGGTATTTTATGTGAAGCTTATAGTTACAATATATAACTTGCAGAGTGGTTTTCAGGATAACATATTGATTATAATTTGAAAATGCTATAATTAATTTTTCAAGTATTAATATTTTATGCAAAATATTATGCTAGGCAATACACTGAAATAGCAATGGACTTTGTTTAAGACTGTTATTCTGCTACTCCTTCTACTATAATATTTTGTGTGACTTTTCTCGATATAAGGTATCTGTAAAAGAAAGATGTGGATCTCGATATATTAGAGAGTATCCTTATGTCCTGAGAAGATTAGCATCTTTTTCCTCCATTAAGATTTCATCATGATAGTAGTCTTGAAAATATCTAATTAGTGAAGTTATTTGCAGCACTAAAATACTTTCTCAAGACAAAGTATGACAACTCCTCTGGCATTATGTTCTTTGACAAGAATAGTGAATCCAGGAGCCTCAATATAAGGACCACAATATTCATAAACCAAATTTTACATGAAATTAAATCTAGAAGAATACATACCTGGGAGCACAGAAAATCTTAGTCTTTGAGAAGTCTCTCCAGAAATGGATAAGATTTGGAATGAGTTTAAAGGAGCTTTGATGGGTAAGGAATATCTTAAACATGTAATAGTTTGTAAGAGCAGTAGTTTATGAAAGGAACAAACACTACATATAAATATGCATAAAATCTAGTGGAAAATTTAGAGCAGTGATTTAGTTTTGAAGACTAAGTTTGAACTTTATTTGAACAGACATTAGGAAAACCTTGAAATGTTGGGAGCAGGGGATTATTAAGAAATTCTGGCAGCATTGTTAGAAAAGTTTGTAAAGGGTGAGCTGGAAACAAAGATGTTAAAAAAGTAGTGATTCACTTCAGCACTGAAAGGGTTAGACATGCAGATCATTACCACATGTCATAAAACTGGAACTCAGTTCATGGCTTTTGGAAGACTTAAACATGGATGACTAGTTCAAGATGAGGACCAGAGCCTTACAGAGTATTTTGTCATTCATCCATAAAGCAATAGAAGTCGTCAATACATTTAAAAGTGGTTATATTAGTCAGAGTTAAGTCAGGACAACAGAAATAAGCCTTTGTATTTGAAGCATAATAGATTTCATGCAAGAGAATGGGCACTAATAAGTCACTTGGAAAATCTGAAGGAGTGAAAATGCAGAAAGTACCGATGCTGGTTACTTAATTGTGCTCCAGTTGTGCTACAAAGAGAAAAGAGTTGCTACATGATAGAGAGGACAGGAAATTTAGGAAGCTAGTGCCAGTGTCAGATCTGTCTCATGGTCATAAAAAAAGAAAAGAAAATACAAATAGTTACTGCAAATACTTATGCATGCTGGGATCTAGTTATCTGTGACCTCCTCCTTCTACTCTTCTAGTTCTCATTCTGTGAGATTACATCATAGTGGTAGAATCTACAATATCTTGAAACTTGTTGGACCAGGCATTTAAAATTTTCCAGACTTGGGTAAATGTGAAAAAGGGTGAAGATCAACAGACAACGGTTAGTTCAACGGAGGAGGGATGGCTTGATCAGGTTTACATGTTAAATGTTGCTTCTGTTTATGGGAATAAAAGAGGCAGGAAAAGGTAAATATCAGTCTAAATGATGTTATTTCATGTATATCACTTAAATATAGCAATGGTGATTAATCTGGAAAACAATTTAAGATTGACAGATACTTAAAACATAAAATCAACAATTTTAAGAGATATATTATTTTTCATATTATAATTCTATGGACTATAAAATTTTCTATAGCCTCTTCATTATACTAATTTATTTTTCAATTAAGTTTGCAGACTAAGGATAAAAAATCTTTTATATGTAAATTATCAGAAGAGACATAATTTCATTTGCAGTTTTATCATTTAGTGAAATGTGAATCTTGCTAAATATGATTAAAAACAAAATCACAGACATACTGCATAATTAAAGATGCTATTATTTTTATAAAACATAAAAATCTGTATCTTATATCAAAGAGTTAAGGAAAAATCCGTTGAGCACTTTATCTGAATACCACTCAATAAAAATAGGGAATTACATATTTAAAATACCATTTCACAAATAGTCTACAAACTGTTTCTTAAAATGTCATCTCTGTTGAGTAATGAAAATATGCATTGCTTGGGAATTTCATTTTTTCAATGCGTCTTTTAACATGCATTTATCTCAGAAAAAACGCATATAGCAGTGGAATTTGGAGCCTCCATAAATGTTTTATATTACATGAATAAACCCAAAGAGTACCATATTCTCCTCCAATTCTGCATTTCAATTTTAGATATATTGCAGCGTATAAAATAGAAGATTAACAATGAAACCATCCTCATTTTAGAGGACTGAAATCTTACTCCACGGCATTGAGAAATCCCAACCTAGTACTTTCCCTTCATTTTCTTGTATTTCACTTTTCCCTTATAGAGCAATGCCAGGGATCTACTGGTAAGAAATATTCATTGTGACAAGGCGTATGATAGGATGAAACATGCAATCTCCAAAAGACTTTTTATGCATTGATATCGTATTTCCAATGGGCAGTCTCATTTTTTAATGAAAATTCTTCTTAGATAATTGCAATAAAAATATAACTTAAAAGTCGTACTGTTAAAACTGAAAGCTCTTGAGTGCAGCAAGGGCTCTACGGAGGGAAATGAATGGGTAGAGTGGATAAGGGAATCTTGGCACTGAAACAAAATACACTTCATAATTTTATTCATTCCATAGAGGTACCAAAGGGTAGAGAAATATAACTCTTTAGGGTATTTACAGGAGGAAAGAATGGAATATGTCAACAGAGAATGGTCTGGTTATCATTTATGTGTGATAAGCACATCCCAGAGACTGTATCTCTAAGCTAAACACATAAACAATAGATGAGGTGAGGAGCAAACTCCAATGTCATAGCAGTTGAGACTACAAAGATTTAGTTCTCACTCATATGACACATACAATTCAGATCAATCTATCTGCTCTTCAATATCCTTCTCCATGAGGTGCCAGAAATACAAAATTTTTCCAAGTCATGGCTTGATCCTCTAACCAAGGGATTGTACAATCACTGTATCAAAGAAATTGAGAATAGGGATTACTCTCAACTATTCTGTGCTGCCTCTAAATGACACACTGGATTTCCATTAACAACTCATTGGTCACCAACACAATCAAAATATAGAAAAATTCACTCAACTTCAGAAAAGTTTTATTGCAATTCTTTATGATAAATCCACTCTTCCTGCCTCCAGCCTCTGGTAACAATTGATGTGTTCATTTCACATGGGTAAATACCAGGATTACTGCTTATAAGACTTGGTCTAAGTGAATGAGAGACTTTCAAACTCTTTCAAGCTAGGTGTGTCATTTTGCCTTTCACAATGAGTGAACATTTCAGTTTCTTTTGCGTCCTTGTAAGCACATTGCTTTTTCTGTTGATTTAGTTTGGTATTATTTTTGATTGTGGCTTTAGTTTTTGTTTCTCTAATAGTTATTTTGAGTCATTATTTGACCTATTTTTTTATCTACATATATTATATCCTCTGGTTTATTATGATTGTAAGTCTTGAAATAAGATAGCATATATTCTTTGGATATATTTTTTTCACTTATTTGTCTTGATCATTCTAGTTCCTATGCTTTTCTGTGTAAATTCAATATCTTATTAAACCTAAATAGACCCTGATTTTTTAGATCTTTTTTCTTTGGGTTTATCTCAGTGCTTTATAATCACCAATATTTAAGTCTATATAATTCCTATCCATGAATGTTATTTTTTCTCCAGATTTTATTTGTTCATACTTGGTATTTATACAGTGATACAGTAAAACTTTTTATTTAAAATAATTGTAAACATAGAGTAAATTCCAAAAATTATTTTTATTTATAATGAAGTCCAATATATCATCTAAAAAGAAACGGATCATGTATTTGGCATCATGTTCAACAATACATCACCTAACACTAGGTCAAGGTCTTCTATGGTTTTAATTTTGCATTTATAGCTATGATCTACTTTTAGTAAACAATTGCTAAAGACATGAAGTGTTAATCAAGATTCTTTTCTTGTGGGTGGTAGGGCTATTGTTCTACCACATTTGTTGAAGAGACTACTTTTTCTTTATGGAATTGTATTTGTAGCTTTTTCAAAAATAAATTGAGTATATATTTGTGATATCAACTCTGTTTCATTGATCTGTAGATGCACCCTATGGCCAACATGAAACTGACTTGATTAGTGCTATTTTCTTAAAATCAATTAGTGCTCATCCTCCACATCTATTCTTTTTAAAAGATATTATAGCTATTGACATCTCCAATTAAAATATAGAATTTATTTTTCATTCTAGTTCTGCCAGTTTCGTTTCACATATGTCAAAGATCTGTTATTAGGTATATATATATGTGTTTAGGATTCTAAGTCCTCCTGATGGATATAAACCTTTCCTGAAGCAAAATATCCTTTTAATTCTTTAAAATATTTCTAATCCTTTGAAACAAATTTGCAAGTTTTCAGGTCAGAGTGGGAAAAAAAGAATTTCGTAGAATGTATTTTTCTCCAAAATTACATTGTGTTTGACAGTTCTGAGTTGCAATCCATTCCTATAACCACCTTTTCATTTTCTCACATTGACACCTCTAAGAATCAAACTATAAATTCTGTTCTCTCACCTTGTATCACAAATTAGAGTTAAGAAAGTCTTGTCAAGTTGGCAAGTCCCACACCAAGCTGCACTTTGACATTTTACACCCTGCAGAAAGGATACTTTCAAAATATCCTGCCAAGATTTTATTTAAAAAAATGTTTCTTGGGAGACCAAAATCAACATTATTTTATATTTTAGACTTACAGCATTACATGAATGTAAACTTTGCACAACAGCTAAATAAAAGCTAATTTTCAAATGATTTTATAATTATGAGATCTTAAAATATGCATAAATTAGCGGCTTTGAAGAAAAAATGTAATATACAATTTCATTTGAAGAATATCTAAAGCATATGTAATAGTATAGAAAATAATATACCAGACCCTTCATACTTTAAAACTCAAGAATGCATTCATCTTCACCGAAAAGAAATTTATACACTTTGATCAAAACTATCTGATTTCCCTTTCCTTCTAGCACCTGAGAAACACCATCTATTTTCTGCTTATGAATTTGAGTATTTCATTGCAGTGCTATTCATAATCAATAGATATAATACATGGACAAAAGCACACAATGCACACACACATACGGAAGCATATATACCCACAATGGAATATTACTCAGTCTTAAAAAACAAATACTACTGCTATTTGCAACAATGTGGATGAATAGAGTACATTATGCTATGTTAAATGAGTCAGACTGAAAAGGACAAATTATCTCCCTTATGTGTGGAATCTAAAATAACCAATGGGGGTTTAATTTAAATTACTCATATTTGACATGTCAAAAAGCCATTTTATGCTTTGTTTTGTAAAATATTTTGTTTACATCTTTTCTCCAATTTTATTGGATTTTATCATTTCCTCTTTCTTTTTTAAGAGTTCTTTATATATTAGGTATTGTAGTTTATAATACATGTAGAAAATATTTACTTGAATTATATCTTTTGCTGTTGACTTTGTAACTTTGTAGTGTTTTTTGCAGTGCGTTACATTTGCATTTTATATGCTCACATATATTCATTTATTTTTCTGGCTTTTAAGTCATAGATCCTCTTTCAAAGGATGCCGCCATTATTTTCTTTTAGTTCTTGTATGTTGATGGTGATTGGCAGATATATAGATATATAGATAGATAGATAGATAGATATAGATATAGATATAGATAGATAAATAGATAAATATAGATATAGATATATCTCTTAGAGATCTCTGAACTTCCTGGATAATTATTATTTATAACGTAAGAACAATGTATATCATTGTTCTAGTGATCTGAGATGCCCACTTTATTGCATGCTGTATTTCTGTAAGTTCTGTGTATTTTATTTTCTAACCCATGGTTTGAGTATTCATGCTGTTTTGATTAAAAAAGTATTTGATTATGTTTTAATGTATATTAGGGTAGCCCTAACTTGTAGCCTTTTCATCAAAAAAAAAAGGCTTTGTTAATTATGAGGGCTTACTCTATATGTTTGTTTTCCATGTGCATTGTAATAGATGAAATTTGATAAGCAACGTAAATAGACTTAATATTGTATCTATTGGAATAATGTTAAAGTAAAATCTCTATCCAAGGGGTTTTTTTCTTTCTTCATGTTATTTATTCTGTGTGTTTTAGGAGTGCTTTAAATTTCTCTTCACACTCCTTGATAATTTTTTCAACATGCTGAAATTTCTCTTTTGATGGTCTTAAAATGGTATTTTCTAATGCTACTATTTCTATTTTTTATTGATTATGTACATGAGATATATGGATTTGTGACATAAATTTTGTATCCTGCCACCAGCTATATTATTGGTTGCTTCAATTATTATCACCCCCATCATAAACATCATAATTGACTCTCTAGGGTTTTCTGAAATTATTATCTCATCTCCAAATAGAAATTATCTTAGCTTATTACCAATCATTTAACCTACTTGCTCAATTGATTTAAACTACTTAATGATATTGGTCAATAACTCCACTACAATGTAAAATGTTATTGGTGATAGTGGCCATAATTGTCTTGTACTTACCATGAATAAAAGCTCTTAGTGTTCTATTGTTAAGGGAGATATTGACTTTGGGGTATAAGAATATGTGCTCAATATATGTGAAATGTTAATGAAGTAGCAATTAATTCCAGTTGTTTGAGAATTTTTTCAGGACTCTTTGTTGAATTTTGTTGAGGGTACTTTCAGCATCTGTGTGAATAATCATATAATTTCCTCCTTGGATTTATTAAGGCAGTGTTTTATATACATATATATATATATATATATATATATATATATATATATATGATTTTCCTTATGTTGAACCCTTTTTGCATTATTGACTTCAATCCCTTGTGGTCATGGTACATTTTTTTATCTTTATTTTTAACTAGTTCCTCACATTGGTTGTTTCCCCCTGTACCTGGATCCAGTGGTATGTGGCTTGCTCTTTTGGAGGTGATTGTCCTAACCACTGTACCACCAGAACGTGACAATGCTGGCTTTAGATTTTGTTCTTTTTAATACTTTCGTATTGCTATTTACAAATGATATTGACTATCATTCTATTTTTTCTTTTTCTTTTTATTGCCTTTAGTTAAGCATCAATATGATACTGGCTTCAAAAGATAATTTAGAAGTCTTTTTTTTTATATTCCCTTTGCTCTTGAATAATTCATGAAGCATTGAATGATCATGTCTTTGAAGATTTGGTGAATTTCCCTTGTGAAATCATTAGCACTGTTACTGTGTGTGTGTGTGTGTGTGTGTGTGTGTGTGTGTGTGTGAGTTTCTCAATACTTTGCTTCAATTCATCTTAAAAAATTCAAGTTGGAATCCAAGTCAAGATGGCGACCTAGAAGGAGTGACTCTCACATCCTTCCCAAATAGCAACTAGGAATTCAGCTGTTCTCCAGAAACAAACACTGAGGAAAAGCCGGCATAGAGGCTACAGAAATTCAGCAGCAATCATGACCACAAAAGGCAGGTGAAAATGTCAGTGTTCAGAGTTGCATCACACATTCGCGATTTGTACCGCAGTGGATGTGTAGAACCTCAGGAAGAACTGAGGCTCCCAGGAGTTGCAAAAGCGGCAGAGAACGCGTTCAGCAGGACTAGGAAACAGAGCAGGAAGAGGGTCTTGGCTCAAAGTGGAAGGAAGACCAGTGCGCTTGTGGAACTGAGCGGGAACCCTGGGGGCTGTGATATCCAGAAGGCAACTAGAAGAACCCTTAACTCCTTACCTCCCCATCCATATTGCACTGGAGCCAGATATTCTGTCCCCTGGTTTAAAGGGAAATGAGAGTCTTCTTGAAGGGAAAACCTTCAAAGATACCCACTAGTACCACCCTATAGGTAGAGGTAGAACTGCAACCTGATTGCTGATTGGTGGTGAGCAAAGTGTTCATTAACATTCAGAACTGGGAAACTGGGGTAGGATCTGCATCCCCCACACAAACTCCAACCCCGTAGACAGAAGGTTTGGGCCCCAACACAGGGCATAAGAATGTCAACATGTCCAACCGTGGTGATGCCACAAAACCCTTTTGTTCAAAACAAAATTCAGGCTTACTTAATACAAGTCAATACCCTACACATGGTCATCACTGCAGGGAAGCCTAATCCACAGAAACATATGCAGAATGCCAAACAGAGAAAAGACAGAGAAATATATGCGAAATGATGGATCTAATTAAACATCGGGGAAAATCTGAATGCAAAAAACATATGCAAACTGCCTGAGGATGAATTTAGGGCAACAGCAGTAGAGGAAAATAAAAAATGAAAGAGAAGAAGCAAAGAAAGATATCAAAGAAACAAAGACTATGATAGCTAAACTAAAGAACTAAATAGAGGGTCTTAAGAATAGGATGGATGAAGTCTCCAATAGAATTGGTCAGCTTAGAGAGCAGAATAACATATTCTAGCAAACTAGCAAAGAGAGAAATAATGCAAAGTAATGAAAACAGCATTCAAGACCTATAGCATAAGATTAAAAGGAAAAGCATTCTCAACACAGGTGCTACAGAAGGTGAAGATAGAGAAAAGGAGGCAGAAACTATATATGAAGAAATAATAGCTGAGAATTTCCCTAACCTAAAGAATGAAGCAAGCCTCCATACCTAGGAAGCTCAAAGCATTATAAATAAGACAAACTCAGACAGATACATTATCATAAAAATGTTGAAAATATGACAAAGAAAACATCTTAAAAGCAACTGGAGAAAAATGAGTCACTTTCCATGAAGACAGCATCGCACTGATATCAAAGGCTGCTAGAGAAGTCACTAATAAAGAAAATTATGGACAAATATCTCTAATTAAAATAGATACAAAAATTCTTAACAAAATATTATCAAATTCATCAATGCATCAGAAATATCATCTATTATGACCAAGTGGGATTTATCCCACAGATGCTAGGATGGTTCAACACATGTAAATCTATTAACGCAATGCACCATATGAACAAGAGCAAGGAGAAAACCACATCATCATATCCATAGGCACAGAGAAAGCCTTTGGCAAGATCCAACACCCATTTATGACAAAATGCTGCATAAAATGGGGATAGAAAGTACATACCTCATGTAATAAAGGCAATATACAACAAACCCACAGTAAGCATCAGTCAATGGCAGAAAATTGAAAGCACTTCCTCTCAGGTCAATGACAAGGCAAAGCTGTCCATTCTCACCACTACTATTTAACATTGAACTGAGAGTCTTAGCCTGAGCAGTTAGGTTAAAAAAAAGCAAATAAATAAATGGAATTCAAATTGGAAAGGAAGAAGTAAAACTCTCAATCATTTTTGCACAAGGCATTATTATAAGTATTGAAAACACCATAAACTCTGTCAAAAACTAACAGAACTAATCAATGAATACAGTAAAGTGTCAGGCTACAAAATCAATGCACAAAAATCCATTGTAATTTTATGTACACACGACATGGTGGAAGAAAATGAAATTAAGAAAACCACACTGCTTAAAATAAAAGTATAAAGAATCAGATATCTTGGAATTATTTAACAAAAGAGTTGAAACACCCGTGCAATGAAAACTACAAGTCATTTTTAAAAAAAATACAGGATACAAGGAGATCTCTTTCTCATGGTTTTGAAGAACCAACATCATTAAAATGGTCTTCTTATCTAAAGCAAAATACAGATTCAATGCAATCCTCATTAAAATCCCATGTGCTTTATTTCCAGGAAACAGAACAAAAAATCTTAAAATGTTTGTATGGACGAACAAAAGACCCTGACGAGTCAAAACAATTATTAGAAAAATGAGTAAATCTGGAGAAATTGCAGTCACAGACATTGAGCTATCCTACAATGTGATATTGATCAAAATAGTATGGTATTGAAATAATAACAGAGGCACAGATCAGCAGAACAGAACTGAATCACAAGAAACTGACCTACTCGCATACAGTTAATCTGCAACAAAGAAGTCAAAAACATACGCTGGAGCAAGGAAAATCTCTTCAACAGATGGTGTTGGAATAACTGCATAGCCACGTGCAAAAGAATGAAGCTAAATCACTCTCTAATGCCATTCACAAAAATTAGCTCAAAATATACTACAGACGGGCATAAGAATGAAAGCCATCAAATTCTTGGAAGACAACAGAGGAAAGACATTCCATGACATTAGCCTTAGAATCCTTCAGGGACCAAATCCAGAGTCATTGCGGGGGGGAAATAAAATAAAATAAACAATTGAGACTTCACAAAATCAAAAAACTTCTTCACAGTGAAGGAAACATGGCCTAAACAGAAAGAACTTACTAACTTGGAGAAGATATTTGCCTTTTACATTTCTGACAAGGGCTTACTATGTAAAATTTAAAAGAACTCATAAAACTCAATAACAGAAAAACAGGCAATTCTATAAAAATGTGAAGTGAAATTGGAGAGATTTTTTCTGAAGATGAGATACAGTTGTTCTAAAGCCACATGAAAATATACTCCCCTTGCTATTTATCAGGTAAATGAAGATCAAAACAACGAGACAGCACCTTACACCTGAGATACTGACTATTATCCAAAAGTCTGGAAATAAATGTCGGTGAGAATGTGGAGAAAAGGGAACATTTTTGCACTATTGGTTGAAATGCAAATTGGTGCAACCCCTATGATAAACAGTAACAACACTGATCCCTCAAAATGTTGAAGATGGAAATCCCATAAGATTCTGCCATCTCACTTCTGGGGTTTTACCCAAAAGACAAAAAAATTCTACTTTTCTAAGATTTATGCACCCCCATTTTTATTGCAGCCCTATTCACAATAGCTAAAAGCTAGAAACTACCTAAGTGCACAATGTGAGATAAATGGATAAAGAAGATACGGTGTACAAACACAATGCATAGCCCTGAGAAGACATGAAACCCTGTCCCTTGAATCAACATGGATGGATCTGGAGGGGATCATGCTTAGTGAATTCAGGCAGGTGAAGAAAGACAGACACCAGAGGATCTCACTCATAGGCAAAATGGGAATAGACACAGGGGGAAAAAAAAGAACAGATCAAACAAAATCAGTCCTTGGACACTTGCAGTAGAATTATGCTTACCAATAGGGAATGGGGTGAAAATGGTGGCGGACACCACTAAACAGTGGTGAGAACATTTGGTGATTTGATGGAGGACAGGGCATGTTGACACATATCTGACAAACTGGGAAACTGAACATATGGGGAAACTACACATATGAGTTTATGTTAATGTGTAAACAAGGTTGCTGCAATAAAATATATAAAATAATAATAAAGAAAATAAAGTGCTAACATATATACGTATACAAAGATTTTAAAAACAGAAATTCAACCTAATCAGCTGAGATGTTACTGTGTGGGTGTTTTTTTAGATGTATTATTGAATTTAATATACTCTGAATGAAATATATTGCCTTCTATAATGCGAATATCCTCCATTCAGTGAATTGAAGGCTTTGCTAGTAAAGAATGAGGTATGAAAGAAGGAATTCTGCTTCCATATGGCAACAAAGAATTGTGTCCTAGTTTTTTGTTTTTGGTATTTGATGGCAGCATAAACTCTTACCTGAATATCCAATTTGCCAACCTCCCCTATGAATTTCAGAAGTTCCAACTCCCACAACTACTTATGTGAATTCTTTAACATAAAATTTTCTCTTTGTAAATTTATATTCTATGAGTTCTTTTACGCTAGAAAATCCTAATACATTTACTGTATTAATTTTTTCATAGGAATGAATTTCAGTTGCACCATTAGATATGCTCTTAATTTAATAGCTACCTCATGAGTTTCTACTTTAAACTTTGTTTCCTAGCTCTCCTATTTTATTTTATTTTTTTGTCTCTTTTTTTTAAGGAAAGATGCAGGTAGGAAAGAAGGCTAGCCCACAAGCAAGCAGAGAAAGGAGGAAGAATTTTGTTTTGCTTGTACTTAGTTGTTCATCTTGGTTCTATGTAGGTGGGAGATAACATTGCATTTTTTATTATTAGGAATTTTTGGGTTTCTATTTTTATCCAAAAGAATATCTTGCTGATTGTATTGTCTAGATGTTCTATATTTTATTTCCTTTATCTGCTTAATTATTTACTGGAAGTGGTATGCTAAAAATCTCCTGTTGTTAGTGTTTTTCTTTCTTATTGCATTTCTAAATTCCAGAAAATTTTGTAAATATCCACATGAACTTGAATATTACTTGAAGAAATATATTTTTCTGTCTATATTTTATCATGTTGCTTATATTGTCTTTTGTCTATTTTCTAATATTTCACCTTAAAGTCATTGCAGGTTACTTTGGAATTTTTATGTTTCCAGTGGACATTCTCCTTTATATAATTTTCCTTCTTATTTCTAATTGCTCTATTTACTTTAAAGAAAATATTGATTGTATAATATTGAAAATAATCACATAATTTTTGCATAATATTCCGTTTCATTGTTTTTAAAAGTGTTACTGAAATCTATATTTTGACATTTTTGGAAGGGATTATTTGCATTCTCTTTTTCATATAGAGCTGATAAAGATGTTATTGATATTTATTCTATTAATATTACTATTTTATCATTTATATATGGTCTTTATTCTATTTGCAGTTGATCCCAATTATTTTTTATTATAATGCAGCTATTTTCTTTACATAATTTACTGACTAACATTTTCTCCAAACTTTGATGTTTGGCTTTGGCAATTAATATAATATCCATATATATGGATCTTTTGTTCAGCAGTTAAAGGCATTTGTATATGAAGACACTTCATATTATTTGATCTCATAATTAAACATATATAGCATACAATTTTTCCTTCATATAATTATCTTTGGACTTCTGAACTAATAAGGAAAATATATCACTTCTTAAAATGTAACAGTTACTGTAGAAAATCAATGTTTCAAGGAATATTATTTTGAATAGCACTATAGATCAATTTCACTTACAGATGAATAAACTCTAAATAAAATATTGCCAAATGCAATCCATCTATGTTATCAAAGACTAATATCCCATGACTAAATCGAGTTTAGTTTAGCATGCAAGAATGATTTCATATCAGGAAATACATTAATATAATAAATAAATGAAAAATGTATGATGACCTCAATAGAATGTAAAATATATATTTTATCTGCTGTTTTATTATTCTAACCTCACATAAAATGTGCACATTCCCAGACTTAATCTTGCAAACTGATATAACATATCTCGAGAAGAGTTCAGTATTTGAATTAAAAAAGTCTCCCTAGGATTTGTCGCATACATTTAGAAGACAGTCAAATTTTTAATTGTCTTGAAGTGGTTTTCAAACCCCTACCAAAACACTAAAATTTCCTTTAACATTTCAGTGATGTTCTCATTGTAATATATACAAATGTTGATACCTGTGTGGACACCTGGAAATTATAAAATTATAAAATGTTATGATACATTGTTACTGAAATAAAAATTATTTATAAAAAAAATATTTGGTCAAATTCAATATCCCCAAATGCAGAGACAGTTTGTTAAACAAAAAGTAAATGAATAAAACACAATGCTCATGACATACTATAATAAATATTTTTTCTTTTAATTAAATAAACATATCTATTGTTAAAATAATAGAAGAATTTACATTACCATCAAAGGAAAATACCATCTTAATAGTATTTTTATTAAATATTGTGTGAATTATCTCATTTCTACAACAAGGGAAGAGATGGAATTAGAGAGAGAATATATTGTTATTTGCAATGAAACATTTGTATGCACAAGAAATCCAAGAACCAAACAATAAAAACAGAGCATCAACATATATATCAGAGGTCAAGAATTAGAGATAAATTACTATTCAGAAATCAAAATGGTTCTTTAAAAATTTTGAAGATTCAATGACTAGAACTAAATATAGGTTCAGGAAGCAGAATTATCATCTGCTCATGAGACATTTCAAATTGGTGACAAGAAAAGAAATTGATAAATTTTATTTGACTGATAGGCTAATTTTAGAAGAAATCTAGATTCTCTCTCACAAAATTCAACATAATTTATTGACTATGTATTATCTATTACAGAGACAATAACACATAATACTGAAATATGCAATTTTATACTCTATTGAGACTTTCTTAGTATGATTTTGTAGTCATGAATTATAATTGAAAAAGTAAATGCATATCTACATAAAAATAAAAAACTTTCATATACCACATACAAAATAAAAATTTAAATGGTACATAAGAAAATGTCATTTTAAAGGCCAGCAAATGCCTGAAGTCACTTCTATAAAACATTCTTTAATAATTAGAAATTATCAATAATTTTTAAAATGAGAATACTTCCTCATCATGATGATCTTTCTCAAATATTTGGTAATTCTTGGTTTACCAAAAATTGAGGAAAGAATTAATATTTCCTCAAAACCAGTGAGAAAATCTGATACCTTGTTCATAAAAGTGGTTTCTGTCTTCAAAATCCCATGCCTTGTGCATGAGAGTATGAGTGTGTTTGCATAGAGATATTGTTATAGACAGGCAGGTGTCTGGAAAGGTTGTGCCGATAGCTTCTTGTCTGAGTGTCTAAACTCAGTCCAGCTGGTATTGCATGGTCTTATGCTTACCTGTACTTCCCAAGACACAACACCTCTGGCTGGCACTCCCACTTCAGAAGTTGGACAAAAATAAATTGGATCTTTGGCCAATTACCAGAATCTGTTTCTCCTGATATTTACATTTCTTCTATGAAGGTTTTGAATCACTCCAGGTTTTTGTTTTTTGCACCTTTTCCATGTATCAGTGCAATTTATAAAGGGCTGTCCCAATGGTCTTAGCTATTCAGAATGAAGCCTTTCAATTAGTCGCTTTGATGATTACTCAGTGGCTCCCTCCTGAAATTTTTCTTTGTATTTAATATCCTCCTGAGAGTCCAGTGGAAAAGCTCCTGACAGTGGATTTATATTTAAGCTATTTATTGACTGCCTTTTTATTTGCTCTTCTTTTTTTCAATCATATACACTTTCATATGCTAGAAATTCTTCACAGTTTCTGATACACCAATTGAACATTATCTGATTGAGCTAGTAAATAATACTGTTATGGATTTTTCATGCTTTTGAGAGTAAAGATAAAACAGATACAAGATTTTCTTCTCCTCAGATACTATGCAATAATAGACCAGGCATATTTTATTAAATTTATTAAGCAGTAAAGTGTTCACCTTCTTAAAGAAGAGTAAAGGGAGAAGGTTTTACTCTTCTCTGCATCTTCTGGTGGAATTTTTACCTTGAGGTGAGGACAACTGTCTCTCTATTTCCAACTCGATCACTATAGACCAAATCGCAATTGTTCTTATGCCAGAATATTGATAGAGCACCAGACAGATCAGTGCTTACTGTAGCCACATCCCAAGTCTATGACCTATTCCTCCCAAGAAAGCCTGCATGATTTTTATTGCATATAAATATTAATATAAGGTAAACTTCCTAATAAAAAATACCCCTCTATCTTCTTGTTGCACATATAAAATATTCAAATCTCTCATTCTGTTCTATTAAACCCTGTATACCCAAGTTCAGAACTCATTATCAGTAATCTACATATGTACTACAATTTTTACCTTAGGATCCTTGAACTAGTTTTTTCATAACTTTGAAATTTTCTTTACTGTGATCTCTGCATCACTGACTTCTAGGTGTCCTCATGTCTTCAAAAAAAAATCTGCCATCACCATGTAATCTAGACTATTTTTCCAATCACAATACCTCATCATTGTAATTTACTTTTCTGGTAGTTGTGTCCTGATCATTGAATGAGTCTCCATTTCTTTGTTCATGGTCTCTGCCCTGTACCATGCTGTAAAGTTTATAATTGTAGGCACCTTTTCTATCTTATTTACTATATCCCAACACTTAGAATGGTGCCAGGCACACAAAAAATACTCAATACATATTTGTTGACAAAATGTTTAGCTGGATGAATGGTGAGATTGGGAGAAAAAAATAGGTGTGCACTGTGCTTTTGGCCAGGTCTCACAGCTTGTATTTTATTGTTGCTTCTTAATGTGTAATTACAAGGACTAGAGTTTCTTCTCTGCTGTCTCACCATCAAATGATAAGCAGAACATGTATCCCCCTTCTCATGGTCACCTCAAGACCTCCATGGTGATGCCCGTGACTGCATGGGCAAGCTCAAGTCAGGGAAGAATGAAGAGAAAAGCCCTCCCTAAGTTCAACTTTTAATCATAAATCTATCTTTTCTTATTAATAAAGTTGATATTATTGATCTGCATGTGACATTGTATGTATGTTATGAAAGAATGTGGAAGAGCAAAGAAATCCCTGAAATCAACACATGTAGGAAGAAGAAACCACAATGCCAATTTTAGTGATTCTAAGTGATTTCATAGATATAAAGCATTTTTCAGAATAGTAGGTAAATGGAAGAAAACCAGTTATATTGCTGTGATAAGGTAGGAGGAAAATTATATAAACTCAAAAGCAAAAGGTGCTTTGAGAAAGGCTGACGGCTCCATTTTGACTGTATTAGGACATTTTATGTCATCATTTACTGTTTTAGAATATTTACTAGTGTCCATTATTTTAGCTCAGGTGCATGCACATCACAATAAAATTTTACTATACCACAATACCTTCAGTTCACTTGCAGTTTCAAGTTCAACTCCACTTAGATTTTCCTCTAAAGCTAATTGTTACATTACCCTGACATAACTACTAAACAATTCTGTGCGACCATTTGTGATAAGGCAAAATTCAGAATCAATATCTATGTTATTATAGGTCTGTCCATGCTAATTAAAATAAAAAGATGGATTAAAATTACCTAAATAAAATGACTTGATCAATTACAATGAACATTAAACTGACGTACTACTTATTCCATCTGCAACTAGAAGCACTGCTGAGAATTACCTTGATATAGTTGTGGTTAAAAGTACAGCATTTACTCTGGAAATTTTAACAAAAGAAAAAGATATTGACGAAATGAGAAAAGCTATGCTCATTAAATGAAATAAAACACCTCTATCAATTGGACACTAATTTGATGAGAGGAGATTCTGAAAGTGAAACTGTTTACACTGCCACTTATCTGGGTTTTTCTTTCCACATTGGGCTTAATTTGCTTTTTCCTGTCACAAGCACAGTGGCTACAGATACATGTTTGCTTCTTCCTTTTTCTGAAATCCCATGAACATAGAAATGTGGTTAAATATAAACAAAACTTTCATTTAAAATTTTACTCATTAAAATTGAGACACACATGTCAACATAATCCTTATAAAGCCCAAAGACTCAACGGGCATAGTTCAAAAACTTGCAAAATGATTAAAGATCACTAATTTTCTAAAGGAACAGGATTCTGGTCCTAAAAATTCTGATAAAACCACATCTTTATCCAGTCATCTGATAATGGGTGCTTAGGTTGTTTTCATTTCTTTTCTTTATTTTAAAAGGAAAGTTTCAGGCAAAAAAATAGAGAAAGAAAGAAATGAAAGCAACATAAGTGTCCATCATCATATGACTAGATAAAGAAGATGTGGTTCATATACACAATGGAATACTACAGAGAACCTAAAAGATGAAACCTTTCCATTTGAAATAGCATGAATGGAACTAGAGGGGATTATACTAAGCAAAATAAGTCAAAAGGAGAAAGACAAATACCAGATGATCTCATCATATGTGTAATATAAAGAAACAAACAGACAAAACAAAAATTAACCCTTGGACATGGACAAGAGAACTGAAGTTACAGGAAGGTAAGAGGGAGGGAGGTGAGAACAGAGGGTAATGGAGCCCAATGGACAGGAGAGGAGGACTATTAGAAACGTGGTGATGGATGTGGTATGTTATAAATATTTGATGAAGAGTCAAAAACCTGAATACTCAAACTTAAATTATTTTGTAAATTAAAGCTATCTCAATTAAATAGAAAGGTTCTGGTGTGCCCTGGTGGAGTAATGGCTAGATGTGCTACTTCCACTAGGTCACAGTCCACATACATCCCATGGACCTGGGATTGGGGTGGGGAGAATAACCAAGATGAACAACTAATTACAACAAACAAATTGCTTCTTCCTCTTCTCTCTTCCTGCCTGTCTCTGCTGGCCTTCGCTCCTGCCTGCAAATTTCCTTAACACACACACACACACACACACACACACACACACACACACACACAGAGGTTTTCTTAAAGTGGGTCTCCCCCTGAGGGCACACTCTTCTTTTCTTTGCTAGATCTTATTACAATTTGCACTTACGTGTGTTAAAAAACAAATGAAAATTTGGTAAAACTAAATAATATGATAGGGATCCATTTGGCCTCATACACAATAATTGTGTGTTGGGGATAGTTCTCTTGGGACACAGTTACCATATGAAGAATCCTAAGCTAGTTCCTTATTGTAAGGTAATGCAAATAAAAATAATGAAATATTAACTCATACTTATGAGAATGGTTGTTATCTGAAATATAAGAAACTATAAGGGCTGGAGACAATGTGGAGATAAGGAAATTCGTACACTGCCAATGGAAATGTAGATAATTATACCATCATTACACAAAAGAGAATGGATTTCCCTCAAAAAGTTAAAATTGGCTAATTCCAAATGATCCAGTTATCCCACTTCTTGGTATTTACTGGAAAAATACAAAACCACAAATTTGTAGAAATATAGGTACCCCGATGCTTACTGCAGCATTATTTATAATACCTAAAAGAGACAAACAAGCTAAGTGCCCATGAACAGAGCAGTGGATAGGAACATGTGGTATAGACCCACAATGGAAAAATACTCAGCTATCAAAAAAGATGAGGTCCTGCCATTTACAACAAAATGGAGGGACCTGGAGGTTCACACTCATAGAAATAAGTCAGAGAAAGACAAACACCGCATAATCTCTCCTTCACATGGTTTAGAGAGAAATTAAACCAACAAAAGAAGGAAACTATACCAGATAAACTTTTAGACGATAAGTTAAAAAACAAGAAGAGAGCATGTGTCTGCTAGGAACAGAGCTGCCATGTGAAGACTCTCTAGATAGCTCCTGGACTCAGAAGGTTTACTTGTTACCTGGCACCAAACACCAGATATTCTTGGTGAGGCCATTTAAACCAAACAGCCTCAGTCAAGCCACAGCAATGTCAGTACCTCAAATGAAATCAGATCCAATGGCTAAAACCCAGAAGCACTCAAAGAAAATGGTTTCAAGTTATAAAATGTATCAGATTTGGGGGCTGATTTTTCTTTTTTTTTTTTTTTTAGCAACAGATTGAGGCACTCAATTACAGTATTCTTATAAATATTGTGAGTGACTAGTCCTAAGGTATTTCTAACAGTTGTTAATGCATTGTAAGCACTCATTAAGATTAGCTCTTAACACTATCATACTTTACTCCTGACTTTATCTCTAAGAATGATAAAGTATGAATTTAATAACACATCCTTTATCCATAACCGGGGAATTAAACATAGGGGGTGGTGCAAGTATGAGGAAATGAAATTTAGTATCTAAACTAAGCTTTGCATTAATTTGCACAATAACCTAGGGAAATTAGTTCTCTCCTCTAGTTCTTAATTTCCTCTTCTGTAGAGAGTAGTATGAAGATATTCAAACTCCTTCTCATCTGTATATTCATGAGTCTACATTGTTCAGACAACCTAAGTTTACCTTAAAGCATAACAAATCTTTTTCTTTCTGTTATATAAAATGTTGCAGATATTTTGTTAAAATGCATCGTCTTCTTGACCTTCTTAAAGTCTGATCAGGATCACAGAACCATTACTAAATGATCCCTGACCACTATTAATATTTTGAAGGTATAAAGACTGGTTCTTCCAGAATGAAATGTTGAAAAATAAGTTATTTCTAGCTACACTCCAGATAGCTATGCCACTTAGACACTGATGTATGCTTATGCAGCTCTGTATTTCCATCTGTAATATTTTAAATATGGTATGACTCTTATTCTGGATATTTAAAAAATGGTTTCTCCTTTGTTGTAGATTGAGATGGAATAAAATGAAGACCTTTAGAGCTATGCTAAATACAAAGTATATAAATATCAATCTAAAGTCTGGATGTTCATAAATCAAACAAGCAGACTCAGTGAAATAAACATATAAATGAATGTATCTGATTTATGTAGAACTGAAAAATATATAAATGAAATCATTTTAATGACTGAAAAGAAAATTTATTTTAATGTATTGCAAACTATTTTAAGAAATCAATTGATAGTAATTTAAAAGTATTGTTTGCACCTCTTAATCACGTATCACTACTTCAAATTTTCTATAGCTATGTAGTCATATACATATAGAATATATATGTACATACACATAAACACATATTTAGGAAAAAATCATTCTCTTACCATTTCAAACAGTTTTAATGCCTACATCCCTCTCCATATCATGCATATATATATATATATATATATACATATATGCATACATGGGTACATACATATGTGTGTAGTTTTGTATATTTTTGAATCATATATAAATGCAATTATATTGTGCCTATTCTGTGATTTGCTTCATTCTAATCAGTATAGCTTATGAAATTTATTCAGATAGTAGCATTATATTTTAGTTATTTATATTCATATATTTATTTTCTCTAACTTCGATAAACATCTAGGGTATTCCAGTTTGAGACTTTAATACTATGCTGCTGTGTGTTTTGTGTTTAAAACAGCTCAGATTACTATAACAAATGATCTACAAGTAAATTGTTGAGTTTGAAAGTTGGACATAAGCAACTTCATTATGTAACACCAAACTTTTTCAGCATAGTGATATTAATTTTCTCTTATGAATAGTTTATGAGGCTTCCTGAAATGTTCTAACTCTTGCTGAAGAGATTTACTGTGTCTTGGTAATGTCTGATTTGAAAAACTGCCCACTGAGCAAGTATATCACCATGTTTGTAATCTGTAAATACCTTGATCATTAATTAAATTGATCATTTTATCCCATGTTTATTGGCCACTTAAATATTGTTTTGTGCAGAGACTCTGTATTGTTCCCTTTGGTGGTTTATCATCCTTCTATAATACAGTGTCTTAATTATTACAATATACGTCTTTCTCACTTGTTCTACTTCTTCAGGGGCAGTTGACCTCTTCTCAGTATTATGTGCTTCTTAATAAATGCTTGAAACAACTTCCATTGTGAAGAAAATAAAGTTTACTGGAATTGACTGAGATGGTTTTGAATTTGTAAATACATTTAGGGAGAGCTTATGTCTTTATAGTACTGAGTTTTCCAATCTTCTCTATTTATTAAGGATTATCTAATATACCACAACAAGCTTCCACAATTCCATTGCTAGAGTTGTGCAAAATTTTCTTAGATTCACTTCTGCATGTTTTATATTTTATACATCATTTTGCACACAATAAAATTATTAAATCATCATAACTTTTAATATACTTACAGGTCTATTGTATTTATGTACATGCATTTTATATAATGATTCACTTTCCTTTCTAAGCCTTTTGTTTTGTTTTGGTTTCCATTTTAAACTCTTGCTACGACTTCCAGTACATAATTAAGATAGAAGTCATCTTTGTCTTGTTCCAGATGGCAAAGGGAAAATTTCAACACTTTTTTATTGGATTTTCTACATATTATAAATTGTCTTTGCTGATATTCTTTATCAGAGAAGAAAATTTTGTTTCCTTTTGTAGTTTAGCAGTTTTATAATTTATGGTTATTTAATTTTGTCAGTTTTTTGACTCTACTAAGATTATCATAAGTTTCACTTTGTTCTTTAATGTTAATATATTGGCTATCAGTGATTGATCTCCTAATATTAAACCACCTCAAATTACTTGGATAAACCAAAATTGGTCATCATAATATGTAAAATATGTTTGTGGATTCAATTGTCTAATACAGTATGTGCATATACACACTACTACTGTAATTACTACTAAGAAAGTTGTCTATTTTTTCATTCTTACATTTTATTGTCAATTTTTACCAGCAGAACAAAGCCTACCCTCATAAAATGTGAGGCAATGTTTTCTTTACAACTGTCCACATTATCTTTTGAATTGATTACCTATTTCTCAGATATTTGTCAGGACTCACTACTGAAGAAAAACAAGACTTGCATTTTTCTGAAGATAAGATTTTAGGTACCGAATCAATATTTAATTGATTAAAGAGGCAATCACTATTAAATATTTCTATTTTAAGAGTGATCTTTGCTTTGGTTAACTTGCTTGTTATTTGAGCATTTTATTTAAATTATAGAATATGTCAATGTAATTTTTATAACATCCTTTTTCTAGTTATAATGTCCTTTTAATATCCTTTAACACTGAAAATGATTACTTGAGTTTATTATTTTTTTCTTAATGCATCAGCACTCATTTGTACAGTTCTGGATCTCATTTGAGATAAAAATATATTTTGATTTTTTATTCCACTTTTTTTATAATTATTCTGTTCCTAGCCAACAAAAATATCCCTGAACTTTTTTCTACATGATAGAATTTATACTTCATTTAAAATATCTAAAAATGCAAAGTGCTGAGATATGTGTTACTTGTTAGCATGAGCCTGCTTGAGAGAATTGTTAATTTTAATATTCATGTTCAGGTACATAGAGATTGAGCAACCTACCTCCGATTAAATAATTAAGTAACACAGCCAGGAATCCAAAGCTGGTTTTTCCAAAACCTTGTGCATGTCCACAGCTACATTGAATGGTCTTAAGTAACGCACAGGCAATTTTAATACTTAAAGTTCCAAGTAGAGTCAGCCATTAAACTACTCAATCAAAGAATTAATAAGTCAGAAGAACTAACTCCAAAGTTAATTGGCTTTTGAAAAAAGTACATACAAAATGTAAGAGTAGATATTCTCACATTTTATAGTCTGTACTTAGTATTTGCCTAAAAACTATGAAGAATGAATCCTATGCACTTAGTAAATTCTCTGTCTTCTTCCTTCCTTCCTTCCTTCCTGCCTCCCTCCCTCCCTCCCTCCCTCCCCACCTTTCCTTCCTTAAGAAAAGGTATAGGCAGCAATATAGGTGAATAGAGCAGGCAGGAAGAGAGAGCAGGAAGAAACACTTTTTCATTTTCATTAGTTGTTCACACTGGTAGTTTCCCCCCAGACCTAAACCCAGGACTCAAACCCATGAATATGTGACCTGCACTCCTTCACAGGAGATATATATGTGTATATACATATAGTCTGTTTAATAGATTCATCACCATCACCACTCTGTTTTGGGGTAACTGAATGTACCTTGTACCAATTTATAATTTATATATGTAGAAAATTTCAGCATCATTTAGTAAAATTATGGTTTCCAGTTTCTTAATGAGGAAGAACCTCTAGATGATTTTATATAATTTCTGTCATGACTATTAATTCTTTCTATCTATTGTTGCAGAGTCCTTAGATGCAGTAGACAAGAAACATAAAAGGAAGTAAGTAAGATTAAAGGGATGAGGAGTCACTGCATTTAATGAGCACACATGGTTCTGTCATAACAAATTACCCCATGATGTCAATGATTAACTAGGCTGCCACTTGTTCTATGAACTTACAGTACCGTGAGCCAAACAAGCATAATAGAAAACTGTCTACAAAATTAGAAGGCTGTTTTAATTTCATATTTATCACCATCTTGTCATTTGTGATAACACTTCATCATATACATGCTCTTGCCTGGAGTGATCAAAATTAAAATTTGCTTAAATGAAAGTATTGTAGCTCAGTGCAGAACCATTGAGGCAATTCAGGGCAACAAACAATAAGGTGTACAAATTAGAATAAATTTGTTCCAGTTTGAAAATAACATTGCAATAATCTCAAAGGGTTCAGTTTCTTCAATGCTATCATGTATTTCCATTACAGGAAAATGCATGCCATTATGTCTATTGGCTGTGATGCACAAATAATTTTGGGGGCATATTGTACATTTTTATCATGGCATTTCAGCTTACTTTGATTTTAGAAAAGAGCCCTAAACAAAATGTTTATGCAAAGGCATTGTGAAGACAAAATATTTACTGTCAAACAACACATAGCAAAAATGCAACTAAATATTGTTGAAACATGATCAATGGTGTCATAGCAATGTATCAATTTCAATGCCAAGAGGAGATTAGAAAACATATATAAACTGTGCTTTTACTTCGTGTTCCTAAGAAAAACGGTTTTCTATTCTGATAACTATCATTGGACAGGAATTAAAGTTTTATTCCATTGCAATCAGCCAGGGTTGTCCATCTCCTCAGGAAATCATCTTCCCTGCTTATTAAGTGTGATCCTATAATTTATTCCAATTTGGAAAATGTGTTGTTTGTCCTCTATGATAGTCTTATATAAATCACTGATAAAATTATATAAGATTGCTGTCTCTTGAACTGCCTTATTTTCCTCTAAAATTTGATTTCATTCATAACCCCTCAATCTATATTTGCTTCACACATATTAATTTTTATTCCCTCACACTGTAAATTCTTTGACGTCAGGAAATATGATACGCTTATTGTCACCACAGTATCTAGAGCAGTGATAAATATTTCATAAATGCTTATATATCTTTATCAAATTTTATTTTTTACACACAGTAAAATTTGAAGTGCCTCAATCTATAACACTTCTTTCCTTTTCCAGTCAAATTATGAACTAATTGATAAAGAAAAAGTAAAATCTGATGAGGAAGAAAATATTGTCTTCATTACCAATGAGACAGGTATCTTAGAAGGTGGCTTGAGTCTGGGAACATAATGTATTTCCTTATTCTGACTGTACCCCATTATTAGACTGATTGGTAATGAGTAGGCTAGCTCCTACCTGTCTTTCTTTTTGAAGGTATGCACTCAGAAGACATGTTTTCTACGCTGCATACAAATTCCAAAAAAAATAGCAGGACTCAGGATTTGTTATGGGAGAGAGGAGATGAGGGGAAAAGATGGTGGTAAGGAACACTGGAACCCTGGTCGTGGGTGTGATGTGTAGTATAGACTGAGATTCAATATCAATATCCTAAATGGAATTGGGGATTGTGAATTAAAGAAAAATAATAGATATTACTACATGAAAAAGAGACATTTTTTGTTTTATTTTTTGTATAAATCATAAATCATTAAAAGTAGCACAGATAGAGGTTTCTTTTACGTGCTTCTTGTGTAGTTGTATCTATATGATGATGAAAAGGAAGGAAATAAGCTACTCATTACCAATTCCTCTTTTCAACCTGATAAGTTATACTTCTTTAAAATTTTCAGAAGCCTGCTGTGCAAAAGATAATAGAGAGAGAAAGAAAAGATAAGCCACAGATTGGGAAAACATATTTGTAAAAGACACACCTGATCAAAGAATATTATCCAACATGTATGAAGAGTTGTCTTAAAACTTAACAAAAAAGAAACAATTAATCCACATTAAAAATAACTGGAGACCTTAACATAGCAAATTATTATTTAAAAAGACCCCACATCCTATCTCACTAAATAAATTCAAATTAAAAATAATAAAATACTACTACACACCTAATAATTTGATGAAAATATAGAACACAGATGATACCAAATGCGACAAAGGATTTATAGCAACAGATAATCTTTCTTTGACGGTAAAAAATGCAAAGTTGTATAGCTCCTTTAGAAGACAGTTTGGCAGTTTCTTTCAATATAAAAAATACTCTTACCATAAAACACAGCAATCACATTCTTTGATGTGTACTCAAAGGATGTGAAAACTTAAGTCCATAGAAACACAATTGTTTGTGGTTTTGATAGCAGCTTTACTCAGACTTGCCAAATTTGGAAGCAACCAAGATATCCTTCAGAAAGGAATTGGATAAGCTGTGATACACATAGCAGCACTAAAAAGAAATAAGCTATCAAGTCCTGGAAAGACATGGAGGAAAGAAAAATGCACATTACTGAATCAACGAAGAGAGTCTGAAATAGACTCCATACTGCATGATTCTAACTATATGGCATTATAGAAAAAGCAAAACAAAAAAACAAACAAAAACCAAAATGAGAGAGAGAGAGAGAGAGAGAGAGAGAGAGAGAGAGAGAGAGAGAGAATGTGCAAAGACCAGTAGTTGCCAGGAGTTGGGAGGAGAGAATAGTTGAAGCAAAGAGGATTTCTTATGGCAGAGAAAATATTCTGTGATACTATAATGATGGCTACCTGTCATTCCATATTTGTCAAAACCTATAGAATTTACAATACCAAAAGCGAACCATAATACAAACTTTGAACTTGTATTATAGTGGTGCATCAATTTTTAAGAAATGCCTCACTCTGGTAAGGGAAAGTAGATAATGGAGAGGCTATGCACGTGTGGGATCAGGAGGTAATCTTTGTACCTCCTTTAATTGTGTTGTGAATTTAAAACTGGTTTAAGATGTATCTTTATAAAAATTATCTATTTTATTGAAATCTGGGAAATAAATACAATAATGCATGAAAGACACTGACAAATATATAGCATGTAGTGTTTAATAGAAGTTATCTACTTAATGTTTATTATTAATCATATTAAATATGTTTCAGACTGTCTTCCCTACCTCTCCTATCATTTATCCCAATTCGTATCTCTACTAGAGCACTATAATAACTTACCACCCTAACTCCTATTTTCAGTTTTAAATTTTCCTATCTATTATACTTTGATTTTCTTTACTCTGAGGAATTAATGTAAATTTTTTTTTTTCATTTTCTTTTGTTTTAATCGATCTTCTCTTCTTACCGTAACTTTTCTGGTAACTTCTCATACCCTCATTCATAAATTAGATGTCAATTATTTTGAAAATACTTCTTGACACATAGCTTCCTCCAAGAGAAGGTATTTCACACAATTATCATTGAATATATTCTACCAACTTTATCCTCCTGTGTATTTTTCTATACTCCCTTTGTGGATTGTTATATTATTGATTTTGAGAATCAAATTTGCCTGTTGCTACTGTATTTTCATTGCTTAGCATGCTTATCCTCAGATAGTACTTGATAATCTTTAGATTGCTTAATTATTAATGTATCTACTCATGATAAGTGATAAAGGATTATGGCTATAATTTTTATGATATGCAAGAATCCTGATCCTTTTCTGTGGAATCTGATAGAAAAGTTTTATTTATTTTGAATAATGGAACTGCATACCAATCAACTATATATCTCTATTTTTTGTTCCCAGATTAATTCTATTTGTTGTATTGGAATTACTCTTTGTTAAAACTTAACAATATTCTCCAATAATTAGTACTAGTAGTCATACAAGCAAAATTCCTCTTCATCTTAAGTTTTCATTTAAAAAATATCTCCAGCAAAATATATTCACAGTTATGCTTTAGGGAAGATAAAATGTGATATAGAATGCAATGAATATAATATATAACTTTCAGCATTGCATATTGACATTGCAAATCTTCCATAGTACATTTTCCTAAAACAAACTCTATAATGAGGAATTTAATACTGTGTCTTCCATCTGGCAGTACAAACAGAGGTAAGAAATCTATTTGCAGAAATAACTTGATTGTTAGATCAAATTTTGCAAAAGTAACTGTCATTTGTCATCTAATATGCTTCCCAGACTTTTCATAATCACAGGTGAACGAGTTTAGCAAATGAACGTAATGTGTGGTTGGGAAAATAGGTGAAGGGGATAATCATTAAGAGTTGCAGAATTCACCTTTGATATTTTTCTCTTGGAGTAAAAGGCATATATCTCTCACTTTCAAGTTGTTTCCTCACTGATCCTGGTTCTTTCTTCCTGACATTCTTTTTCATTTTAATGAACCATTGTTTCCTTGAAAGAAATCAACATTTCCCCTTTATTGGTCTCACAGTTTCAAACGTGCTTTTGCATTTTCTTTCTCAGATGTCTAGCTCTTGGACAACAACTCCTACGGGTAACTTTTGTGTTGAAATTTTTAATTTTAACATTTTCTAATCTGAGGAAGAGTACTTGCAAGAGCACACCATATTCCTCTTAAGAAACCTCCCTTTATTGTCCTTCCTTAACACAGACATAAAAATAAACAAACATCTCACCATATCAACATTCTCAAAAGCATTTTCCTTGAAACTCTAACCCCTGTGATACTAATATGGTCAAATACCTTTAGAATATAGATTTTAAAAGTTATGTGGCTCTATATTGTAAGAATTTCTCAGAACCTCTAATAAGTTAATGTAAATTATGAGTCTCTAGGACAAGATAATGTATACAATATTGTTTGTATCTATTTGCTACTTTGTTTTAGCTCTCTCTCTGAACAGTTTGTGGGACATTTAATAGAAATAAATACACTGAACATGAAGGTAGTCACGCAATAGCTAAATTATCCAGTTTTTCATATTAAATGATGCAAAATCTTTAGTAAATTATTAGTCCAAGCCAATTCCTTTTCCATCTCATTTTCAAAAAAATTGTGTTAAAACTCTATACATAGAAATTCATTTGTAAATGTTATTGTTGCATATTGCTCCCAAAAGTGAGTTATATGTCTAAGGGCATACTCAATACTATGTTTTCCACACTAGTCAATAACAGTTGTTGCTTTTCATCAGAAAAGAAAAAGAGCTGCATTTATTCTATTTATCTTTAATTCAATGATAAAGCCAACTAAACAGAAACTTATATATTGCAAGTTTTTCAATAAAACCGTGAATACCATGATAAAATGACAGAAAGTCTGTTCTTAGGAAATTTCAGACCATGGAGCAGCCCACCAACCATCACTTGGAATACCAACCAACATTGCTACAGAGAAGCATAATAAAGGATTCTAAAGGAAGAAGAAGCTAATTCTGCCTTCAGATCATCAAGTCTTCTTAAAGAAGGGAAACTTCATGTTAGGATTTGAAGACCAAGTAGAAAGATATATAGAGAGCTTCCAATAAAAGATTATGTTATATCTAGGGGCCCACAAGAAGCTTTATTTTTCTGAAGAAAACAGTGTGAAGAAAAGAATGGTCTCTGACACATCCTTAGGATAAGATGCTTATTATGTGATGTGACTTAAATCTCTTTCCAAGACAGCAACTTAATTTGGTCTTTTGCATTTCAGATTTCTTCTTCACAAAGAATGATAAATTGTACTTACTGGTTGGATTCTGTAGTTCAGTAACGACTCTCCAAGAATAATGCCACAGCGAATGCATATGTTTACAAATAATAGGGCAGAGCTGTCTGAAAACATAAGCACCATCATTATCATCTTGATACTACATAAAATAGAAAATGGAATAAGAACATTGGAAACAGAAAATTGGAAGAGGGGGTGGAATAAGATGGATAGGCGAGATAGTAAATTTCTAGAGAAGAAATCATCTTCCATTAAATACCATAAAAGTAGGAATTCTAATGTTCGGTAAGTGTTACTGAAAACTAAAAACATGCATCTATATCTTTATTGTACTCTGAGTACTATCTTGGGAGAAAATAAAAGATAGCTACATCAGTGGAATTACTAAGTATAAAATCTTTCTTTGGTTTAAAAGTGAAAGATAAAAGACACGTACTTAAATCAAAGTGATGCCAAAACTTACAGAGCAAGTTTATGTTCTTCCCATCTGGAAATCTTTCTTGTCATTTCATTTTCTCAATTGCTAAGAGTTCTTCTTTTCACGAACATAAGCAACGCTCCACTGAAGTTTTCCAAAACTAGAGGAAAAAGCATTAAAGAAACCAATTTACTGAACCAAGTGGCAAGATTCTGAACTTCTTGAAAGGCATATCATTGAAATATAGAATGAGGATCTGAGACTTGTAAAGGAAAATGAAAAGATAAAGTGTTCAAAGAATGGCTTTTGTGAAAGGCACTGTGGTTGTAGACAGGGATTAGGATGGAAGTAACTGCTTCCACTTATACAGCTGTTTCTGCTAGCCAGATAGTGTTCTCAGAACTGCTTCTATTCAATACTTTAGACTTTAGAATAAGGTATTCAGTTGTGATGGGGTTAGTGCTTTGCTCTAGATGACATAGTAAGTGACAGAGAGTAATTCAAAATCATGATTGCAGGCTCTAGAATCTTTAATTTTAATGTCTACTCTAAACATATTATAAATGCTAGATGATAATTTTTTTCTAAGCTGAATTCATCATATAAAATCAGATATTTATTATTTCTTTAAATATGTACTCTGTATGCAAAGATAAGTTGCTGGTCAAAACATATTGATCATCAGTTTGTCATGATTTATATGCTGTCATAACTGAAAGTCTGAGTTTCACCACCAGCTCATTATTATGACTTCATAAGAAAAAAATCAAGCATTATTCTTATTTTTTATTCTTGATATCTGTATGTAAGCACTATGAATGTATTTATTCCATGCCTAATTCTTAAAAATCTGAATGCAAGCCAATATTTTTTTAAAAATGAGTAAAGCAGAAAAAAATTAAAATCACTGCCCAGGATGCAAAATGAAATCAATATTAAGTTAATGTATAATGTATAGGCTATGGGATCCTGTCCTACCTTCTTATTATAAGATTTCCTACAGTCTTAAATGAAGAAGAATTTACAATTTTTGTTCCAACATTCTGTTTGTCTGCCTGTATTTCTCTCTCTTTGATACCTATGTGTATATAGGTGTGTGTGTATGTGCGTGTGTGCGTGTCGGTGTGATCACATATGTGTCAGAAGACTCCCTGCCATCCCTAGTACAGAGAAATTAGGTCCAATTCGCCTATGTATTCTTGCAAAATAGTGACTATGGTCGAATATTCAGTAAATAAGAGCATCTACAATTTACTTCATTAAATAACAACAGATTTCAAGTAGATGTTGTTTTATAAGGCACTTTGTTTCACACTGATAACATTACTCCAAACAGAATTCACTATGAATATATTCTAGGTGACAAAATAATAATAGTGTCTAGGCACAACATTCAATACTATTATAGATTAACATAGAGATAAAACAAAGCTCTCTATGAATCACTACAAAATACATTGCAGTATACAAATCTAAGCAAATACACACACACACATATATACATATACATTCATCTATCCATCTATCAAATTAAACAGTCTATACCATTGCTCTGTGAAAAATACTCAGCATTTTCTATACTATTCTAATACCATTCAATATTCAAAAGTTGATCAGAAACTATTAAATCAATTTCCTGATCCATAAAAGGCTTATAACCTATAGATTGAGTAATGTTGCTCATTAGCATATTTAAATCACATAGTACCTGTTATGTATTATATAATAAAAACAGATAGATCTTGAGCAAAAGTTAATTTGAGCTTTTATTCCCTAAAAGAATGAAGGGGATATAAATATTTTTTAACAATTTAAGAGAAATTTAGCAATTTAGAAAAAGTTAAATTTTAAGGAAAGTTGTTACTATTTTATGTGGAGGTATTAGGCTGAAAACACTCTCTGGAAAGATATGGGGTTACTCAAATTTCAGGTGAAAGGGAGCCTGGGAAGAACTCTGAGCATGCCACCAGTCTAACAGTCTGAGGACAGACAGTGAAGTCCCAAGATTTTAAGTCATTGACCACAACCTCAAAATTTTTACTAAAAATCAAAAATCACCAAAAAAAAACTGTTAACATCAAACTTTTGGTAACATGACTTCTCATGCTACTAAAAATCACATAAATAATTTGTAAAATATGCCACAAATTTGGTTTGGGAATAATGAATGCATAGAAAAACATACAGTTGCCATTTTACAAGTGGGACCCATTGAGAAAGACTGACTCATAGTGTCCTGGATAACCTGGAAATACTGTAAGAGTTGGTATGAGAAGACCAAAATCACACTCCTAGAATAAATAGATGGATAAATAAATGGGAAGGAGAGTCATCTAGAAAATTTCAGTTCCTATGTTCAGAAATATAAAATAATTGTGTTTTCATAAAAGGTTTACTTTGGCAAAATTAAGCCAAAACTACTTCAATATCTTCTAACAGAAGAAACCAACTAATAGCTGAATGTTTTTGCAGTGATCAAAAAAATGTGTGATTTGTTGTATTGGAACTGCTCAGTGAATACATTTTAATAAAATATAAACAATCCTAGAGAATTTTTGCAGAAATTTAAACTCCTTGAAACGTTCAATTCTGAATCATTTAAAATTATTTTATAAATTTCATAATTTTATAATCTACTTTCCTTTTAAATTACAATATCAACTGAGATATTGTATGAAACACCTAACTAAAATTCTATCAATATTCTTTGCATCACTTCATCCTTTCCTTTCACAAATCAATACCATGAATAAATGATTTATTGATACACACTATGAAAATGTCGGAAGTCAATGTCAAATAAATATAAATGATAAATACAAAAGCAGTTGAAAAACAATTTTGTCGGGCATCAAAAACAGTATTTGATGGTCTGTATTTGATGTTTATCAAGGTTTGCAAAAGGTTTACAAAAAGCTAATTAGGCTGACACATTTCTTTTTATTAAAGATAAAAACCAAGGTGTTTAATCTTATATAAATAAGAATTTTTTATTTACAGGAAAGAGCATAGTAATAAAAATGCTCTTATCTCTTTTCCTAGTGGAATTTTAAAACTAATGAAAGTTGTTTATCATTTTCTCATGCATATCAAAGTTGATGCTGGGAAATGAATTTGCAAAAGCAATATTTTAACTGATCCTGGCAACTTAAAATTTCTCTCAGTGTTGTTAGAGGAATCTCAATTGATGTTTACTTTCCTATTACTAGACTTGCAACTCCACATTTTTTTCATATTTTTCCAATGTCTTGCATTTATAAGAAGATCTGTCAGAAGGAAATATGTGTCTTTAAAATACACTTGCTCAAAATAAAGTGGCCTAGTTTACTTTTGATCTTTGAAAAAATTGCCTTGCTTCTTTCTATACCCTTTGAAGTTTAAAAAATTAATCTCTACCTATTATGAATATAGAGTCAACTGCTGATTATTTGATTAATGAATTTACTTAGTCTAATTCTGATTTATTTTAGAAGCCTCTAAACATGTAAACATGTATAAACACTCAAAGTAGGATTGAGATGACAGTTTTTCACTATATGAAATAGGTATGGGTCAAGTCAAACTTTATTTTCTTCCAAAATGAAAAAAAAATTAAACGCTACTTCTAAATGCAAATTAGTTGTACTTACATAGTTGACTACTAAAGCAAGCAAATAATGTCGCAGTAATAGTAATCCTGAATGACAGTGTATGATAATGTATGTATATGTCTATATATAAACACATATAGATGACACCCTGCTTGTCATGCATGAGAGATATGATTCTGTTCCCATTTGTTATTTATAAACATTTTAAAAACTGTCTGCTTTTCTCACATTTATCTCAAAAATCTAGCCTGTGAATAAAGTAAAATATCACTGATGAAAATGAATTAGCACCAACTCTAAAAGAGTCAGACCTCACATAGATGCCAAATGAAAGGCGTGATAACCCTCATAAACACCTCCTGTGAGTTAATAAGAATGAAGGTTCATTTCCATAATGACTCCATATTTGCATCTGTTGCATATCTCTCAGGGTGCCTCATAATATAGGCAGTGCATGGCACAGGTTGGCAAAAGGCATTTGTGAATCAGAGAGGTTGTGATTCTCATCCCTTTAGTAATAAAAATGACCATGCTGACTTTATATCTGCCCAGTGCCCAACTAACCACTATTAAATTGACTTAGCAACCACATAGTGTCTGAAGCACACCATCTGCTAGCCATCTTTGTTGCTATTGCTTCCTTCTTGTAACTACATAAACATTAATTTACCATCATTTACACTTCCAGAAGGCCCACCTAGGACAAGGTGAAAAAGTAGATTCTCTCACTGTTTTCTATTTCTGTCACCAATGTTCCCCCTGAACAAAAGAAACATCATTGCATGCAAGGAGCTTGATTGTACACTTAAAAAAAGCATGTAATAAAAATGTGAGGGAGGGATACTGTATCTTTGGATGTTTTGTTGATCTCTAATATAGAGATTGCGGCCTAGAAATCGAGTGATTACATCTTTCAAACATAGCCATAGACTCAAAGAATGAAAATGGGCATGCCCTGGTAGAGTAGCGGTTAGGTCAATCACCTCCAAAGGAGCAAGTAAGATACTACTGAGTTTGAGTCCCAGGGTGGAGGCAAACAACCAGCATGAACAACCAAATAAAAAATAAAGATGTTTCTGATGCTTCTCCTCCTTTCTCTTTCTGCCTGCCTGCCTATTTGCCTTCATTCCTGCTTGTACCTTTCTTTAAAAAAAAGGAAGAAGAAAGAAGTTTCATTTATTAGCTAATGGCATGCTAAAAGGAAAGCTATCCCCTTAAAAATAACTGGAGCCCAAATTATTCCTTTTCATTGGGAAAAGAAAGTTATCTATGTAATTTTCCCCCTCCATTTTGTAGAAAAAAATGTGATAACATTTAACAAAATAAGAAAATTTAGGTCAATTTTTAGGATGTTTAAATCAAGAAATGAACATGTAATTACCATTCATATATACATATCAGGATAAAAACAGAATTTCAGCATGTGTTTTATAATGTAAAATACTTAGAAAATTGAATGCTAAAAGCCATAGTAAAATATCTAGCTCTGTGTTTGACTTGACTCATGATAATTTTTACTCTGAAAGATTCCCAAGAAGTAAAATGAAAAAAGGCAAAATAAAAAAATAAAAAGAGAGAACTTCTGTTTTCTGCTTAAGAACTGCCTTTTTCAACTCAACAGATTGGAAACTCAAGATGAGAGGAGGGGACGACATCTCAAAGAGGACACAGTGGAGACTAGTGGATGAAAATAATCATCAATAATGCTCTGGTATGTAATTCTGGAAGGTCCACAATGGATCACCAGGCAGAGTGAATTGTCCCTCATATGCTCTTTCCTAAAGGCGTAATCTTTTATTCAGAGTTCATCTTTATCTATGACTTCAAGTTTTACTTTACTAATGGCTTTTGGACCTGTTATTTCAGTCCTGTTCTCTTCTTTATACTCCAGCCATTATTTTCAATTGTCTTTTTGACTCTTTTATTCAGCTGTCTTACTACTATTGAAATTTAACATTAACCAAAGCTTCTTTTCTCCTCCAAGGAACTAAGACAGCCATGCTGTATAGAAGGACATGAAAATTTCCTTTGAAATCTCTTTCATCTGTCCTCTTTTTTATTTCTACTACTAGTAATGCTATGACCACTTCTTTAAGCCTGAATTAGCAAAATATTCAATTTGATTCTCTCTCAAACTCTGTATTCATTCTTCCTTTATTCTGTATTCCCGTGTCAGACTAAATTAACTCAAATATTATTTTCCTGATTTTCAGTCTTTAGGGAGAGTTCATTTCTAACCAAATTAGATGTACTCTTTCTTTGCTTGGGTTCACTTAAATTTTAGCTAATATTTATTGAGCACAGACACTGAGTTAATTATTTGAGGATTACCTTATTTTCTTCCCAGAGTGTGATAGGTATAATAATATTTCCATTTTAATAATATGGAAAATGAGGTTTAAAGAGATTAAATAACATGCCTGTGATCAGTTATGGCAAGTAAGGGTAGAACATAATTTGAATCCTTATCAAAAAGTTTTGGTAATTTTGTGACATGAACTTGTTAGTTATGCTACAGTAGTAATATATTGCAACATATAAATATATCAAAATAACATCATACATAAAGTATATACAATATATTAATTATAATTTAATAAAAAATCCCATATAAAACTAACATCAAAGCCAGTGCTTTTTACTCACTTGACATTTATTAGCTTCACTCCCTTATAAAGTCAGCACATTTTCCTTCCATTTAGAAACCCCCTTTCCCTCCCTTATCTGTATTTCACGTTTTTTCTCATTCTCCATCTACCCCATCTTTTTCTCTCTCTCTTGCACACATAGACACACAGATACACAGAGACAAAACAGACACACCCCTCTTTATGCCATCTTTCTTACATACAATACCTTTCTTGTTCTTCCTATTCTCTGAATATTGCAACATAAAGTTCAATTCATTTTCTATTACAGAGCCCATAGTTAATTTCATAGTTTGCCTTGTATAACTCATTATTTTTTCTTGTATTTTTGCCTCTACATCTCATTTAGAGGCATCGAGTTCCTTCAAAGCAAGGAACTTAAAGTTCTCTGTAATCTACTATGAAAGCATAATCTGTCATTATATCTACTATTATAGAAATAACGTTTTTGTTTACTTTCCTGATGCCAGTGTACTGAATATATAATGGGTATTTATAGGATCTATGTTCATTTCTTAATGACAGAGTTGGAACTTAAACACAAACTTTTGATTTTCCAATTCAGCTGAATGAAACTGCAACTCACAAGCAGCTAAAAGTCTTGGAAACAGGAGCCTGGTGAAATGAAGAATTTTGTCCTCTTTATTTTAAAGGGCAGAACACTCAGACCTGCTTAAACACAAAACCAGGCCAGCATATTTGTTATAAATAACAATGAAATAATTTAAAATGTATATCCACTGAAAATTGTTTAATGGTCATCTCAGTGGATAAAGCCACTAAGATTCACAGGGAAATTATCAAGATGTAAGAATAAACACTCAGTAAAATTATCTCATGCCAAGATTCTACTGGAAAAAAAAAAGAATTTTGAGTGAAGCAGAAAGACATTTAAAAAAGATTAAGAAAGAAGTTGGGAAGTCTCAGGAATATAATAGTAATTAAGATTTAACAACACTAGATGATTATTCATCAGAGTGCAATAATATAGATTCCTATCTGAGAAAAAAATTATTTATTTGTAAACTTTCAATTCTTGATTCTCGATGTATGTTCTTGAACATCTGAAAAAGTACATGGTTGAAATTGCAGTGTGTCCCAAAACAGAGTAGAGATTCTTAACCCTGTCTGCATATTAGATTTCCTGAGAGAGCTTGAAAAAAAAAAATCCCAGTGCTTATGTACAGCTATAGACTAGTGAAATCAGAATCTTCTGGATAAACTCTGGATTGTTATGTTTTCTTAAATGTTGTCCAGGTGATTCCAATGTGCATCTGGACAAAGACGTCTGTCAGAGAGTATAGCTTAGAAGTCAAGGAAATGGAGAAATAGTAGTTTCAGAAGTCATGGAAAAGCTATCAAATCATTCCAATAACACATCTGACTTTGATCAGAGCCATATCATAATCATAGGTGAGTATGCATTTGCTAAAATACATGACGGTCAATAAAACTATCGTAGTTATCACTTACCTGCATGTGACCCCACAAAGCATTTGCAGAAAAATTTGCTTATTATTTCTGAATCCCATTCATAAGCTAGTCTCCATTATAACTTTAAATAGACCAATGGGTTGAATTTTTCTGCACTAACCCACAGCTACTTACTTTTACATTCAGAATGTCCCATTTAATGTCATTAACAGAGTCTCCTGAGGTCAAATCCTTTGGTCTCTAGTTGGGGTAGAAGTGATTTTCAAGAATAATGATGATTAGAGTCACAGACATATATTCCAGGATTTCAATAATTTTAAATCAGAAGACAATATTTAAAAAAAGGAGAGCCAAAAATAATAAGTATTGATTGTGAACAAATTTCTGCCTTCTACGTGTTTCCATGGCAGTTCAGAAATTACTCTTCCTTGATACAACAAAATTATAAGGATACAGAAAGCTCAATTTGATAAAAGTTGAAATCTTGAAGTTAGAAACTACTGAAAAATATTGTATTGAAAGTGATTAAAAATCACTTGCAGTTCTGACCTAAATCTGTACTATTTTAAACTGTACATTAAAGGCAATTTAATAAGGCTGCAATGACCTACAAAAAGAGACACCGACAGTAGCTGCTCTGAATTCCTCAAGTAAAATGTTAACAATCATCAGGCAACTGTTTAATTAACAAAATGTTTGAACTGACATATGATGTGAAGTACCTAAAGTATAAAATGCACCTCTCAGTGCTATTAAGAAAATTGTCAATTCTAGAACAAGAGGGGAAAAACTCAAAATAGACTAAATCCCATGCCAGTATCTAACATCTTTTTCCAAAAGAGCCTTAGGGAATCTCCAGAGACTCACTTCTTCTTCTGCCCAAGAATACACAGATCATTTTCTCTCTGAGATTTGCTTTTTATGTGACATCTTAAAGTTTATTAATTGTCTTCTTGAGAAGGAGGCTACAGGCATGGTTTCCTATGAATTCTTGAAATGTGGGCGAAAACTAAACTCTACTTCTTCGTTTGGAGCTTCTAACTCTTTTGTGATTTCTTAGTCATTTTTGATGGGAATATGCCACAAAGAGCTTACATATATGACCACATTCCAATGTGTAAGTGAATAACAAAACTCAAAAATTATGTACTTCAGTGATTTGAAGGAGTAAGTTGGGAAATTTTACTATTAACTCAATCAAAAGACTACATTCATCCTTGTTTAATTTTATTAATGACATATACTCCAAAAGATGAAAGAGTCTAAAGGGGAAAACTGGCCTCACTATTGATGTGTTAGTTAATTTCATTCTCTGAACAAGATGAGGTGTCTCTGATTCAAATGATATACATTAAATGAATAATTTTCCATAAACTGTTAACTCTTTTCAGTTAAGATACTTGATTCAAACTGATAGGTTTTCTTCTTTCTTTCTTTCTTCCTTACTTTCTTTCTTTTTGTAAGGAAAAGTGCAGGCAGGTAGGGAGAAAAAGGAGGAAGAAGAAATTTATTTACTTATTTATTTTTAGTTATGTGTCTTGCTCGTTTACTTCTGGTCATGAATCTTGAACCCAGGACCCGAGGATGTATGTGGATTATACCAGAGTAAAGTAACCCACTAGGCCATAGGGGCACACTGATAGGTTTCTTTATAATCACCAGGAGACAGTTTTCTTTTGTGTGACTCTAGGTTTTGATGGTTGACAACAATTTCACAATAAAATGTTCTTATTTTCCCATCTTATCACTTGTTCAGGGATATTTTTCAATGCTGTTTGTGGAATACCATGCAGAGTTTCTGATTGATAACTAACTCTATTCCTCCCTTGATAGGGCAAGGAAGGACAGAGTTATAGAGGTGTCTGCTTATTTTATAATGAGTAAATATCATCCATCTCTTTCACTGCTGTAAGACTCTCACGGGTATCTGAAAAAGAAATCATTTTACCTGCTTCCTCTTATTTTCTTGGCCAAAATGTTTGAAAACATTTATTTTTTTTATTAAGAATGAGTGAGGAAAACCAAAAAAAATCGTGAAGAAACGGACTATCAAAAAAGTTACTTGAAAGAATTTAGTATTGATGTGACCCAGAGAATATCATGAGTAGTGGATAAAAATAGACCCAATCTGAGGCACAGCAAGTGAATTGTAGAACATAAAGCACCAAGAGAAATTTAATTTAGCTCCAGAAATTAAAAAACTAGACTCCCTGCCCGTGTGCAAAGGATCAATATTCAAAATGGAAGAATAAATGCTGGTTTCCAAGAAGTTACAAGCCTTTAGAGCAAAGCTTTCAAAATACCCAAGAAAAATTATTTTCATTCTTGAAATTCATTTAAGTTAAACTCTAAATAAAGTGTAAAGGTAAAATATAGGCATTTGCAGAGAAGCAAAACCTCAAAGAATTCACTTTTCATGTATTCATCTGAAAGAATATGCTAGAGGATTTGCTCTTAAAGTGTATTCAGTCACCGAAACTAGGAATATATGAAACCAACTACTAAGTAGAGACTCTAACACCTGAGATGCATGATGGAAATATCAGGATGACAAAAATAGGAGATTTTAGAATGACAAACACAAGCCAGGTGATAAGAGGAGGGAATGATGATGAGGAAATATTGGACACCTGTGATTAGGTACATATAATTAAAATATATTAATATACAAAATATATGAAAATAAAAATAACAAGAGCCTTCCAAGTATATATCTTAAACAATGATTTATGATAAAATTGTTTTTGAGTATGTGTGTGTGTAGTTGTAAGAGAATTGTATCTATTGTTCGAATTCATATTTGAGTATCTTATTTAGAGTTTCAAGATGATCAGCGAGTTATGAGAGCATTGCATCTTCAGTATTAGCCATAGACACCTCACACAAAAATAACCAACAAAAACACATGTTTGATTTCTCTGCTGTTTCAGTGAAAATTACATTTCCTTTGTCTATACATATATCTTCTTCACCTTCATCAATATTTTATCTTCCTCTATTTAATCTGCATCTGCTGCTTGAAAAAAGCTTGTCTGCAGCATAAATAAAAGCGCTGATGTTAAGTCTCACAGACACTTTCTAATCCCCATCTGTCTTAATATCTCAGATTTATAGTAGATGATAGTTCACATACTCTTTTAATAATGACTTCCTCTGCTCTTCTTCATGTATGAAGTTGCACTGGGAGGCCCCCAGTTCTAGGCGAAAACATCTAATGCCTGACTAGTCATAGTATATTCTTAGCATCAGTGTAATTGGTTCATAGCCTGACGTATGAACCGACTAAATGACATCAGTACTAATTTCAAGACTTAATTTAGAGACCAGGCAAGAGGCAATTCCTTTTCTGTGGATGTAGGGAAAGAAAGATATAAACTTGGAAAATAATGAAGCACTAATGCTTCAAGAAGAAATTCAAGTATTTAGTTGCTGTAATTTTGGAGGAATTTTGAACTTGCCCTATGTTTATAGTGTATTTAGAGTTGTATAACCTAAAAAACACGTAAAGTTGTCTTCTCACTTTTGCTTTCCTCTGCAAACTTACAGCTTTCTGTGCTACTATAATGGAGGGTGGAGTAGAGAGACAGAAAGGAGCTAGATTATGATTGGGTTATATTACTACAATTCTTGAAATTATAGCATAAAAGTTTACAAATAAATCCATTTGCTTAGATTTTTGCTTTTGTAGATAACAAGTAGACCTAGATAGTACCACAGTTAGTGATACTTGAGAGTTAGCATAGCTGTGTACATAGGCTAAGAGCTGCAAAATGAGAATTCCTGTTTGACTTTGAATAAGATAGTTCACTTCTTAACACTCACACTCTACATAAACTATTAAGAATAATTAAACTAACCTCACATGATTTTTGAGATTAAATAAAACAATGCCTATAACATTTATAATAAAGAACCCAGAAAATAGCAACTCATTTTAAGTAAAGGAGGTGAAAACGACGTAAGGTCCATCTTCTTCTTAAACATAATAAGATTTCAATTATTATCATCATCATCATTTTTTCCTCCTGCTTAAAATATTCTCTTCATTTTGTCTTTTTTGATCCATAATTAGATGGTTTTCCTATGACCTATCTTATGGGGTTTTTTTTTTTTCACTCCTGTTGGGTTTATCTAACCTTATCTGACATTGCATATTGATGTTTCACCAGTTTCCCTCCATCTCTCTCAATCGTTAAACTCCACATTCTCTTCCTAGATTATCTCACTTATTCCCATGACACTGAATATCACTCATTCATGCACATGTATTCAAAGTCAAAACCACCTACTGAGTACTAGATTCATATCTTTATATCTACTCCAAGGAACTCACACTTACATCTCACAGTGAGCTAGAGCATTTTTACCATACCACCTTCTGTTTGTTAATTTGAAAATATATTGAAGTAAAATTGCTTTATACCATTATCTAGATGCAGGTGTGTATCATTGTAGATCAGTGTCTGTATATACTACATCAGATTTACCACTAGCTGTTCATTTCTATCCTTCACTTGCAATTGATCCCTTTTATCTGACTTGTCCCTCCTCATACCCTTTCTCTCATGGTAAATCATTTTCTTAATCTTTATCTTTCTTACTGTTTCTTCAAGTGTGTTCTCTATTTCAGCAGAAGGTAATTCCTTAGAATTTCTTGAACAATTCCTTCGATCAAAAGTGACAGCAACCTTTCTCTGACCTTAAATCCAATCAATTGCTAAGTACATTCAATTTTTCCTATATTTGTATGTTTTCATTTCCATATTTCTCTGATGCTTTTAAATAACCATTGTTTTTTGTAAATATATTTCACTCCTCCATTTTTGACGCTGTCTCTCTCTATTTTTCCACAGAGAGGACAGAGTGAACTTTAAAAACTGAAAATTGGATATGTTACTCTTTTTAAAATCTGTCTATCTCTTTTCATTTGCCTCACAACATAGACCAAAATCTTTACTTTGATCTCTACTATAATTCACCACATTGACTTTCTTTCTAATTACCTGAGAGATGTTGGCAGGTCATTGCCTCTTCCTGCAAGTTTGTTCTTGGCTTATTCATATCTAATCACATCTCATGACTGACAGAATATTTTGTAACTTTCCAGTATGTATCACAAAGCTTGGGACTTAATGAGGCTCAGAAATATTTTCAAATGGATGAACAGCACTTACGTAATGATTCTTTTCTGTTTATTATGGCAAATAAAATTGGGCAGGAAACAGATTACTGTGAATAATGCTTACTACCTACTTACATAGAGGCTGTGAAAGCTATTTTTATGTCAATTTCACAGACCCAAGGGATTCTTAGATTTTCATGAAACAATATTTTACGTGTTTTTGAGGGGATTTTGAGTTGTATTAACATTCAAGTTGGTAGACTGAGTGAACTGCCTTCTCTAATAGGGTTGGGCCTCATCCAATCAGTTGAAGATCTGAATAGAGCAAAAAGACTGACCTGTCCCCAAAGAAGAGAAAATTCCTTACTGCAAAAACTTTCTTTGAATGAAGATTGTTTTCTTTTCCTAAAACATCAGTTCTTCCTAGATTTTGAGCCTGCTAGCCTTTGGATGAGAACTACACTATCAACTTTCCTGGATCTTGGGACTTTCAGTCTGGACTGGAACTAAATTTTTGACTATCCTGAGTCTCTTGCTTGTTAGTTGATTCAACCTGCAGGTCGTGAGATTTCCCATCACCATAATCTCACAAGCAAATTTCTTAAAATAAATCTCCCTAGATGGATAGAGTTATAGATAATAAATATATAATGGGTAGCTAGAGATAGATACATAATAGAAAGAGATAATGAGAGCTAGAGATAGAGATATAATCTCCCTATTGGTTCTGTTTCTCTGTAGAATTTTGACTAATATTGAAATATTGTACAAATACAGCCAGACAGACTTTTTGATTCATTAAAAACATCTTTGAAGAGGCGAACAAACTTCAGTCAAATGACATTGCTTGGGAATTTGAGTGTTCCAAATTAACATAATTCAGCCTCAAAATGCAATAAGATTTTCTGCATAGCACCTGGCATAATAGACATTTTAACAAATGTAAACCAAATGAATATTTTATAACACTAATTCTATTAAATACATAATATATCCTATGCATATTTAAGCAGAATTATATAAGTAAATAGTTTTGTGCATTATTTAAAATAAGTTTATTCAAGCAACTGTTTATATGAAAAAAAACAACCAAATAGAAATTATATATGCATAAATTCCAGATCAATCAGATATTTAAAATCAAAAAGCCATTTTTTAAATTATGTACAAGAGTAAAATGTCTGTAACTTCATAGTTAGAATTAATTTCTTCAAAAAGACAAGAAAATCAGAAACAAAACATAAATTTGCCCACATTACAATCCAGAACATCTGTGAAGAAAAGACTCTGTAATTCAATCATGACAATATAGTTGGTATAAGAATAACCTTCTTATTAAAAATAATTATTAAGATGACAAAATAAAATAATCTGAAGGAATTGTGAAAACAAAAGAAGTATATAAGGATCTACCATTTTTGAGAAAAGATAAGCACATGAGGTAAAATTCACATAAGCTCCATTTGTTCCTTGAGACCTCAAGGAACAGTTATTTCCTTCAGGGGTCTAGAACCCAAGAAGTCTCTGCTCTCACTGAGAAAGAAAGACAAAAGTTGCAGATCTGGAAGGCCAAAGCAGCTAAAGAGTGAGGGATGAACTGCTGAAAATAAGGAGCCTACATAGAAGGAGCCCAAAAATCTGCATATAAATACACATTAATATATTTCCTAACTCCTAAGCTGTTGTATCTATAAAATTATAGCTGCATAAACAATATGGATGAAACAGAAAAAAAACTGAATGAAAGAAACTAGGCCTAGAATAGTATGTACTGTCTGATTCCATTACATGAAGTTCAGGGGCAGAGAGTAGTAATCTGTGATTATACTAACCTGAGATTTAAATGAATGGTGTGGAATGATATGTATCAACATTAGTCTAAAAACAAAGAAAATGAAGCATATTTCAAAGAACTTAATGTAGTTTGATAGCATTTGGTTAATACTTAAACAACTCAAAAGAATGATTTATGAGTATATATGAAATATGAATTAAAAATTTGACAAAATTTGGTGGAGAATGCATTATTTTGTTATTCTGTATACTGGAAATATCAATTCTTTTTAAAAAGGCCTATGTACTTATATTTAAATTATTTTATTCTAAAAATTATGTTATTGGTTAAATAGTTGCAACAATGAAGCCTGATTAATGCATAAACTCAGATAAAATAACTGTGAGCTTTTGACAGGATTATTTCTTCAAAAATGCATTTCTCAGAAGGAACTTCTTAATTTAGTATACATGTTTAGATTTCTTAACTAAAAATATACCACCCAAAATTTTTATCTTATAAGAAATTCGCATTCTATTTCATACTAGGTATCCATAGTAATGAAAACTCTATTTATCAATGATATAAGAAAATACATGATATTTGTATAATACAGTAATATCTATCATAATTTCTTCCTCAAGAGGTATACAGCTTAACAAGAAAATTATAGAAGCAATTCTGGCATCATTACTTAGACTTCAAATCCCAATCTCTCAAATAAATAAAAGTATCAAATAGGACACAGACAGGAGACAGATGACACAAACTGTATCTAAATTTGTTTTTAATCTATTTTGCTCAAACACAATGACAGACTCCTATAAGTCTAGTACATGTCACTGTTTGCATTTTTAATGTTGACTTTTTGGCAGATCATTAAACCATAATAAAGAACTTTTCTCAGTTCAAAATAATACATACGTTTTCAAATCATCATAAGAACTTGCATGTTTAGCTGATATTTTCATATTACCCTTAACTCACTGACCTTGAATAAACATCCATATATACTATGAGCATACCTTTATGTATCTTTCCTGAAACATGAAATTTTCCACAATTATAGTCAGTTTTCTCTTGAGTCGGAGTTATTTTACATAAGCATAAGACATAAAATAATATTCCAATGTATAAGCATGTTATAGAGAAGATTTGCACTAGTTTCTGGAGAAGCAAAATAATACACTTTCTTAAAGTCCTAAGAGCAATCATTGCTTACTAAAATTTCAGAAAGAGATCATAGATGGTGTCTTATTTTATCCATAGGAAAAATAAAACATCTGAAGATCATGATAAAAATTTCTATTGTTTAGTGTCAAATATCATTTTTTTCTTGTCAAAAAAATGTACTAAAAATAAAGTACTCAATAAAATACCAGGAAGTCTCATACAATTACCATAAAACACACACATATATATCTATATATATGAATATATATTCATATCTTTTCAATCAAGTTTAAAGCATATAAAAAATAAATGTCCATATGTGTCTGTTACCCCTGATCAAAATAGATTCAATTCTAGTCACTAAGAACTTACTATATGCTAAAATTTATCACAATTTCTTAGGCTATTGCAATGAGTAAAACGCACAAAGTCCTGCACTCATGAAGATTACATTCTCTTAGAGACGGTGGAGAAGAAATACATTATAAAATAGCCTTGGTACAAACAATAGCAAGATTTAGTATCTTAAAATCTTTGTAGCACTTTTTTTTCAGGTCATGATGAAGTCAAATGGTTTGTATTTATCCTGGAGGATCACAATTGCTATTCTTCTAATGATTGCCCACACTGAATGTGTGGGAATAGCTTCCAGTGAGAAAATTATGAAACGTCAGGAAAAGACTTCCAGAGCTGATCAGGAAGAATAACCTGCAGAAACTGCCAAGAACAAGACTCCTATTCACAAGTCTCAGTGTGGAAAATGCTGATGCTGGAGGCCACAGGTAGAGGCTCCAAAAGAGTACTGCCTCAGTATTAGGGCCAAATTAAGCCCAGCCTCTACCCTGTACTGTATTTAACAATGATTAAACATGAGCCTTCACAAGATGATAACATTGTTTCTTAGCCATTTAACAGTTCCAGAAAAGAATTCAAATGCATAAAGGAATGCAAAAATTCTAGCAGCCAAAAAGCTCAAATCCACAGTGTCTTGTTTTTAATAAAATATTACCAAGCATGTAAAAAGTACCTATAAGACCTGCAATAAAGAAAAAAAATAATGAAAACAGATTTAGGAAAAAATACATATAGTTATGTAGAAGACAATCAAGCTAAAATAGCTATTGTAAAACTGCCCCATATGATCAAGAAGGTAGAGGAAATAATACGGATGAGAAGGAGGGTCATAAAGAGCTTCATTCTAAGACCCGAAGTGAATACTGAGAGATGAAAAATGTAATATCTAAAATAAAATATTGAGATGTGTTAAAGAGCCAATGAAGCATTGCTGATGAAAAGGTTAGTCAACTTAAAGTGGAAGATTTTTTGAAGCCACATCCCCCATTTTGCACACCCATAACACTTTCTATGGCTCCTCCCTACTCCTACACTAAGGATCCATATTCTCAGTGTTGCATCAAAACCCTGCGTGGTGCATCCTCCACATTACCAAATCTCAGCATGTATCATGGTCCCCCTACTCTCAGCAGGCTTTAATTGCAATGCCCTTTATTTCATTCCCTGAAAGTGAAGATATGTCAATTGCACACCAAGTTCCATCTTTCAAAATTTCATCCTCCATTGCCTCTCATGTTTCCAGCTAGTGCCTTTAAATATCAGCTAAAGCATCACTTCCTCAGGGTAGCTCTATATAAATCTGCAGATTACTCAGGACTTCCCTTTCATATGCTCTCATGGCTCCTGTAACTATTTCATTTTTTAATGCATCATTTCCCTGTAATTTTGCATTTTTGTGTCATATAATCAGTGTCCAGCTTTTCCACTATGTGTGAGTCATAAGAATGTGTATAGATTTTGTTCAAGAGAGAATTTCCAGCATTTAGCAAACTATCTGACTTATATTAAGTAATCAATAAATTTTTGGAAAAAATGACAAATTAATTCATTTTAAATCAAGATTTCTCAGTGACTGAGTTAAAATGTGCTTGATTTATGAAATCTCTTTTTCATTCAATAATATAATGCAGGCACAAACTTCTTCATTAGCATTTAAGCCACTAATCAATTAGCTTTCTGTATATGGATGTATTATTATTCCTAAGAGGTAATTTCTCAGAAATATTAAGTAATTTATCAAGACTAACTCACTAGCCTCAAGTACAAATGAATTCATGTTCTAACTAAAAACCTATCAAAGCATAATAAATAAAACACATTAAAATATAAAAGCATACATATAAAATGCTAAAAGCTCATACATTTTATAAAATGTTATTTATGATGAGAGTTTAATATAACATAGACAGTCAAATAACATAAAATCTACTAATAATGTCTGATAAAATACCTTGCTACTCATTACTGAATTATATTTCCATTATTGACAAAAGTAATCACATTTAAATTTCCCAACTAAAGCATGTAAAATAATTTAAGTCCCGAAGAGATATATGGTGAAGATGTTATTCAGGATGTACCAGTAAAAACTGCCCCAATGCCTGAAGAGATGAGACCAGTAACTGAGTAAAGGTACATACTGAGGTTAGGGTGCCACAGACTTCTCTTACTAAAAGCATCTTCTCATCCAGTATGGGGTCAGATTTTAGACTACCTTCACATTTTGGAAACTGAAGGCAGAAAAATAAGATAAAATAAACTTTTTCACCAGTAAAGTTATTGGGATTCTTGACATAAAGGAAAAAAAGTCAAGTTATTTGAAGATCATAACCTTATTTGAAGTCTAGCAGGATTTCTACTGAAAAAGATCCATGAAGAAGAGTTCACATTTCAAAATTTTAAAATTCATAAGGTTATCACAAAGGCATATCAGTAGACATAATTAAAAAATTATGATCCTCCAGAAGACGTCACAAAATATTTGACAATCTGAAAGAATTATATAATGGTAATTAAATTATTAAAAGCTTAAAAGAAGGAGCACATGACAAGAAAAAGAAGCAAAATATAGGACAAGACAACTTAAAGAAAGGACAAGAGAATTTCTAAAATGAAAATATAAAGTATTTAAAATAAAATTAAAATCACAGATTGTCTAATAGCACATTGCTAGCAAATACAGAATTTGTGAACTCCAAGATAGAGCTGAGTAAACTGTCCAGCATTCATCACATGAGTGAAAAGAAGACTGAGAGACTAGGAAGATAAAATAAGAAGGCAATTCTATTCGTTATGGTCAATTAAGAAAGCAGAACCAATATGAGCACTATGGAATAAGAAATGCTTTATAGTAAATGGCTCTTATATAATTTGGGGGAAGTTAAGAACATGAAGTATTTAGATGCCCAGGAAAAGTCACTAATAAGAGACATTAAAAGGGAAGCTGATGAAGAATGTATGAAAGGCTCTTCCTGAGTCTGGTGGTGTTCTAGAATTGCTAATATCAATTGGACAAGGAATTAATAAGAACAGCTAAATACAAAGCAGAATAAAACAAGGAGGAACCATAACCAAACAGTATAGGTTCAAGGACAATCTGAGGTTCATCAAGACAAGCTGGACTCTAAGATAAAAAAAGAAAACAAACCTTAAACTATGAAGACAAACCAAAACTCTCAGTTTACTTAACTGCATCTAACCTCAGTGCTGCAGGGGACAAGCACACAAAAAAAGAGAGACTTTTGCAAAGCAGTTGACCCAGGTAAAGGAGAAGAGCTGACAAAAGTTGGAAAAAAAAAGTGTGTACCCCTGTCTCTTCACAATATTATGCAAATTTTACTTGCAACAATTGTTAATCTGGAATCATAGAGAAAAGGGAATTCTTGGAAAGAGAATTCCAATTTAACTATATTGGCAAAACAGTCAAGTCACAGTGTTCTTTACTGATTGGCATCCATACATCATTCTTTAGAACACTGAATTTGTAAATCAGTATACGGTTGGGCTTCCACCACTGTAACAATACTCTACAATTGAAAACATCTAATTTTGCCCTAAGATAATATACACGTTAATGTTGCTTTGTTCATTTTGGGGTGATATTTACTAACCTTCTGAGTTTCAACGCCTCTTTGATAACCTTTAATATAATGCTAATAAATTATGTATATGTCCACACACAAATATATTCTTTTTAAAATAAGGAACACTCTTTCAGAATACAGCTCTATTTACTTAACTAGGAATGTGGTACTTAGCAGAAACTTAGATCTTGGTCTTTCCTTAATAAATCCATATTCCTTTGTAAATATCTCAACAGGTTATGATTCCTTGACTGATAGAACAATCAAAAATTTTATTCATAAAATATCTGGGACATAAATGGATTGCCAGTATTGAGCTGCAATTCATCAACAATTTTTATCACAAAAACATGAGAATAATATTAAAAGGAAATAATTCTCCTGTCTTAAGTGTGGTCTAGACTTAGTGACTCAATTCTAATGAATAGAGTGTAAAAAGGGAAAAATAGCATCTTTATAGTGGAGAATCCAGGCAGAGACCATTTAATCAAATGCTCAAGGATGACACCCCTAGGGAGATGAGTGGATATCATAAAGATCCCGGTATGTTCAAATGAGAAAAACATTTCACCTGTATGGTATGCTTCCCTCCAAATCAAACCACTTGTGCAATCATGAGAAACTATCAAAGTCTTAAAACTCTTGAAAAATTAAATCTTTATAAATATTAATATATTGATAATACATATGAATAATATTGAACTAATTTTCACCAGTGAGGAGAATAGGAGAGAAATAAGGACAGAGAAAATAATGAAGCTTTAGACTGAGTGCTAGAGGTATGTGTGTATAAGGGGAGGAGGAAAATGATTCATTGATTTTTAAGAATATTCTAAAATTCTCATTTCTATAGTTTTTTTTTAAATACTGTTTCATAGTCAAAAATAAGATGGGATAAACCTAAGGGCAATGCTGAATCAGTTTTATCATTCAATTAGAGGAAAATTTAGTTATCCTATTTAATTTACATTTTTAATGTTCTTTAAACTTATGTGTTGAACATATTTGGAGAATTAAGAATTTTTGGTCTAAGAAATAAGATATTTTTCACTGAATATTTATCAGAACCTGTACTGTCTTGATTCTAACAAGTCTTCTGCAGAGGAAACGACATGTTTCCTGACTTAAAAGAGATGCCATGTTGCAATACAGAGAAGCCATGTATGCTGACTTCAGAGTATGAATCAAGACTGTACGAAAGAATTTCTTGAAGGTATAGTATTGAGAATAGGATTGTTCTTTTAGGAACTTTAGCAGATGTTGAATGCAAAACAAAATGCTGAACATTTTATGTAGATATTATCTAAGGATGTTTATTTTTCCTGTTTAAAATAGTTAATTAAATTAGGCTATTTGCATGGTAATACCATGTAATTTGCTAAAAAGCACACTTGAAAATGAAGGTCTGTATTTTTCTGATGCTAGGAGAATATTTTCAAGGGATGAAGATTTGGGCATGCCTAAATGACTTAGCTTCGTTTCTGAACTTCATAGTTACGTTTTCTCCTTATACAAAAGCATTATATTACTGACTTTTTCCTCGAGAATCATGAATGAACAACATATAACAGGCACATTAAAAATGAGTTTTTGATTCGTCATTCTCACACTTGATGAATTATTTTCCAGTTTTTCCTTAATTCAATTTCAGAACACTTCTCTAGGTCACATATTTCAGTCATTTTCTTGCTAATGACTAGTCAATTCAACTCACTATCTTGATATCAATATAAGGTAAATATTTTACTAATATAGGTGACTATTAAAAGAATAAAGTGTGTATGTTGTCTTGTGCTAAGGAATTTCTAATTCACCAGGAGAATGATCTAATTGTAAAAAGACCAACTTTTGACTGAAATACTTTGTTACATGCTAAATTTTATAAGAAAGAAATAACCAATTATTTGTAATAGAGTCCCAGGAATTGTTAGATCTTAACATTCCTCTGAAGATCACATTTGTCCATAATATTGCAGCATACTGTCAAACAGACCAGATGAGTAGGAAGTGGCAAGCACTCTGACTACTTGTCGAGGGCAGGCATGCTGGAGGTAACAACAAAAATATGCAGATTCAGAGAACTGTCACACATGCAAATTGTTTCAAGAATAAACTGGGATAAACAGGGATAAAGTATTCTGGAAAATCATGATATTTTCCTCTTAGTTAAAAGACAAGCTGTTGAACTTGATTTCTTTACTACAAAGTCACTAAGTCATACAGCGGTTGGTAGTTCTCTTTGGATCTCTGAGCAATATGCAATAAGTTGCTTAAACTTTTTCAGGAGATATGAAAGGTTATCCATTTCAAGAGAGGCAGGGAACAAACAGGTCTCTGCAGCAGGTCCCAGATGATAAATGAAGCAAATTGGCCACCCAACTCATATACTCAGAAGTTGTGCTGGTGCAATATGTATCTGTGTTGATGTTTATGGGAATAACCAATAAGTGTCATTGCATATCTCTAAAGTTACAGATCAAGGCCAGACCTCTAGAGAGAAGACTGATCTGCAAATATGTTTTGTCATAGAAGAATATGTGATTCTGTGACTGGAACTACCCCTCTTACATCAGTTATCACCAGTCACTTAGTCAAAAGATGAATAATGTTTCAAAATTCATGATACAGTGGAAACATCTGGGTTCAGACCTGAGGTCTATAAAGTAGACCATCTCTTATTCTTACACTAAAGTACGTTCTTCAATGAACACTTTCATGAAACTGTGGTCTCTCCCATCATTTTTTGAATGAGGGAAAAGTTCCTTTGAGGTCCATTGCTTCAGGACATGAATATACATTGAAAATAGATAGCTGTTTTAGGACAACACTACTCATATGTGGTTTAAAGGATAAAAGTATGGAGAAATCTTACCACTAACAAAGTTGCAGGGAGTGTATTTAGTTGGTTAGTTTTTCTGGAGAGAGAAGCTCCTAAAATTTGCACATGCATGGATTTCTAAACAATGGTGACTAGCTTGAAAGGTCAATCTGAGATGCGAAACAGGCATAATTAAAAGATTAGAAACAAGAAAGTCTGGGGAAGGATCATGTGGATGAACCTACGAAGTGACATTAAGTATGATGATTTATGTGTATGTTTTTCACCCAACCAGAGAGCATCCAACATAGGAGAGACTCAAGAAGTAGGAATGTGGGATGACTTATTCTGTCTTTTATTAGTCTCTGTCCTCAACAATTCCACTGCATGGGAGACAGGATCATTAATGGAATGACATGGTGGCAGGGATTGTGGTAAAACATGGGATCAACAACATCAGATTCCTTTCCCAGACAATTTAGGTACTACTGAATGCTCAGCTTGCTAACAGCAGAGACTGACACTAAATGCTTGCCATATTTGACAAAATCTCTCAGGCCAGCCATAAATGGATAAATAATCATAAAGAACAAGTAGATTGTACTGAGACTCTTCTACCCTGAAAGATTCAATAATTCATCTTTACTGAAATCGGTATCTACTAACTTACATTTCTCTTTCCTGACTGTGAGTTACTACTAATTCCAGCTTCACAGAATCCTTGATCCATGTACAGGCTACCATACATTGTAACTTAGAAGAAGAGAACAAAACAGGAACTACACAGGTTTCATATTATAGGATACAATATATTATCTAGGAACCAGGCAGCAATATGTGAGTTGATTACCGTATACTTCTTTTTCCAGGGGAGCAGAAAGAATTTTTTAAAAAGTGTTATTATTCTAGAAGCTAGGTAACCAATACTTAGTACAATAAGGAACTTGTATGCTGCTAGTTAAGGGTACAGGGAAGAACAGAGTGTGTCTGAAATTCGGAGATCTAATAAGACAATATGTGACACTCCCATGGCCCCTTATAAGTGATTGGTCAACTGCATTTAATCTCAGCCTAGTAAGTATGTGACAGTTGATCCCTTAAAATCCTTGTGTTAAGTTAAGGGTCAATCAATTAGGAAAACATTAGCCCAGCTAACATAATGTCCACAGGTGAGGAATATACAGAATGAGTTGTAATAGAAGAGAGAAATAATTAATATTAAGTATGACCTTGGAACTATTTAAAGGAGTAAAGGCAAGAGATTGTTGCTCTCACTCTTTTATATTAGGTATAGAAAAGCTTGCCAAGGAATATAGAAACACTATGAGTGGATCTGAGTGAAGCAAGAATCGACCTTATACACATTACTTTTGTACTGACTCATAGTCTATGGTTCCAGCCTTGGTAATGGTGAACGATACTGAGAAAGTCCAACTGCTTGACACTCAACGGTGACTAAAGGGAAATGTGCACCAGATTTAAGCATCAGGGCTTCTCTGATTTTAAGACGTAGAATACCTGAAAAAGAAACTTAGTATTCATACATAAACACCATGTAGGTGTGGGGAATTCGTACCTAAGGGTCAAAATCAAGGAAGGGAAGAATGAACAATTGACAAATTCTCCATTTTATCCCTCAGGCAAGCAATTATATTAACTCCTGATGGCTTCAAGTGTCCAAAACTCACAGGAGCAGCCACGTCAGTAACTTGTTTTCATTTTGACTCCCCTTCATTTTGCTTTATTCTCCTCATTCCTTACTCCTACTTCTTGAAAATAGTTTCTTTGTAAACTGCTTTTGTACAAGAACCCATGTCTCAGCTTCTGCTTTCTGGCGGTACATATGCCAACACATTTAACTTATTTGTGCTTGAGTATCTTCATCAGACGATGACAACCTACATCTTCTGGTTATCATAAAGATCAAATAAGCTAACAATTGAAAATGACTTAAACAACAGTGTCTGGCACATAATAGGCATTTTATGTATCATTAGCAATTAAAGTGAAGGGATGATAAGGTTTTAAATATTAGACAGGATGGTTTCAGCGACGAGATAAAGCTGTTACCCACAAAGAATTTATGATCTACTGAGATGACTCATAGCACACAGAAAGAATTAATTAGATAATTGATATGTCCAGTTTTGAATTCCAAGTCTGTCACTTGTTTAGACTTTATCAAGATACTTCTCTGAATCTCAGCATCCTCTTTGTAAATGGGGATCATGATCCCTTGTGTGCTTTTTATGAGGATTAAAGATGATTTATATTAAGTTGGTGCAACAATTAAATACTTCATAAATGACAACTCTTTTTTCCATTTGTTTTAAATACAAAACATGCATATTTGACATATTTGGAAAACTATCAAATAATATATAACATTTTCTTATTTGTATTGTTTCAATTCTCAAACTTTTCCAATTTCTATGCAATCAGATTTAATTATGATTTTATCACATAAAAAAAATTCTGGTGATAATGTTAAACATGAGACTCCAGATCACCAAACATGACTGACAAACATTCACTGAAAATTATAGAACACTTCAATGAACAAGTTGAAGGTTATGTTGATAATAAAATATGAGCAGTGCTTTATAACTACATCCAAGGTGAAGACTTTAAATATCTGAGCAGAAGAGAGGAGACAGGAGGGGAAGGGAGAGGAGGGGAAGTGAACAGAGGGGAGGGGAGGGGAGATTGCCAAAGATGTGGAGAATGGAAGAAGATATGGGTTTACTATCTCATAAATCCCAATTCTCATGGTTCATTTCCTTAAGGAAGTGAAAAGAGGAACATAACCATGACAACTTCCCTAGGTCAATGAAAGTCACCATTCATCTTACTCCTGAAGATGATTCACCTTTTAAACAGTATCTATACTTGCACAAAGATAATATTCCCAAGAACTGCTAATTAATGTTTTCTAATATATTATTTCTTCTAATAGTTCATAAAATGTTTTCTTAACACTTATTTTTCTCAAAACTATAATGAAAACATGTTCTATTGTAAAGGAAAATAGTTTGTGCTTCAGTATATATATATATATATATATATATACATATGTTATATATATATATATCTTACTTTTAGAGAAAAAATAAGTTTCATAAAATTTCAATATCTTTATGCAATATATTTTGACAATGGAGGTGCAATTCAAGTAAACTACAAGTGAAACCTCCCAAATATCTTCAGATTTTTTATATTTAAGAGTGTCGTTAAAACAGAATCTTTACACTTTCAATCTTCTTATTGCCATAAAGATTATTGTCTGATACAGCGACAGCTTTCATGTTCAGTTCTTGCACAGACATGAACAGTGACTCTATGCAAATGCTGAAGTACATTAAAAAATACAAGGTTGGAAAGTTATTACATGCAATTAAATTTTTGTCAATAAGTTATTTTTATCAATAAGTGAATTTTGTAAAGTATATGAAAAGATTCATCTAACTAAAAAAACTGTCATGTAAAATAATTTGGGTACTTACTTGCTCTCTGGGTAACATACTGCCCCTTTTCAGCCATATTTCTAGAGAACAAAGTGCTGTTCTCAACTACAAAGCTATTCTTCAGAGAACAATATTAAATGCATCTGCACTGAGTCTGTTGTTCAACTCCTCACCCATCACGTCAATCTATTGTCATGCAGAGAAAGAATGTACAATAGATGAGAAGTTTATTGTTTTATAGTACTTGTCAACCTGACATGATTAAAAAAAACTGCATAGAAATTTTGTTTTGAAGAAAATAGTTTTGTTACTTTTATGGAATCAACATTTTTAGTAAATTAAAAGAAAATGCTGATTGCAAAAGACACAATGAAGGTATATAATCATGTCTGAAGGTAAATACAGTCTTTATGTCTAGATATCACTCCATGCTAAGACAACAAGAATTTTTGTTTACCATTTCTTTTAAATATTAGAACATTTTGGCTCACTTGAACTTAAGTCACATTGCAAATCAAACGTGTAGTAGAAACTGATTCCAGATGCCAGAAGATTCCTTTTTCTTAAACTGTCTACATTGTTTATGTGCATTTACCTGGGTTATTTCATTTCCATATTAATTAAGTTAAAAAGAGAAAATATTTGATTTAAAGAAAAAATAATGTTTTTCTATGTCACATGTGGTTTGAATAATTTTCCCAATTGTAAAGGGGATAATCTTCTCAATTCACTATCTTTGCATTTAGGTTTCACCTACTTTATATCTCATATGACAAAGTGTTACATACCACACCTCCACACTTATCTGAGCTTCGCCCTATGTGGAATATATTACCATGTGCTTAACATGATGGTAAAATGTTGTAGAATATATCAACAAAAGAACACGCAGGCACAATGCCAAATTTCACTGTATCTATAGCTAGTTAGTTTTATGTGGGGTTAGAGGAAGCCACAGAATTCTACAAGGGAAGTCATAAAAAGTATATAGATTTCATTCCTGTCATTATTGAGTTCATATACAAAGAGTAAGAAATACACTGGAGGGTAAGAAAGATGGTAGAGGGAACTCAAATCATAGAATTATTGCTCCCAATTACCCAATAAAATAAGTATAAATCAACAAATCATAAAGGCGAGAAATTCATCATGGTAACAAAGAAGGAAAGAATATAATCTCATTCCAAAAAATGAACAAGTAAGACTCTCAAATCTCATAACTCAGCCTTCAAATCATGCCCCAAACACACACTCAAACACAGACACAAACCACTCTCAGAAATAATACCAAGAAAAAAAGATGAGTGACTAAGTAACACAGCTGTGAAAATCCTCACTATTACACTCAGATTTAGAGAGAAGTGGAAGAAGGAAAAGGTAGGCACTTGGGAAAATAAAAAAAAAAAAGAATTGAAGGTAGAGATTTTATACAAGACACAGATTTTAGCAGTAGCAAGAAAAGTGTCAAATTTTGACATTCCTTAGTGCTCCTCACAGAAATGTAGTAATGATAAAAAGCCCATAGAAATCGGCGTTTCAAATTATTGTACAGGACATTTTTCAAAATCTTTAAGAAGACCCATATGATAGTGAACACAGAAGAAAAAGATTAAATAAATACATTTTATTCAATTGATTCAGGAGATCTGTGCTATCAAAAAAGCTGAAAACTGCTGAGCACCTTCGAATATCCAAACTATGCTTGTTGACCATTTCTAAAATACCCAGTTTTGTTAATCGATCTCATGGTACCTCTCTCAATAATCATATGAGGTTATAAAGTCTAACTTTTTCTGTGCTGAACAGATAACTAAACTGAGGCACAGAGCATTTGCCTTGCCCAAAATCAAATATGGAAGATGCTTCGAAAAAAGATAATTAGATGTTCTTGACTGGAACCCACACTCCCTCTTTTTTTTTTTTTTTTCTGAAAACGTGTTGGAGATAGGCAGTTAAAGAAAAGACCAGTGATGTGGGAATTAGTAAGTGTGAATTCTTGATGACAAGTCTAAATGACTGTCATTTATCTGTCATTTTAAGATGCCTTATATCTTTTTCCTGGATCATAAGCAACTGAATATGTTTTATTTCAACTGACATCTCCAGAGATGACTAAAAATAACTCAAATTGGATGAAATGCAGCAGCAGGATCCTATAGGGACCAATTACAAATAAACAGCCTCATTAAAGCTGTAAATGCTTATAAAGTGCATCAGTGCAGGAACATCCAACAGTGAAGCACAGGTGTACACAGTTACCACCAATATTTAGCATAATTTAAATTTGGAATATAATTTAGAGCAATTTATGGGAAAATGCAGGCATATAAGGATCTCCCAACCAAATAATGATAGAAGAAACTACAGTACAAGTTTGAAATGTTTACTTCATGATGCATTGAGCTTTCTCTCTCTCTCTCTCTCTCTCTCTCTCTCTCTCTCTCTGTCTCTCTCTCTGTCTCTCTCTGTCTCTCTCTCTCTGTGTCTCTCTCTCCTCTCTCCTCTCTCTCTCTCTCTCTCTCTCTCTCTCTCTCTCTCTCTCTCTCTCTCTCTCTCTTTCCCTGCTTCTCTCTTCTTATTAGAAATTATTTAACTGTTCCTATTATTTACTGAAGTACCCCACCCATAGTGCCCTTCTACATTTGAAAGCTGTTTCACATCTCCTTCACACATTCTCCTCATTTAGAGAAGTCCTTACATTTTTACTTCTACCTGGATTATTTTTTAATAAATACTTTTCATTGAAATAACATTACATCACATTATGACATTATATAGGTCTAAGGTGTGTGTCCTCATAAATCAATATCTGCATATAATACATTAAATTTATTTAGCAACAATAGTTCAATCTTGTCCTTTACCATATAATTGACCCCTTTGACCTGACTTTCCCAAGCCCTTCCTCCTTCCCTTCCAGTAACCACTTATTTGGTTTTATAGTCTCTATGTTTATTTTTGTTTTGTTTAATTTAGTACATTAATTTATTTGATTTCTCAATATACACAGGTGAAGTCTTATGATGTTTGTCTTTCTCTCTCTGACTTATTTCATTTGGCATAATTCCCTCTAAGTCATCGTTGCCAAGGGCAGCCAGGTCCCTCCAGAAGACATGCCCATCAATGTGTTCTCTTCACTCATCGCTTGAATATTTCAGACTAAATGTCTTTAACATGAATGAAAGGATATTTGCTAATGCACGTTTTAAAGTGCAAATGCTTTTAAGAAAATGGATTCTTTATGGCAGAAAAATAAGAGAATTATTTGAAGATCATAGAGCAAAAGAAGCATGATTAGAAAGAAATACTGGAACTATAATCCCCACTTTTGCTTTCTAATTCCAGAAAGCTGAATTTACCATGATAGGTTCATTTCTACCACATCCAGAATGCAAAATAAATTTCCATCAATATGAGTCAATGCATTTTATATCGAGACTAAAATAGAATGTAACTTGCAGAATTAATTCTAATGGCTTCAAAGTCACTAGTAAGTAGCTCCATAAATAAGAATGATATCTAGGGAAAAAGTCAATTTATTCTCAAATTGAATTCACAAACTGAATTTACTGAGTGTGATCTTTACATTTCATTAGAGAAAAAAGTTATCTTAGAATAAATTATTTGAAAATCACTTTGCCTGCTTACCTCAAACCTGGTTAAATTTGACTTTTAAATTGTTGAAAATTGAAGATGTATATAAGCTGCACCTGTGACCGCAGTCAAACTATTAACCCTCTAAGCTACATTTTCCTCATCTAGAAGATGAATATAATTCTAAAATGATAAGCTGAGGCATATAAAATATTTGAGTTTATTTGAGCAAAATTCTATTCAAATTGGGCAGTTTCTAATCTAGCGGATAGAAAGGAGCTTGAGGAAATATACAAAATTAAGTTGTTTTATAGCCATAAGGGAGTAGGAACAGGGAAGTTATATTTAGTTAAAAAGACTGAGTTGGTTATCACAAGGCTATTATTTTCCTTTAGGGAATGACTTGAGTCAAGTCATTCCTGGACAAATTATCTAACAAGCACCAATTAGAAGATTGCTTATTGACTGGTTTAAGATTCATTTCTAGGAGATCTAAAACTGTAATTAAATAAATCTCAGTTTGGTGACATGGGGTTTAACATAAGGGATTCTATTTGGAAACTGTTATCTTGTTTTTTGCAACAATAGTCTAGACAAAATAGGTAAATTTAATCTGAAAACAAGGACTCTCTTGCTAAGAAACTGTATGTGATCTTCAGCCGTGGAGATATTTCTGAATATCCCAGAATTTTATGCAAAATTATATGTAGGTTCCTGCATGCATTATTCTGGAGAGGTTCATTTTTTTCAAATGGATTCTATCCAAAGCAGATTACATGTTACTTTACCTTCTCCTATTCCGTTAAAGCGGTGATGGGCTATCAGTGGTTCACACAATGAATACTTACAAATAATCTCTGAAGATGGTTGAAGATATGAATCACTGGATACCAGAATGTTTTCTGACTCAGGAAGGCAGGGCTAAGCCTAAACAAGAACCCTTGCTGTATGCCTGGGATCCGTTACAATTGTAGCTGTGATAAACTGATGTTAGTCAAGGTTTTTTGAAAGAACAGACTAGTCTTTTATATCTGTGCTAATTGATACAGCCAGTTTTGGGTTGTTTGTTTGCTTTTTGAGAATCCAAGTTCTTTAAATTTTTTTGTTGCTGTATTGATTGTTACTCAGGAAAAATTCACACTTTGTTCTCTATCCTTGTAGGAATGGAAACGAATGAAGGTGAAGTTCAGCTGAGTAGATTTAGGCCCATGTAGAATGTTTAATAAAAGGTTTAGACATATAAAGTAGAAAAGCTACTAGATAAAACACAGCTGAGGTTCACACTCATGTACTCCTTTACCTCCATAGAGTCAATATAGTCGAGGTAACTGTATTTATTATTCTGAATTTATTTAATTTTATCTAATAAAGGGACCATTTTTCTGCGTTCCTTTTTTTTATCTTTTTTTTTTTTTGTTTATTTAGTTGTTCACAGTGATTGCCCCGCCCGGGTCTTCCACCCCCGACCCTGGGATGTATGTGGCACTGCTCCCAGGTGTGCTGACCGCTGGGCCACCAGGGTTTCCCTCTGCATTCCTTTTAATTCTCAAAGGTTTATGTACCAAAGGAGCTCCCAAAACTCCCATGTCACTATGGAATCAAAGCCACTACTGAAAATTTCTTTACTCCATTGTTTACCAACTCTACAGTCATCTTCGAAGTCAATGAGTATCTTGTAGAACTTCCGGAGGGCTGTGAGACAACACTGGTTATGTTTCTGATATTGCTGATAGCAGATACTATTTTGTTCAGATAAAGTCATGCGCTAAAAGTTAAGGAAAATATTACAAACAATAGAAACTTCATCTAACTCACTTTTACACACAACTGTCCCTCTGAAAAATGAGTAATTTAACAACAAGCCAAAGCTGTTCTTAAAAACCCTGTATATAAACTTTCAGTGAATTAGTAGTTCTTCTTTAAAAAAAATATAATAAATTAACTGTTGCTCCTTAACCACAATCCGGAAATCTAATTATACGTTAAAAAAAGAACTAATCTGGACTTATAAAGTAGACATTTGAAGGAATTGCAGTGAGCTTAGACCATTGCAATGGCTTGAGGAGGACTTTTGAAAGTGAAGAGAAAGTTCTTACGGTAAAATCGGCAAACATCTCAGGAATTACCCGAAAAGTTTTGTGTTTTCTCCTACAGAGGAGAGTGAATAAGGCTCAGAAGGGCATGGTGTACAGACACAGAGTGAAAGACTGGTATAACAGGATGGTATTATTGAGCATATTTTGCTTTGAAGTCAGACAATTGGAAGTGAGACCCTGAAGAAGGGGCTGTTTCCTGGCTCAACCTGAGCTGAGACAAGGTTAAGGACCCAGGGGAAGGAGAGAAGCTCAACCAAGGTTTCACCAGCATTTTGTTCCAAAAGATCTGTGGAAGCAAATAGTTCATCTAATCATCAGTTATGAGGCAAATATTAAGAATTCATAGGTTCTGCCTAGCCACATAGTAGGTGAGCAACAGCCATCTATGAGTCTTAGCTAAGTGATATAGAATTTCCCTGCAACACAAAAGAGAAAACCTGTGTGTAGGGGTTAGGGGGGCTTTTTACCCCTTTACTGTTTTTCAGGTGCACAGGTCTCTCATGAAAGTTAATCATGTTTCAGATTGGTCAAATTTCACTGTTAAAGATCATGTGTATTTGTTATTTCCACCTCACTGTGCTCCTTTATAGATAGAAACTAACTTCTTGATGTAGAGAAAGAATTCTCTTGGGGCTGGGGCAGGATAGTGGAAAGGGAGATTTAGATGTGATTGATAAGTGCAGAATAGAAAGAGCTTCCCTCACTGTGAGAATTCAGAAAAGGGAGACTACACTGCACAGGAGCCACATAGAGAATATATTGTCTTTCACAGAAACACACATTTTGCCATGGTCACACATGCAGAAATGCAGTCAAAAAAGATGACTCAGGCAATCACTGGCAAACTCCTGGCATCTTACATCTAGACTATTATTTAAATTCAGAGAATATATTTTATTTCATTATAAAATGAGCTGATATTGTTTATCATGCTCTAAACACTATGCATTTTGCTAGGTTGCCAGACTTGAGAGCATCAGTCATATCTAATATTAAATCTTCAGGAAAAAAACAGCTCCTCAGCTGTTTTCAATGTTTATATATGAACTAGTGCTTCTGAATTAAATTTAGCATTCTTGGAAAATGCATTCTTAAATCCACTTAATAAACAATCTAAATTCTGGAATCATCTTAAACATATTTTTGTATTGTCTCCTACTCCCTCTCCATATTGTCATCATTTAAAACACAAATATTACGCAAGTTGAGGGGAGTAATTGGAGCATTTCCACAATCTATGTATCAGATACCCATGCTCTCATATGACTTCTTCTCTCTGCTTCCTCCAGGAGAAATCTGATACAAACTGCAAACAGTAGCTCTACACTTGTCTACTGATGGAAATGCACTTCTGTTATTATGCTTCATACAGAGCATAGAATCTACAAGACAAGCCAGGGAAAAGAGATTTAAACAAGCTTCCACGTGACAGAATAGGTGGAATGCAGCTCTTCTTATACCCGATAAGGTGAGCCTTTCCCTTGGGCCTGGTACTTTCAGAGTATTCTGTGATTCATATGATTTAAGAAAAGCAGATAGGTGTTCCAATAGTCGGTTGGTGCTAAAAAGTATGAGATATAAAACAATGAAATCAATTTTCACCAGAGCCATATGGAACTGCTATCCTTTTAATCATCACTGTATTCATATAGCCATACATTCTATAAAAATTTAATCTCTATAATTAGCCCTTGAATGTTAATACTGGCCTTTTGTGATTAATTTTCCTCATTCAATGTGTGCACCTTCTGTCCATTAAAACTGGATATAGTTTATAAAAATACTGATAAAAGTGAAAAAATAATACCTAGATTATAAAATAATGTACCCAAGAGAAGCAGTCCTAGAGTTTGACAGATATTATGATATAATAAGAGGGCATAATAATTTTGCCTTTATTGCCATATGTAAAGGTACCTATGACAAGGATGATGACACATTATAAGTAAATACTAACCCTCAATTATTTGAACTTAGTCAGTTTTTAATATGATGCTTGTAAATAACGGTCCACAGAATTTTTGAGATTTATATCTTAGTGCACCTTATGCGCTCAGATGCTAGACCAGCAGTTGGTACATGGACCATGAAAAGTCCAAGGACCCAAGTTCTCAACCTGGGGAACAACCAAAATTTCTTTAAAAAACAAATGAAAGTGCTCCCTCCTCTTGCTTCTTTCCGTCCTTAAAAATCCTCCTTTCTCTTATCCCATCTCTGCTCTCTTGGGGAGAAAGAAAATATTTGTGTCTCTACACAAACATAACTATCTAATTGCCTGAAGCTGCATTCATTAGTAGAAAATGATGTATACACATCCATAGGAAGAAGAGAAAGGTCAAGTGCACAAGATTTTAAAACTATTTTGCCTGGTTTTGACACTCAGTTCCACCACTCACCTTGGGGAAACTACATTGGGTGCACTCATTTCCTAAATTACGCTATCAAAGTAGTACTGACTCCAAAGTTAGTTCTTACAAGAAAACAAATTGTCTTAAAGTTCTTAGAAAACTCCCTGACATATTTTAAGCACAATAAATATTAGCTACAACTCTAGCAGACTCATTTTCATATATGCTTTAAAAAAATATGTTTCTTTATTACATAGTCTTACTGTATCGTTATTGATTAGTAACAGGTGTTCTTAAAACAAATTTCACCATGTTTGTGCTTGCGTGTGTACGCGTGTAGCAGTATCTTCCCTAAACCACTAAGCAATTCTCTGGACATTAACTGGTGTCCTACGTTTTAACTCAGTTCTGACAGTTTATCCAGAAATAGCATCAGATTCCACAGGTTAAATCTTCAGTCCTACAACTCTCTACCTGCAACCTACTTCAGATGCAATCAGAAGTCCAGGTCATTATCTGGGTTTCTGACCAACCTGTTATAGACTGAAGGTTCCACATACCCTTCCCTGGACTTTTGACACCAGCTGCAAGTCCAGTTATTATCGCATTTCTAGCCAGATGGCTATAAATCAGAGGTGTCCAGGGCCTCATCCTTCCTTGAATTTGATAAATTTGCTAGAGTTACTCACAGAATTCAGAGAAACATTTTATTTATTGGATCACAATAAGTTATTTATTATAAAAGGTTACAACTTGAGAACACCTTGATAGGAGAGATGAACATAGGGCAAGATATGGAAAACAGGCCTGGAGCTTCTAAGCCCTTTTCCCAGAGAACCATTCTCTCAGATCTCAATTGGTTCACAGACCAGGCCATTCTCTGCAATGGGTCTGCTAGCTTTTCAGGATGATTCATTACGTAGGCATGATTGATTAAATCACTGGCCACAGGGGTGGATTCAATCTCTAGTCCCTTTCCCCTCTCCAGATGTCAGAAGCGGGATTGAAATTTCTAACTCTCTAATAATGTTTCTCCAGAAAACCAGTTCCCATCCTCAGGCGCTTTTCCAAAAACTGCTTCATTCACATAACAAAAGACAAAGATATCATTCTCAATACTTAAAATCTGTTATAGAACCCAAGACAAAGACCAAATTGTATGTGTGCATGTGTGCTCATGTGTGCATGTGTATGTACATATAATGCATATATATGGATATATACACATATTTATTATAAATCACAATTTCACAATGAATATTGTTATAATGCCTACAATACAAAACAGGGGTTAAGTGAGAGACAAAGTAACATCTGCAAGATCACAGGGCATGTATTACACTAAGAATCAGCAAATCCAAGATTGTCATTCAAGAGATATAATTTAGCTAATAAAATATCTGGTCTTGTTTCTTTACCTGTAAAGTGAGAATAACAATATCTACCCTCTCTTACTTTTCAAATGAGTGGAATAAAATAATGTAATACTAAGTAAAATAGTCTGTAAATTGGAAAAGAAATAATCAAGATTCCTCAATTTGTAGTATATAAGTCTCTGTTGCCAAAGACTTCAGATGCCAATGCTCTTACCCACTTGCTTAATTAACATGGAGCCTGCTTTCCTCTGATGCTCACTCTGGATATTCGCTTGAGGAATGCCTGAAGAAAAGGAGCTCATCTATAATCACATCTGAAATCTGAATGTGTGAAGTTTCTCTTCCCTGTCTGATGTTATGTATCTGCCAGTGGGGGTTACTGCTCATCTAGAAAACTCCTTTGAAATTCTAAACGTCAGTAATGTTGCATTCTCTGACCTGAAGATACATTTTTTTTCTCCTTCTTAAAGTTCTTTGAAGATACCTAAAAAGGAGTTGCTGAGACTCCAGTGACCCTACTCAGCTTATATAACACCATCTTCTCCTAAAAGAAGTGTTTTGAGAATTGGAGGGTTTGGGATACGCAATTTCAGGTATTAATGCTAAATACCAACTCATGCCATTACCAGGAGTTATAGAGTCCTCTAAAATGTAGGCCTTGTTATTTATTCATTCTTACCCCATCTGCCCAGAATTTACTTTTCCCCTAGTATTTCTCCTAGTTTTCCCAAGGGTCTTATTGTTGCTCTTTGGCTTCTTTAAAGGGTCATAGTTTATCAAACAAGCCAGATTCTATGCAAAAACCTTGATCATAACAACATACTTTTAAATTTAGAGAAATGTATTTTATAAAACATGTTACTGCTACACTGATAGCAAGTAATATAGAATCATAAATATGGTTATATTGCTTGTACTGTCACTTTTAAATGAGGAGATCTAGGAAAAGTTATGAGCTAATATATCAAAAGGTATCTTTTAGAAGACCATCAATAATTATTTAATGGGTATGTATATGTAGTTAACATTCTTCTAAGAGATTCATTATATTCTTAAATATTAAAACATTATTTGCAGTGCTAAAAACCTTGAATGTAACCTTCATAGTAAGAAATAACTTTCATAATTTAAGCATGAAAGAAAGAAAATAATGAAAAATGTATGTGATGAGGGAAAAAAATAATTACAGACTTCAAAAAGGACTTCTTGAATAAGAGAGAATTAAGTTGGTTTTGGCATTCATTCATGATGAAAATTTACAAACTGGGAATTGAAGTTAGTGTGTCATTTCATAGACGATATCTGCTATAGAACCTATCTAATCATAATGAGACTGAGGGGAAACTAGGAAAGATTGAATTAAGAAGTAAAGTTTAATGTTTGGATGAATTTTCTGCTTTGCCTAAGGAAACACAGAAAACAATGACCAGATGGAGTCCAACCAGTCAGAAGAAACTTGCAGGCACTGAAGAAGTTGACCACCTCGTGAAAAGCCTGATGCCAATTGACTGGAATCAGTCTGGTTAAGACTGAAAAGCAAAGACCCTGTTTTGACCTGACTGGTCTTCATTATAATATCATTAGCATGTAATTTTTCACACCCCCAGTGCCATGACAGATATATCTAGGATCATGTATGGTGTGGAAAGAGAGGCGGCATGCCAATTTCCACCAGTTTCCACCCCCTTCTGAGAAATGATTTCTATTATCCCATATATTCTGACCTAGACTCACTTCTTGGAAATCCCACCCTTGAAACCCAGAAGACTAGCATCTCTGGAGAACTCACTGGAGTCTTTGCTTGTTTTGGGGAAAGAAATTTTCTTACTTCCACTTTAGATCACTGGAATTGAATCCTCATTTTTGATGTGAAGGTCTCAAAGACCCCAACTTACTCACAGATGAAAGCCTAAATTTGAAAGCTTTCCATCGGTAATCAGAAATGACAGCAAGACAGACACCTGCTGTCACTACTTATATTCCACATCATGTGGAAGGACATAACCAGTGTGATATCGCAAGAAGATGAAAAAAACTAAGAATTAGAAACATAGAAATAAGGCTCTTGTGATTCACTAATATGACTAAAAAAAAGAAAAGTTAAAAACAATTCATTAAAATAATGAGTTTAGAAATTTGTTCTTTATCTTAAAACATGAACACCGGTTTTATTTCAATATAAGAAAAACACATGTTAAATATAATTTTAGAAATTAAATAGAATATTAAAAATTTTATGATATGCTTCAAAAGCATTCAAGACCAAGAAAAGAAAATGATGGAGGATTTGAAAGATCTCTACATATAAAACAATAAGATATCACAGAGAGAAATTAAGGAAGATTTAAATAAGTGAAAAGGTATTCCATGTTTGTAGAAAAGATTGCAAAGATTTCAATTTTTGCCTTATTAATCTGCAATTCAGATTGATTCAATATCACTCAAAACCTCAACAACTTTATTATTGGTAGAAATTAGTAAGCATATTCAAAAATGTATATGAAATTATAAAGAAAAATCAGAACATTTTTAATGAAGAGGTGAATAACTTTACTGGAAATAAAGTATTATCATAAAATAATTATAATAGAAGAAGGATAATGCTAGTTCAAAAATGAATAAGTGGACCAATGGAATAAAGTGCAGAAAAATAAATATATAAGTAGGAATACTGATTTAAGAATTTAAAAGTTTGAAAAATATTGGAGAAGTGGTGCTAGAGAAAATGAAAATCTATGATGAGAAACATTGAAATGTGATATAAACCACACACTAAATCATTTCCTAATGTATTATTCTTCTAAAGATGAGACAAGATTGTCAAGCTTCTGGAACAAATTGTAGGAACATAGCTTCATGACATGAAGATCTATGAGTCAATTAGAAAAAGAAACAAAAGCCCCCCAAAATGGACAGAAGACTTAAACAGATATGGAAAATATTCAAACAGCGAAAAGTTTAAAGATTATCAAACACACTAGTGATCAAAGAAAAGTAAATTAGAATATATAAAGCAAAATTAATTTGTCAATATCAAGCTTAGTAAGAATGTGGAGCAATTGAAAATCTAATGAACTGCTGGTAGGAGTGTAAATTGGTAAAACCACTTTGGAAAATAGTTTGGAATTATCTACCGAAGTTGGAAATAAACCTACCATATGATTTAGCATTTCATTTCAGGATATACACAATAGATTCATGCACCAAGATACTGTATAAAATTGTTCACAGCACTAATATTGGTAATAGACACTAGGAGGGGGGGTTCCCAACAACTTTTTATCCATTTAAGTAAACTCATTCGTTTATTGTGGAACATTTATAGTACAGAAAACCATCCAGCACTGAATATAAATAAGCTGGCAAAAATATAAACAAAACTTACAAACATGATGTTAAGAGGAAGCTGGACATATACTCTTACAAATTAATTTATATTAATTTCAAAAATAAAAGAAATGAAACTATTATATTTAAGCTTGCATGATCCTATGCTAAAGTCATAAATAACAAAGATATGAATATCAAACTGTCAGGATTGTGACAACTTTTGAAGAAGGTGGTACTGATTGAGAAGTATGGCAAAGGTCTCTGAGATGCTGAAGTTCAGCATCCTGAACCAGGTAGAAGTTGTGTTGGTGCTTCCTTTATGATAATCCATTAAGTTATATATTCACGGTTGGCACACTTTTCTCCAAATAGGCTCTGTTTTTGAAATGCTAACAAAATAACTGGATGTCGTTACTGGATGACCATATTGATCTATGACCCGCTAACTTGTGGGTTTACCATTTAATATGATTGCCTTTTTTAAAGACAGACTGTCATGTAAATTCTGGTCCAGTTGGGCTGGCCCTCACTGCTATTATTGAACAAAGGTCTTTTGCATGATTTAGATCTTACTGAGCAAGCAAAACCTCAGTCAAACAGTTATTTGTCTCTGACGGAATTAGACAGGATAAACCCAGATCATATAACTTCTTAAATGACAGAAAAATTCACTTATATGTTATTCTGCAAGTCATTGCTTCTATTTTTCTGTGTTTTTCAGGTCCAAGACTTCAAGTGCAACACACTCCGAGTATTCTTGGAGTACTCATTTAGGCTCCAAATCAACTCAGTCTGTAGCTAAGGACCTGGACTTGTATTAACATATTTTTAAAAGCATTTCATTTGGCACATAGAAGTATGGCTTGCCAGTAAGGTGGTGCCAGAAATGAGTTTTAGTTGTCACAGTGTGGTGAGTGCCACTACCATCTAATAGGTAGAGGCTCAGAGTGAAGCTAAACATTCTACAATGCACAAAGCAGTCCCCCCACAAAAAGAATTTGTTATTCAAAATGTCAGTAGAACTAAGACTGAGAAACCCCAATCAATGGAAACAATTTCAGTCTATAAACATACTCCAAGACAGAAAAAACAAAAGAACATTTATGCAAAGATAGTGATGGTATGCAAAGATAAGTATGCTTAATACATGTTTGAAATACAGTTTTGACATGTGTTCAATATATATATATATATATATATATATATATATATATGAATGTGCTGTTCTTGGGGGTTTTGGTTTTTGATTTTTGACTGAAAACACATGTGGCATTTATTGTTTGTCAACTTTGTGATGGGGAAGAACAGACAGGGAGAGTCGTGAGTGAGCCAGGCTGAACAACAAAATAAAGAACTGCATTGCAAACAAGAAGAATGGTCAACAGAAATGGTTGTCAGAAACCCCACAAGAGCAAGTCTTAGACCAGGGATTAAAGTTCAGATATCAGGACAGTGAATTGTCTCTGGTGCCACCACCCAGTCATGGAATGCCTGCTATCATCCAGATGATAAGGAAAGCTGATGGATGAGTCTGACATGTGAGATATGTCTCATGCTTAATATGTGACCAGATCGGACCCTCCACTGAGAAACAAAGGACACCAGTTGAAGAAGACCAACAATAACTTCAAAAGACAATGTCACCTTGCCCAGTCAGGAACTGAAACCTGGTCTGCTGACCCCCCTCTCCATCCCCTTTCCTCACCATGTGGGTTTTTTCCTTAAAAACTCAGGCCACCAACAAGGCAAACTGAGTCTTAGCCTCGCTTGGCTGGCTCCATCCTCTCTCTCTGCTCCCCACTAATGGACCCCCAACTCACTTACTTGATGCGCCTATCAGATAAGTGGAGTGACCCTGAACCCACAGGGTCTGGACCTCCCTTGGTCAGCTCCATCCCTTTACCCTCTGATTAAATCTCTGCTTGCTCACTCGCCTAACTCTGTCATGGATTCTTTGAGCGACCGAACCCCACAATGGTCACACAGAATAATCAGATGAAACAGAATTTAGCAGTGGATTGCAAGGCAGTAGTTTAACCAAATGTTCATTAAAGAGTTGACTACGCAGACTCAGCTTCTCTGTAGGGGAAAATTTCGTCCATAGCATACTGTTATTTATTTCACTAGTTCTCATAAATACCTCATTATAATTAGTAAAATCATACTAGGTAACTAGAAGGGGGGAGAAGGTACAAAAAAAGAAAAGGGTTTGGGAAGTCTTAGTGAAATGGCACTTGAATCTATACAAAAGGAGGGAGACTTGGAATTGAACTATCTTGGAGTAAATTCATGTCTTGTCTTCAGTCAAAAAAAAAAAATCAAGTAGTTAGCAAATTGAAATTTTATCTCTTGACTTAAGAGAACATTATTTGGGGAGGGGAGGTCTGTTGAGAGTATGCTCTCCAAGGAGAGAAATACACAGGCTAATTTGAAAAACCAACAAATCCAGAAAATCAACATCTTTGCGATGGTTTGAGTGTCAATTTAGCAAAAATATATTTTGTGTATACTTAATTTAAGTTGTTTAAGCATTTTAAAGACCCCTCATGTGAGTTTCCTATTTTTATTGACATTTGAAATGTGCCTCATTTTTAATCAACTTTTAAGTAGTTAAATTTTTAGATTGATAAATGTTTATTTTTAGTCATTAAAATGTAAGCAGTATATAAATAATAAGAAATTTGCCTAATGATTCATAAACTTGATAAATTGAGTATTAAACAAAGCAAAAGCAGAGGTTAAGCATTCCTTTCCACATACAAAAGTCCTGCAATCCTTACTGATGAGAAGGGGCAAGGTAGTATAGTGAGGTATTGGGAATGGTCCCCAGGGCAAATCTTGCCTGAAGCCCGTGGTTGTAAAACATGAGTGCTATGAATACTTATCACATTTTAAAATAAAGTCTAAATAAGGATTGCATTTTTTTTAATGTAAGTTATATTACAAACAGATTTCAGTTGTCTATAAGTATGTAATTCAGGGTATAATTGAAACCCTATTGTGCCCATGCTCATTGATTTACATATGATCCTCTGGTTGTACTACAATGACAGTTAGTTATTTGTGACAAAGACTAGTTGCTAAGAAAAGGAAAAATATGTATATATGACCTTTTATAGGATGTTTGCTAATACTTGAGTAGCAGTTAAAAGATTGGGTTCCAGAGCAAATCAAACTAAGCATGATAAGAGGATGTTTCTTAAACTCTCCATCTGTGAATTGGAGACCATTTAACTGACTGTCTATTAGGTGGCTAGGAAAAGCAAGTGTATAACGCAAGTCAAACACCTTGAAGAGTATTAGGAAGTTGGGATCCCTTAACAAAGCTTCTTAGCAACACCAGCTATATGAGGCTCACTCATTACTACTTCTGGAGTGATGGTGAAGGAGTGCACATGCTATCAACTTAGAAATGACATGTGCAGTTGAAAAACCACACTTATTTACAATCACAATTTAAAATTTGTTTATCTTCTAAATGTCAGACCTCTGATGCAAAGTCATTTGAACTTCCCTGGCCCTTGCTGCAGGTAACAAGAAGTTGGGGAACAGGGAGAATCTGTGTGGTGGAGCTTGGGATGAAATAGAACTCTTTCCCTATCAAGTGTGGTTTAAAACAGATCAATGTGTTGTAGGGTGAGTGAGCTGAGACACCCATGAGACACACAGTTCATCTAGAAAGAATTCAGACAGTCATTTTGTCCATGGTCACACAGCAAGTTTATTAAGAGTGGTAGTGTGGAATAAAGGAAGCCACACCCCAGTTTCTAGCTGCTGAGGACCAACAGTGGCCACCCAGCCACCAGGCACCTACAGTCTAGACTGGCCGAAAGCTACTGACTAGATAAAAGGACCTTCTTCTTTTCACCTGAGAATGGAACCCTATGTGCATTTCACAATTATGTGAATCCTGTTTGTTATCCATGTGAGGAATTCACAAATGAATAACTGAATTCTGTTTGTAATTCCTATTGTAATTTCACCTTCTCCTCTCCCTCACCAATAAAGGTGTACCCCAAAAGTATTTTGGGGCTCAGATTCTATATCTGGCCCGCACGTAATAAAGCTGTCTTCACTACTTCTAAAAGGGCACCATTTGGATTTGTCCGTTGAGAGAGAGAGAGAGAGAGAGAGAGAGAGCTACAACAGGAGCAATGAGTTTAAGCTCCCTGATGTTGGAAAGTTACAATAAGAAGAGAATACATACAGATGTGTGTGCCACCATGTGCATCCTATGTGTGCTCCCTGCATTGCTTCTCAGATGCAAGATGTATTCTCACACACATACCTGGTTGCGGGTGGGAGAATTGCTCTCTTAATGAGTGTATCAGATGCAGGGGCTTTGGGGTCTGGCAGTGAACAGTTCTAGAAAGAATTATTGGGCACTGGAGTACAGCTTTATAAGTTTATTAGAGAAAATTGGAGGAGAAAGAAAGCAGAAATAGGAGACAGATTCCTGGGCAGGGAGGGCTGCCCAGATTTCCATGAGGTTCCTACATTTATGTCCTTCCTTTAGCCTCAGGAAGGGCTACTTACAAGAAGGGATTTCTTTTAAACATCAAAGAACAGGCTATCACTGTAGTTGGTTCCAGGTGAGCTGGGAGTGGGGGATTTCTCATTTTAGTTTAAAAGCCTCTGGGGCAAAAAGAAATTTATGGTTCCATCCTATCAGCAGCTCCCCATCCTCCATGTCTGGTCCCTTGTTGATTTTGGAAGTTAAACGCTGAAACTTCTCCCCAATAGATTCAGGGGACTGGAGCTCTCATGAGAACTGGTTGTGTTACCTGAAGCAAAGTTGGAAGCAATGAAGGGTTGTGTCCTTTAGACCCATGTTAGTCACAGAGGTCTATCCTGCGAACTCATCCTCACTATACCTATGTGGGGCCTGTCAGTTAGTATTAAGCTTAGACAGTCAGCTGTATCTCTTATTTATACAACTGGTATACCTGCTTTAGAGATTTTAAGCTTTATGTTCCCACATCAAAGTATCTTTGTTAGTATTGTTTTACTCATCTATATAATATAAAATATAAATACATATGCAAAAGCCTGCTGAATCTCAAAGGATGAGACCCAGATATTTACAAGTAAAAAAAAAAACAATAAAAAAAACAAAAAAAACAACAACAACAAAAACTGAGCACTTGTTTCTGGTGTACATGCAGGCTGGATTGAAAAATCACAAAATTGAAATGTCTATGTGAGGAAATGAAGAGTGTTAAACTCCTGACAGAGGACAAGAGCCAACCAGTCTCCCAAAATCACAAAATATTTTCTGATATTCTTTTTTTTTAGGGAAAGGTGCAGGCAAGCATGCAAACAGAAAGGAAGAGACAGGCAGAAGCATTTTGCATTTTATTTTACTTCCATTCAGTTGTTCACACTGGTTATTTCTCCCTGAGCCCAGGACTTGAATACATGGGTGGCCTGTGTCCTTTGGACTCAATTGTCCTAACCTTGCTCTATCGGGGCACACCCTGATATTCTTAATGTCATTCATATTGTAGTAATGGAACACTTAAAGCTGCACCAGTTGTCATACCATGAAATTATAAAGGATCATTTCTGTGCACTCACAATAGGGGATAAGCAGAACTTACATACAGTTGTCTCCAAATTCAGGGTTGCAAAAGTAGAGAGGTCCCTATATCCAAAATATATTCCTCAAACTCTCCGTATTGGGAAATAAGACTGTTCTCAGAACCTTAGCAAACAGTGTTCATGATTGATGGCATTAAAATTTTGAATATGAAAAGCATATGCTCTTAAAGGGTGATATTTTTTTATCAAGATTAGACCCTTTATAAGCGCTTTAAAACCACTGGAGAACCTGTAAGGCAGTGCTCACATAGTCTGACTCAACTCTAAATGGCTCACCATCAATACTAAGTCTCATTAACCTTACCGCTTTCCCGTCCTTGAGCACAATGGGCTGTCAGGCACCTGCCACTGTCTGTGGGCTCTAATGCATACACTTAATAGGCTTCGAGAAGAAGACTTCCAGCAGTGCCACAAGCTATTCGCAGGCACTTTTCAACTAGCAAATATGTTATTCTGAACCATCCAGCTATTATTAGAATGTATGGAGCCTTTAGTTGGGGCTTAATGGTGTTTTTGTAAGGAAGACTTTCACGAAACTCCGACCACACTTCAAAAGTTCAAGAGAAATTAGGACGGGCTCTCCTTCCCACACAGTCCCAGTGACATGACACAATGCCATAGGATGGTGTCCTCTTTTCCCCAACTTCGACCTAACTGTTTTTAAAAGATTAACTTCTCCTTACAGATTCACCAGTCCAAATCCAAAGGAAGTTCCTAAACAGAATTAATTCTTTTGGAATTATTTTAAGAAAGTGAAAACATTTTAACTAAGCTTAATTATCAGAGACATTTAACCTTCCTTCTAAGGACAAAGGAATTAGAATATTAGACAAAATATTCTGGTACTTGAGAACTGTGAAATCACTAGTACAATTCCCAACTCCATCGTACGGCATGAATATAAATAAATCAATATAACACTTATTGTTATAGTATTTTATACTTAAAAGATATTTAATATTTAATATAAGATTAAGAATGACCTTGCAAAGTGAGTCATCAAAATTTAGTTAGAAAACCAATCTTAGAGTTAAATAATTTAAAAAAAAAAAATTAAAATTTGACAGAATCTACAAAATGAGAAAGTGTGTTTTATTTGTTCTCTGACTGGGTACCAATTCCATCTTCAAAAAAAAGTCTCCTTTGTAGAAAATTCCATAACATTTTTCTAAATGAAATCAGATTGGGTGTAAACTCAAAGAGCCAGGAATACTCAAAATCTGGTTCGGTCCTACTCCGATGAGTCAGTATTGTGCAGTTACTATACAAGTCAGTGCAGATAATCAAGAACTCCTGCATTAACAAATATCATGCCCCTTATTCAATAAGTTATAAATTCAGAATTAATACTGGTGGTCACCTAACTGGATTTTTGCCACTTTATTCTCTCTCACTTTATTCTGCCTCCTCCCAGCACACACAATGACTTTATTTTCCTACTTTATTTTTGACTGTGAATGACACTTCATGACAACTGACTTAATTTAAAGACAATATTTGGGATGTTTCCTTATGCCTCTCAAAATATCTAATTAGCTACTGGTCATCTGCTTTTTCCTTCTTCTTTGTGTCTTGTAAATTCTACTTATCATTTCTACCACCCATAAGCAAACTTTTATTACTTCTTACTTAGGGCATTGAAATACTTTATCTCTCCAACTGCAATCTTTCTTCTCACAATACTAAAAATAAAACATTATCATCCTAAAATAGAATACTGATCTCTAGGGTAGCTCTTTTGCATTCATTTTGCATACCAACTTTCTTCTCTGTCAAGAAATCTTAATAGCTGCAGACCCCATCAACCAGAAATCAAGCTCTCTGCCTTCTTCATGAGTTCTCCATTGGGAGGCACCAGCAAGAGATCAGGAAAGAGGAAAACAGAGAAGGCGGCGTTCCATTTCCTGGCTATGAAACTGGGAGGCTATGATTCGTGGGTTGCTGCATTCACCTAGGGAAAGGATACAACTTCTACAGGACAGCAGTGTGCAATATTTTCTGTTATCTTCAAATTCTGACAATCATTTTTTATTCCTGCTTCTTCAGATCTAATGTTGCTAGTCTCATAATGACTTTCCCTTAATTCTGCCCACATGTATCTAAATAGTCTCTTCATTCACCACTCTTCAATTATCCCTTTAATTCTGTCTTAAGAAGATGTGGACCACAATAGCTTGCTGCTTCCCAAGTACTTACTTCCAAGTATCTTTTTAGTACCCTAATATAAATACCACTTTCCCATACCTGCATTTTAACCCCACTACATTTATCCTGAATCTATCAGTTTTAGTTATTCTCTCTTGCTCAGTTACATTAACACAGCTCTCTAGCTAGATTACACATTCACTTTCCTCTTCACATATCCCATGTGTTCCCATGTCCATACATTGATATAGGAGACATAATTCTGGCTTTACTGACAAAACAAAATACTTCCCTCTGTTATCAACTCTCTACATCCCTAATTCAATTATTAGCAGCTAAAATTGTGCTATATGACACTCTTCTCACTCCACAGAAGATTTTGTCAGGTACATGTACAAGATCCAAATTAAGTGATCACCAATCTTTTCTCAAGTACTTGGAATTATGAATAGAATTTTTGTGATTTAATTCTGTGAGTAGTGTAATAGCATTAACAGGACTGTGATAAAAGAAAATTTACTATCATTTAACCTGGGTCCCAACAACTTTCTTAAAGTTTGTTTGTAAAACTCTTCCTTGAACTATCTTCTTAGTTCAAGAGATACTAGAATATTTTCCTTATTAAATTTGCTTATGTTAGTTAAATTTAGTTTCTTTAATTGTAAAGGAACCATCATTATCATACTAAATATTAAATATTTTCTTTCTATTGGGATATCAGCACATACTTCATATATTTAAAGCAATGGTCTTCAAAGTAGGTTTGGTGCCTTCACCCAGACATAAGTTAACAGATAAGATGTACTAAATAAAATTTATCCTGGGGGAAGAATGGACATTATCTAAGTGGAAGATGACATGAGTATTGTTACCATTTCTTTGTTTACTTTTAGCAAAAACTAAATTATAATGATATACATGTGCCTTATTAGACTGATTTAAATGCTACTTTAACACAGTGACTCATGGTCAGGTGGGTCATCATAACCATATAACTTCTCCCTAGGGAGCAAAGCACTTGCTCCACATACTGAGTGCCCCACCTCTGGAACCTGTATGGAGGAGTTAAGTGCCCACATTCAGCTGTTGAAAACAAGAGTCTTACATAGGATAATGATAAGATGGTGAGGAACAGAGATTTCTCTCTTAGAGGTCTGAGTGTACAACCATTTTCCCCAGGATCCAATGCAAATGGATCCATTTACAGGTTGCCTAGACCATAACTGAAGGATTTGCATTTGTTAAACTTAACATAAACTAAACATCAACTGCTGTAGGAAAAGTTTTAATCACTCCATGAATGAAGATAAGTGCCATTTCTGATTTTCACTTTTTCCATGTAGCACTAGTATTAATGAACACCATACTTAGAAGATCTTTTGGCAGCATCAGGGCCAGGGAGTGAAATACCCTTTCGCCCCACATATGGCTTAAATAACTCCCAGGGCAGTTCTCGCAGCTCCGTCTCATGGCTCACATCTGTTCCCATGTCTGTGCCCCATTCCCATGACTCCTGGCACCCTGGATTCCACCACACTTGGAAGAGCTCTCTAAGCCATCACTCTGTGTCCACTCTATGACCTAGCCTCTCTAGTTAAGACATCTTCAGTATCATGGCCCTGATCTCTACCACTCAAACACTCTGGGCCTACATCCAGCACTCATTATTTCTAATAATACAAAGCCAATCCTTCAAGAATGGGAGAGATAGGTCTTTGACTGCCACGACTTATAGAAATAGACACAGAGAATCAAACAAAATGAGGAAACATAGAAACATATCCAAAATAATAGAAAAAGACAAAATCTTAGAAAAAATTCAATAAACAGAAATAAGTAAATTCCTGAGGAAGATTTCAAAGTAATGGTTATGAAGATTCTCATCAACCTTGGGATTAGAATGGATGAACAAACTGAGGACTATAACAAAGAAAGAGAAAATATGAGAAAGTTTCAAGCACAAGTTATAAAATTAAAGAACACAGTAGCTGAGCTGAAAAACACAATGGAGGGATACAACAGCAAACTTGATGAAGCACAGATAGAATTGGTGAACTAGATGATAAGGTAGTGGAAAGCAACCAAACTGATCAGTAAAGAGAAAATAATTTTTTTAATGATGATAGCTTAAGTAACTTACACAAAATCAATTAAAGGGTTACTAGAAGAAGAGAGAGAAAAGGGCTGAAATTTTATTTGAAAAGAGTAGTGACTGAGAATCTCCCTAACCCATAAAAGAAACTGACATTCAGATTCAAGAGCTTCAAAGATTTCCAAAAAAGATATACTCAAAGAGACACAAGCAAGACACATTACATTTAAAATGTCCGAACTATATATGAGAAAATCTTAAAACTAGGAAGAGGAAGACATGCTATATATAAAAAATTCCCCAGAAGACTGTTAGTGAATTTCTCAACAACAAAAAAAAATTACACCAGAAGGGAATGGCATGACATATACAATATACTGGAAGGTGAACACTTCAAACCAAGAATACATTATTGGCTAAGTTTATTATTCCTAATTTAAGGAGAAATGAAAAGCTTTTCAGTCAGAAAAAAGTTTAGAAATCCATATCCATTTATCTAGTCTTGCAATAAATATTAAAGGGACTTCTGTAAAAGAAAAAACAAGCCCATTAAGAAGCAACAAGAAAACACAGGAAAAATTCATTGTCAAAAGGATATACATAAAAATAGCGGAGGAATAGGAATAATAACAAATATAAAAGGATGAAGTTTAGATTTTAAAAAATCACAATAATTAGTTAATAGGTACATAAAAAAGAGAAGGGGAAAGCTAACAACAAAACATAAAAGAGGGAAATTGGAAATATATAAAGATAAGAGAATAAAAATGTGAACTATTAGAATGGAAACAAGATTAACTGATAAATTGATATTAATTGAAAACAGAATACTACATGCATGAAATCTTATATGTGAGCATCATGATAACCTCAATGCATTTACAGGAGAAACAAAAAATGCAGATGGCTTGCAACTTAACACTAAAGAAAGATATCCAAGTACAAGAGAAGAACAAACAAAAACAGCTAGAAAACAAAGAACAAAATGGAAATAAATTCTATCAAGAATTACCTCAAAAGTAAAGTTATGACCTCACCAATCAAAAGACATAGAGTGACCAGATGGATAAAAGATAAGAGTCCACTCTATTCGGTCAACAAGAAACCCACTTTAATGCTAAAGACAAACATATGCTCTGAAACAAGAGATGGAAAATAATATTTTAAGAGATGATAATCTACGAAGAGCAGAAACAGGTATACATGTATTAGATAAAATGATTTCAAGGCAAAACAATAGGAAGAGACAAAGATGGACATTATATAGTGATAAAGGATATTATATAATGATGAATGGTTAGGAAGACACAACACTTATTAAAATATATGTACCCAACTAGGAAGTGGAATTATTAACAGACATTGTTAATGTAATAGACATTGACAGCAATAAAATAATATCAGAGGAATTTACATCAAGGGATGTATCATCCAGAGAGAAAATTGATCAGGAAACAGTGTCATTGATTGACACATTAGAGCAAATAGACTTAATAGAAATAAACACAATATACCATGCAAAAAAAAAACACAACTATAGATTCTTCTCAAGAACGTATGCAACATTTTTAAGGATGGACCATACGTTGAGATACAGGAGTCAATAAATTTATGAAGATTGAATTCCTTTTAAGCATCTTGTCCAATTATAATAGTATGAAACTAGAAATCAACTGCAAGAAGCGGGAAAAAATAACAAATATATGGAGACTAAACAACATACTACTGGAAAACTATTGGGTCAATGAGGAAATAAAAGAAGAGACAAAAAAAAAATACCTGTAGACAGATGAAAATAAATATACAAGAACCTATGTGATGCAGCAAAATTTGTACTGAGGGAAATTTATAGCAACACAGAACTGCTTCAAGAACAACCTGAAATCATCTAGCATAAAACTTAGAAAAACTAGAAAAAGAAACGCAAAACTAAAAAGTCAATAGATGAAATAATAAAAATTTGCATAATAAAATTAGAACAGAAATTAACAAAATAGAAATCTGTACGATAATACAAAAGATCAGTAAAGCCAAGAGCTGATACTTTGAAAAGATAAACAAAGTTGACAAATTTCCTAGACTCACTATGAAAAAAAAGTTCAAGCAAATAACATCAGAAACAAAAGAAAACTTACAACAGATGTCACAGAAATACAGAGATTAATAAGACACTATGAACAACTATATGCCAACAAATTGGAAAATACATAAGTATAAAAAGCTCTTGAAATCATGCAACATTCCAAGACTGAATCATGAAGAAATAGAAAATCTTTACAGATGCATCATAATACAATTGAAGCAGTAATTAGAAGCTTCCCCAAAACCAAAATCTCAGGAGCATGTGCCTTCACTTGTGAATTCTATGAAATTCCTAAAGAGAATGCAATACTTACTTTACGTAGTACATCAAAAGGATTGTACACCACTAGCATGATACACCACATCAACAAAAGGAAGAATAGAAATCATATGATTATGTTCATAGATTTGGAAAAAAAAAAACACTTGACATGATTATCTACTTCTGACTAATACTCTCAGTAAATGGTTATAGAGGGAATGTACCTCAGCATAGTAAAGATCACAAAATTATAACTCAACAAAATTATAATTAATACCATATTCAATGGTGAAAAACAAAAAAGTCTTTTTCAATGAGATCAGAAGCAAGAAAATGATATCCATTCTTATCACTATTCTTTAATGTAATATTGGAAGCCCTAGAAAGTTATTAGATAAGTAAAATGAATTGAAATATATCCAAAGTAGAGAGCAAGAAGTAAAGCTGCCATTATTGGTAGATAACATTATAATTTACAATGAAAATCTTAAACTCCAGTGAAAACTCTTAGAACCAATAAACTAATTTAACAAAATTCAGATTACAAAATCAATATAAAAAATATAGTAAAAACTATATGCAAAATAATTAACAAGCAAAAACAGAAAATCCTAGGTATAACTGTATCATTAAGAAAAAAATGCCTAGGAATAAGTTTAATCAAAGCAGTGAAAGACCAGTACTCTGAAACTATAAAATATTAATAAATGAAATACATAATACATGAAATACAAGAAGACACAAAGAAATGGAAAAACATTCCATGCTTATATATTGGAAGAAATAACATCATCAAAATGTCCATCTTAGCAAAACAATGTACAGATTCAGTGAAATCCATATTAAAATCCCAATAACATACTTCACAAAAATTCAAAATATAATTCTTAACTTTATATGGAAGCACAAAATATCTGAAATAGCTAAATCAATTCTGAAAAAACAGAACTAAAATGAAGGTGTCACACTTCCAACTTAAAAGTATACTACAAAATATCATATTCAAATTAGCATGCTGTAGACATTAAAATAGACATGTGAGTTCAACAGAACAGAATTGAGAGGCTATAAATAACCTCACACATATATGGACAGTTAATATATAAGGACAGCTTACAATGGAGCAAGGAATATCTTGGCAATAAATGGTGTTAGAAAACTGGATTTCCATATTCAAAAGAATGAAAAATAGACTGCTATCTTATACAATGCACACCAAAAATTGAAACTATATTAAAATTAAAGACTTTAATATAGACCTGAAAACATAAAATATAAAAAAATAAAGCAAACAGCAAACTCTTCAATACTGGTTTTAACTATTTCTTTGTGGACCTATCTCCACTGGAAAGGGAAACAAGTCAAAAACAAGAATAACAACAAAAATAACAAAATGGAACTGCATCAACTAAAAAGCTCCTACACAGTAGAAGAAATCATCACCAAAACAAAAAGGCAACCTACTGAAGGGAGAACATCATTGCACATCATATACACAACATGGGGTTTATATCCAAATATTTAATATTTAAACAAGTCATACAACTCAGCAACAATGAAACAACTTGCTCAAAAAGGACAGAGCACCAGATTCCTTTCCTAAAAAGACATTCAGAAGGCCAACACACATAAAAAGATGTTCATCGTCAGTATAGTTTAAAAATGTAAATCAAAGCAACAACGAAATATTATCTCACACCAGTGAGAATGGCTATCAAAGATGTGAGAAACAATAAGTGTTGGTGAGGATGTGGACACAAGGGATCCTATGTAAACTGCTGGTGGGTGTAAATTGGTGAAGCCACTGTGGTAAACAATCTAGAGATGCTCCAAAAAAGTAAGAATAGAAATATCGTATGATCTAGTTATTCCACTTCTGGATATTATCTGGTAAGCGAAAATACTAATTGAAAGAGATACTTGCACCCCTGTGTTCACTACATCATTATTTACAATAGCCTATAAAGGTTGATAACCCAAGGATCCATTAACAAATAAATAGAAAAAGATGTGGTACATATATACAATGGAAGATTACACAATCATTTAAAAAAGTGAATTCTTGTTATCTGCACCAGCATGGATGAATCTAGAGTGTATTATACCATGTTAAATAAATCAAATGGAGACAAATACTGTATGATTTCACTTAGATGTGGAAAATAATGAAAGCAAACAAAAGTAAACAAAAAACGAAATGTAACAAAGCAAACTCTTAGATTTTAAGTACTAACTGGTTACCACCAGAGAAGAAGTGGGAAGGAGGATGATACATCGGGGATAGGTGGCCAAATTTATGGTATTTTTTTTAACATCAACTGTAATTCAGGACATAAATACATATGTCAAATCACAGTGCTATACACCTGCAACTTACACACTATTTTAATCAGTGCTACTTCAATAAAAATGTAAAATAAATTCCATAGAAAAATAATGTTGTAGTCCTAAAATATGTGTATATCTATATTTGTATGTTATAGAGAAATGTTACTTCAGTGAAACTTTTTTGAGATTGCAGTCAGTAACATTCTATACAGCAGATGTGTTCAAATACAACCTTAACTGTTCCTTGAAGATAAACATATTTTGATAATAAATGAGAAAATATCTTAATTTTAAAAGAAAGCCTCTTGAATTGGTATATTTTCAAGTTTCTCCCAAAATAAAATTTTATTGCAAAAATATGTCATTTATATAAACTTTTAATTTTTGCACTTTAAAACATGGATACGGAAATTTCTAAATAGTTCATACTCTCCAAATGGAGAGTGTTATTGAGATTTGAGTCATTTAAACTACTAATAAATGTGCAGTACCTGCAAAACAAATTTATCATCAGTGATGATAGAAAATTAATGAGTAAATTTCTATTAAATTTCATATTTAGAAAAGAAAAGTATATTTTCTAACTATCAAATATGACCATTATAAATGTCTATAGTTAGATCTACCTTTCTCAGCTATAACAGTTAACCTTTTAAAATCAAATATGAAAATATACTGAATTTAACAGCTTAAAATATTATTAAAAGCCAAAATCATTTGCTTATCAATATATTCATGCATTTTCAATAACATTTATTAAGAACAAAAAAGATTTGGACACAATGAATAAAAGTAAATATAGTAATTTAAAATGCCATTTGCTTATTCTTATCTAGTGCTTTCTCATCTCTATATAAAACTATATATCTATTACTACAGTAGTTTATAAATCTAATTTATAAATAACTTACATAACTATGTATATTAATTCATATTATTCAATATATGCAATAAATTTTATTCATGATTTCCATATAATTATATAAAATATATTTTATTGTGTAAGCAAAGTATATGTATATATGTATATATATATATATATATAATATACCTCTCAATAATTGTAGGCATTTATTCTTTAACTGCTTTTGAAATGAGATAAAAATATTTCAAAAATATTGACCTTGGTGTTGGAAAGTTGAAAACAAACAAAAGTTATTCTGAGCTGTTGGTTGTTGTATCTTAATTAGGTATTTTCTCTCTTTTTGTTTATATTCTAAATTCCCAAATGAAAAGCTTCTTAAAGCAAGATACTTCTCTAAGTCTATCTATAGTCAAATTTTTGAATGAACTAATTTACAGATTTTTCAAATTTTCAGATTTTTTTCAAGGGAGAAAATGCTTTAAGGGATCCAAGTCAAAATCTGTCCCCTACCAGGCAATCTCTCTGAACCCAATTGCAGGGTCTCTTTTTATCATTAAATTCTTCTTAAAACTCATTGTGTACTTCCTCTTTGGATCTTCAATGTTGCATTTACACATGTCTATAGTTTGTTATTTTTTCAATAAGCACATACGTTATTGTAGCAGTTATTTTACCAGTTCCTTGGAAGCAAAGGCTGTTTGCCAGTTGTTGGTATTCTACCTTTAGACTCTCTTTTTTCCTTCCATTATCACTTCCTAATAAATTCAACTTTTCACCTGCACAGACTAAAGTGACTTGAGAAGAAATTGTCACCCAGTTGGGTGACCTCACTTTGAAATCAAGGTCACTGATCTCTAGTAGACTGCAGACTAGTCCCTAAGTTCTTTCATTCTACTTTTCCTCATGACTATTTTGCAATTTCTTTTCCTTCAAAATTCTAAAACCTCTTAGTTTATTTTCACTTAGAGCAGCTCTTTCTGTTTCTAATAAACAAATTCTAATAAACATTATCTATTCACGTGAATCCATTTATGACCTAGTTTGCTACTGTGACTGTAGATCAGTAGCCGAGGTCAACACCGCAGGAAATAAATCACATCCTGTCTCATCTGCTGAAAATGTTAGTTCTCACAATGCCCAGTGTCTCTCTTAGCCATTTTCTCCCTCTAATTCATCTCTTCATTAGCATATGAACCATACTCTGAATCTTACCTTAAAAGTAAGTCCACTTTGTCCTCCTGTCCACCCTCACCCTTTCATTTCCTTGGGTTTCAAAGGGAGATTTCCCAAAACATTTGTCTTTATTTGCTGAATTCATTCCTTTTGTAAAAAGCCTGATGCCACTCAATCAGGCTTTTACTTCCGTGTCTACTTGGAAAATATTACTGACTTTGTCAGTGAGCTTTCAATTGTCAAATTCAGTCCTCCAGACCTCATTTTCCTTGATGTGAGTAAGATGATCATATTTTCTTCAGAAGTAAACAGGATATGGGGATGGGAAAAAATGTGGTGGAATAATGTGCTGGTGACTAAAGGGAGCAGCAGCTGAGCTGCCAGGCCAGAAACAAGTAAGTACTATGAGATGTTGATGGGTGATCACATAGTAATGATGAGTGAACTTAATAGAAACGAAGTGCAAGGAATTTTGACCTCTTAGGTGAAAACCAAATTTGGCGCCTCTGTAAAACCCACTTTCTAAATGTTCTTCCTGTAACACATGCCACTTTAACTATCCCAGTGCCAGACGTGTCCAATAACTCAAGAAGTGCGGGAGACAGCTCCCACAGTGCTAGAAGCAGCCCCAGAGAACTCACCTGCTGATCGCCCGCCTCTCGCTTTGAAAAAGCAGGCAGGGGCTGAAGGGAATCCTGTTTCCTCACAGGGGGGCAGGAACAACAGTGTCAGTTGCGCCCACCACAGGCCATCAGCACCAGCAAGGCCGTCTTTAAGGTGGGGCAAATGCGGCAGCTGGTTTGGGGCTCGTTCATCAGACTGGGCCCAGGGCAAATCAACTGCCCGTGTTGCTCAAATGAAAGACAGGCCTGGTTTATAAAAACAGGGCAAAATTGACCGTTGTATTAAAATGACAGGACAGTCAAAAAATACGAAACAAAAAACATTACAGTCCTGTTTAAAACAGTATGTACGGTCAGCCTACCTACACGCAAATTTGTAAAAGTCTATTACTCTTTCTTCATGCATTTCTTTCTGTTCCACAGAAGATATACTACTGTGGTTTTCCTCCTTTCTGGTAGTTCAGTTTTTTTCTCCTTTGTGATCTCGTTAACATTGAAGTCACTTAAGTCTCTCTTGTCTGTTTTCTATATTTACATAGTACTTTGGCAATGTCGCTCATTAAAAATATTTATTTTCTATCTTTTATCTATTTCTCTATCATCTATTAATATATCTTATTCATTAAAAGTCATCCATATATTATATGTAATATTAAAATAGACTAATTGGGAAATAGGGAAGCATTAAACAACTCTTAAAATACCACCATGCCAACAGTTAATCTTTATAATTTCGAAGTATTTAATTGAAGTATTTTTCAAAATAAAATGTGTTTTTTTTTTTTTTTGTAGAAATAGCATGGCTATTGAAATAAGTATAAAAATAGAGAAAATGTTAAATCAAAATTATTTGAACACTGAAAAAAAAAAGTAGACCCGCATGCTTATTAACATAAAGGTTTGTCTCTATTCTCAATACCTTTCCTCGGGTTCCAGTAGCTACTGCCTACTTAACTCCTCCAATTGAGTGTCAAGTCAGTATCTTCAACTTCACAGCTGTAAAGCTGAGTTCTTCTTCCACGAACATGCTTCTCTTAGCTTCTTCCCCATCACAGTGTATGGCAGATGGCCCCTCCGGTCTTTGACCTTTACCTGAACGATGGTGCAGCCACAGATTTAACACCTGAGCTAACAGGACTCGCCAAGAGCTATTAGATTATGCAATACCCACGGCCAAAATCCCTCAGTGGTATTTCCTCTTTTATAACTGAAAAATGAGCTTTCTAGAAAAGTCTATCAGCAAACAAAAAAATTTGCTTGTACCACACTCAGTTATCAGATAAAACATTCCGAATGTTGACCGCACTAAAAGCAGCACTTAAGCAACCTGTTGATAAGACAATGCTGAGATAATTGCTTCCTCCAGTAAAGTAAAATAGATTTTGAGGCAAGAATTCTTTGAGGAGTGTTGATGAATGCATGCTTGCTTGATGCTGTTTGTGCAATATTTATTTGGGGGGGCGATTATTTCCTGAATAGCAGTCATGTTGATGAAAATGGTGGCTACTGAAGGCAAGCTAGATAGAGATCTAGTCAAATAGTCAAATGATGAAAATGGAAACAGTAGTCTGTTGTGTGGGTGATTTTGCTTCTCACCAGACACACTCATCTTTCCAACAGCTACCCATATCCACTCTCTGAAGTCAGAATAGTAGACACTCTTCCTAAGAACATGAAGAACAGATGAAATATAGAGCACTGTGCTGATGATTCATCTGATATTTTCAACCCAGTTCGGTCATTAAAAGTATTTACATTTCTAACTAATTGACAGTGTTTATTGACTTAATTAGATCAAGTATCACTACATCTAGTGTCAGAGAAGTGTGTCATCAAAATATTTATTGAGTTGAACATTAATAGTTTAAAATATATCCAGAATGCAACATTTACTCACTACTTTCAATGTTTCCACCAGAATCCTAGGCACCATCGTCTCCCATCAGGATTATGGCCATGACCTCCAGCTCTCTACTTGTTATTACTGTTGTATAACCTTCAGTTTATCCCCCATAGAGCTACTGAGTGATCCTATTTATAATTGTCACATTATACTAAACCCAGTGCCAAAATCTCTCAGTTGGTTTCTAGCTTTCTTGCATAAAAGCCAAATTCTTTACTATGAACTACAAAAGCTCTTGCCAATCTGGCTAATGATTTGCTTTCTCATCTCATCGAATCTCCTAGTGGTCTCAGTTACTTCCTCTGCTCCTCACACACTGACTTGCTGCTCCTGTGTGTCAAGCTTGATTTTTCCAGTCTCGCAGTTGTTGTTTCTCTGCTCCTGCCCCCACTATAAACATACGCATTCTTTAGTCACCTTCCTTGCTTAATTTTTCTCCCCAGCACTTAGCACTATCTAGTACACTGTGTATCAACATACTTATCTGATCTATTGTCTGTATTACTACACTGCAATATAGGATCTGTAGGAGAGAAATTATTTTATTTCTAAGTCGAAAACTTTGAAAATCTGACAAATGACTTACAAGAATAGACCATTCAAGGAAGGACACATTAAACTTTATTTAAAAATTCTGTGTAACTATTACAAAAATGACTTGTATGCTCTTGTGATACTCTTCTTACTTTCTTAAGGGCAGTGTATTCATTACAACATTTAGTTCATGTTTCTCTTTCTTACTTCAGTAAGAGCTCTCTGAGTCTAAGGCTATGCTTTATTCTCTTTTGTGTGGCCAGATTCTAACAGAGAATTTAATATTTATTAAGGAAGATATATTGCAATTTGAGCTCTCTTCTGTGATTTTATTAATCAACTTATTTTTGCATCCAGGGAGAAAGTGGGCATTCAAGAGTGATAGAATCTCTCCACCACCATGTTGTATAGGAGCTTCATGAAGTCAAGCTCATGGTGTTGTGTTAATTGCATAATTCACTCGGGAAAGAGATTATTTCTGCTCTTTCTTTCCACCTGTCCCTATGATTGTTATTGACAATCTTCCAATTCCACAATTTCTCTGTCAGTGAATCTTTCTGATTTCTCTTCATTTGTCTTATCAACAGATAAAAAGAAAGAAGGTTAAAATGAAGAGATAAGACTAAGAGTTAGAAAAGCAGAGAAAAGGTAAAAGAAGGAAAGAGAGAAAATGACCAGAGTCCAAGGCAGAGAGGCACCAGAAAAATCTAGGTCAGTGGGACAGTTTCATAGGCATGTGCATCAAACAACTTTGCTGCTGCCAGAAAGTGAGTGTCAGAAGTAAGTTCTAGAAGGTAATCACCTACAAACTGGGATGCCAGGGAAAGAATCCAAGGAGGTATGTCATAACAAATAAGTATTCTACAAAGCAGTTCATATCTTATAGGTTTCACAATGTCATAAATACTAAAAGAATTATGTTTTGGTGTGTATTTGTCAAAGCTGTGTTACTGGTGATATTTGAGTAAGACTCTCGTATTGGTGGTTTTTATTCTCTTCTGCATGCTAGCTACCTCTGCTTTGAAATACCATGCGTTTGAGTTTCTGATTTCTAAAAGGTAAGATAAAACTTTTTTCTTTGGTTAATTTTTGCTTTGTTTGGGAAGAGGTTCAAGGGACACCGAAAGCTTGTTTTAAGAAAGATCATTTTATTCATTAACATTGTATTTGCCTTATTTTGATCTATGAAACTTTTACACATTAAACATTTAGCCAGTGACCTTGAAAAAAGGCCAAATTCCAACTCAAATGTCAGCAGAAAGAAATGCCGGTTTTTATGAAAATTTTCTTATGAAATTTAAATGTGAGAATAATGGTCTTGGGTTTTTAAAAGTATTCCATTTTTTTTTTACCTTCATTATTACTATAACCTTTAATATTTCAGTCAAAGAACTTTCAGTCGTTTGAATTAGTCAAATCAAAGAGAACCTTGTGAATACTGATCATTAAAATTTTACCATTTGTCAATACTAATATAATTTCTAGAACCAATTCTATGACATTTAATAAAATTTTCTAGGTGTACTCTCTGAGTTCTTTTATCATGTCTTTTTTGGAATTATTTTTTCAAATTTTTATTAAAACAACTATTAATTTGTTGCTATAAGGAATCAATACAGCGTGGGAGCAATCTAAATTTTGAAAAATTCCCTTAATTTGGTGAGTAGAAGAATGAAAAGAACCTTAATCACAGAATTTTAATACAGGTTTGAAATGTTTGATAAATTACTTTAATATTAGAATTCATTATAGTTAATTTATTAGAATATTTCTTTAGGTTTCATTATAAAAATGAACTCACTGAAACCTATTTCCTTCAAAATTCCTTCCCCTGTTCCTGATAAACTACAAAGAATAATGAAGTATTACGTGGATTATTTCGGGTATTCAAAACTAATATTTTCTATTAGTTTCCACTAAAATATTCCACCTGGGAATATTCTGAACTACAATTACCTTTCAATATGTTAAAGAATTTTACTTGGACATTGAAGAAGCCAAAAGTCTTAAGAAAGCAAACCAAACTTGACTGTAGTAGTGAACACTGAGTGTTTAGACATGTTAGACACCATGCTAAGTCTTGTGCACTCCTTGTCTTGTTTAAGCATCATAATAAACCTATGAAATAAGTTCCATAGAATAGAATAAAAATGACTTTTAGATCCATGTAACTATCACACAAGTATTTGTTGATCTGAGATTTAAATTCAAGTTTGTCTGACCAACAGTATGCTTTGGACCAGTCTGATAAATGGTGTTATTTGTTCAAAATATCTATGGTTTCTCTCTCAGGACCCAGTGTTCTAGAAGGCTGTGTTTTCCCACCTCACTGGCTTCAAGCTTGGTCATGAGACTTTGACATATGGATGATGAAAACTGACTTGTGCCATTTCCAAACAGAAGATTTTCAAGTCATTGCGTAAGTTTCCACCTTCTCATTCTCCCCTTGTCTTGAGACTGCTATATCCCCAAGGAGTTGTTCCCACAGCGTAGGTCTCAGGAGGTGGCAGCACTGAGCAAGGCCTTGCTGGACAGTCATGAGCATGCAATTAAGTGTTTACTGTTGTGTGCCCATGAAATCTCTGGCTCATTTTTCTTGTAACTTATGAGCCAGACTTTTGTCTGGGTGCTGAAGAAAATTCCTGCCCCCTACCCACCCTCACACATACTCTGTTTTCTTCTTGGTCTGGTCAGGTAATCAAAATAGCATCAGAAGAGTTGGGAGACACACACAAAAAAGATAAAGACCAATATGATTAGGAAAATCCCACTTTTAATTAGGAGAGTCCCAGGTTTAAATCTTACACCAAAGAAGATGGTAAGAGGACTTGAGGCATCAAGAAGAGAGGAAGGGGTGTTTCACATGACAAGGAAGGAATAACTTAATCTTTTCTCGAAAGTAAAGATAGGGTTCTTAGACAGACATGTTTACAGGTACACTTACACTAGGAAAATCACCAATCCAAAGGACTTTTTCTTCTAGGCAATAAAGGACCAATATTTTTTTAGGTCAATTAGGGGAAGAGAGAGGGTTAGGAGAAAGGTAAGAGCTTCTCCTTTGCCTCTGATATTGTTATTGTTCTTAGCTCAAATGATATTCATTCCAAAGAAATCAGTTCTGAGAGTCTTGGCGTGATCTCTTTTAAGTCCTTTTGCTTGGTACCTGCACTATTCTCTCTGCCTCTATTTGCTTATTCCTCTCTCTCTCTGTTGAGAATGTATTTGTAATGCAAATTTTTTTCTTTGCTGCAAATAAACTAGAACAAATTGAAATCTCTTCCTCTGCAAAACATTCTGAATACATCATAAAGTTCTTTGTTAAGCTCTGTAAATATACAATATAATTAAATTATGAGGGCATGAGCATTATAAAAGACCCACTCTGGTTGTATGTTGCACTAAGTGCATATCAAGTAGGAGAGCAAATACTTTTCAGAGATTATTTTCCATTATCCACTGTTAGTAACACCTCTCCTGGTACCGGCTTAAGCATTTCAGCTTTGTCGGCAAGCGTATTTTTAAACAGATTCTGTTGACAGGTGCAGCCCTAAAGATTGCTTCATTTTCAGTGAAATGATATTGCTCTCCCACTCACACTCCTTCCTTTCAAATGGTGCTTCCACCCACTGCCTCCCAGATGCTTTTATTGGAGAGGGAAGACTAAAGAGTGATTCATCTGGCTTTGACTCTCTTGGCCTTTTCAGTGGGTTGGTCAAATGATAGGAATTAAGGATAGAAATGACCCAATGCTTTTGCATATCTATGTTTATATCCACAGCAGCTTCCCAACAATGTAATTGAATAAAAGTGGATAGATGGGTCCAAATCCTCTGCTACAGATAATCAACTACCTAAGACCTAAGGGCGAGCTTGTGTTTCATTTAGAAGCATTACCTGATAGACGTAACTATTCTTTTAAATTCAGTCTCTTGGCTCAGTGTGTATCCAATTGATTTTGTTTGGGTTGAAATCTTTTTAAAAACAGGATAAACAGCCATAAATTTCCCATTTCCAACCATTTATGTGTGTGGGAAGTGACATATAGATTTTCTAATTGAACAGTCATTTCTCACTCTTTATCAGACATGCCTGGCCATTTACCACTGTCCATACTCTGACCTAACATCAGGCTGAGAGCGACTTTGTAGACAAGGGCACTGCTTCTGTGGTTGGAGAAGTCATATATCAAATGTCTGCATATGTACTAAATGGAAACTTCAGGCACAATGTAAATAGATTCTGAATGATTGCTCTAGCCTCTTCTTTATGGGTTGGACCTAGTGAAAACAGTTTGTCACCTTCTGAATCATGACTTCTGGCCCCAATACCACTTTATTTTTTCAGATTTTTTTCTAATAAAATAGAAGCTCAAAATAGTAATATCTAAATAATGCAAGTAAGTTAAATGGTATGTACCTCCTTCATAATAACAGAATTTGACATTTCTTACTGATTGCTTCTAAGCTAAAGGCAGTAAATATAGAAATCCCATCAGGAAGAATATAAATTAAAGCAATTAAAAATAGTCAAAACTTCCACTGATCCTATAATGTTTCTTTATATGTGCTGTGTAATACAAAGTGGATTTATTTTATTAAATCTTCCATATAAATTTTCCTCTTGCTCTGCTTCTTACCTAGTGCTTTAAATATATATATTATATATACAAGAGCTGTCCAATAGAGCTTTTTCTAAGATGAAAATGCTCCACAATTCTGTAAAATCCAATATATAGCCACGTGTGCCTAGCGAATGACATGGAGAAGGTGCAGCTGAAAAGCTGATTTTTAATGATATTTAATTTTCATATGATATGCATCAAAACATAGCTGTTGGATGTTCAGATCTAAATCATGCATAACTTTAAATACTTAGAATCATATAATGTTGAAAGCATTTTACTGAGAATCTAACTTGGTCTCTGGTTACTCATGTGTTGGAGAGATGATTCTGACACTTGGTTTGGAAATATTTTATTGTCAGCTATAATTTCTTGTGTCATCCAATCACTCTAAGTGAAGCTAGAGTCTAATAGTTTCTGGGCTACATTTTCACAAACCTTAAAACTGTATTTCTCCATTGTAAAATAGTTCAAGGTTTGTTTTTATTATTTTTTAAAAATTATGTATCAACAGGTAATCTTGAAATAGTGAATGATAAACATCATTCAGGATGTTAAAAATGATCTGAAATAGTATTGCTTGCCCTTAGAATACCTGAAGAAGTAAATCCAAATCATGAGGTTGGGTATGAGTGTGTACTAGTGGAGGGGAGACAGCAGAAGTATTATTTCTGCAGAAACATTAAGAATATTCTTTCTTTATTACTGGAAACCTTGCCGTGTCTTGTTTTTCTTTGCTCTCCAGTCCTGAGTATCGTGATTCCAGCTTGAGAGATGACCAGATGTGATATGAAATATTGAATTTAGCATTGAAATGATAAAGAAGCCGAATAGCATTGAAATGACTGGCATCTTGTCCACAATAAATTGACCAGTGAATTTAACATTTCACTTTTTTATGATTCTGACTTTATGTTGGGATTACCTGGGAAACAAACTATGTTCTGCCCCAAGAGGGTTAGGAAGCATGTAAAAGAGGTAAAAGGGTGATGATCAGAAACTTGACATTTTGTGGTGACTATGATGAAGTATATAAAGGTGCCAAATTATAGTGTTGTACATCTGAAATGTGTATAATGTTTTAAAGCGATGTTATTTAAAACAAATTTTTAATTAAAAATAAAACCCAAGTTGTTACCCTCTTCACATCAACTGGGATGATTATACTCAACAAATGGAAAATAGCAAACTTTGATGAAAATGAGGAGCGACCAGAATCCATCTGCATCGTTGGTGAGAATGTAAATTGGCACAGTCACTGTGAAAGTAGTGATTTCTCAAAAAGTTAAGTATAGAACTGCCATAAGATCCCAGAATTTCAACCTCGTTTTATACTCATGATAAAGGAAAATAAATATTTACACTTGTACATAAATGCGCACAGCAGCATTATTGTGAGTAGCCAAGAGGTAGAAACAACCCATGGAAACAATCTATCAACTGATGAATGAATGGATTCAGGAAAATGGCCTGTGAATGCAATGGAATATTGCTCATCCAGAAAGAAGAATAAAGCACTGGTACATGCTATTGGTGAGTGAACTTTGAAGACATTATACTAGGTGAAAGAGGCCCAGACAAAAGGAAAATACTGTGTGAGTCCATTTCGTGAAGTGCCCGGAATAGGCAGATGTATACGTTCAGAAGTCAGATTAGTGGTTGCTGGGAACTTGGGAAAGGAAACCATGAGGGGCGCCTTGTTGACAAGTACAAGATTTCTTTGAGGAGTGAAGTAAATGCTTTGGAACCTATAAATGTAAGGGTGATGTTTGCACAATATTGTGAGTGGACTCGCCATAAAATTTTATGCTATGTGAATTAACCTTAGTAAAAATAGTCATTTTGATTCTGTCTAAAATAAATGAACAAATAAATCAATACTCTGATCCTATAAATAAAGTGATTCTAATGAACAGCAAAGGTTGAGAAAAACAATCTATTTAGTAAAGTATTTTACTAAGGCAAAGTTTAGATCTTTTTCAGAGCTAAGATTGAACTTTGCATATTTGAATAATAATAATAGTTAACAAGTTTCGTACATGTATCATGCCTACTGTGAATCACACACTATTGCATGTTCTGTGAAGTTGTTTTCCTTCTGATTTCATAGAGCACTGCTTTGCTATCTTAATGTCAGGGCTGAAAAGGACTAAACTCCTAGACAGCTAGGAGAATCAGCATGAATCTATCCTATAAACAAACTGATTTGGGAGGCAATAATAGTGTGGTGGAGGCTGATGTATGCCCCTCAAAATAATTATTTACTAATTTAATTAAATAAAAGATAAGATCTTTACATAGTAGTTAAAATTTTGTACCTTAGGGATATAATTCTCATCTGAGACAAATATGGCAAACTCTATTTGTGTGTGTGCATGTGTGTGTTTTCATGGGTTTTAGATTCTTAACTCTGGAAGTAAAAAGCATAGATATGACATATTTTTATTTTCTAGATTTATTTTGAACAAATTAAACAGAGAATAAAAATCTTGAATATGATTATGATCTCTACCAAAATGCTGAATGCTTCAGTCAACAGAAAAAAATAAAGGGCATTTACCAGATTTAGACCTGAGAATTCTGAAAGTAAAAATAAAGGTGAAAATCACTATTTGCATCATTTATAAAAATGAAAATGTCTTTTAAAAACATGGTCAATCAACTTCCTTTCTGACAGATTCTACCATCCTTGGCACGAGTTTAAAAACTGCGTAACATAGAAAATCTTTTCCCTAAAGGAGGGAAGAGAATGATGAACAATTATGTGAATGAAGGAGTGAACTACTCTAATCCCCAGATTTAAGAAACAAACTTGATGACATCATTAGGTAAATGTATATAATTCTAGCTTTAAAACCAGTGCAATATAATGTAGGATTTTCTATCTTCAAATAAAAATGAATGAGAGACTTTAATAAGGAAATAATAATTGAATTCTCTATATATCTAAGGATGGATTAGACATCAAAGCAGCTTATTTAAAACCATGCATAGTATTTTCATTTTCGCAGAATCAAAATAATGAAAGATAAATCACTTTTATGTCTGATGAGCATTATTATTGCTCTATCTATCCTTTGTATTGTAGATGGAAAAGATAACTATATTTATGACTAAGGCTTTCCAGAGCATAAATGAAGAGCTGGAAATAAAACTTTTTTTATTCATAGTTCCAAATCTCTTACTTCCTCTGCTTGATGAAGTGACAGCATCTTTCAGAAAATCATAATCTAATTATATAAGTCATCAATTCAAATAAGCAATGGTATAAGAATTAATATACACTATAAATTAAAAGTAGCATTCTTTCAAGACCTGTCTTCTTCATTTTTTGAAATAATTTTTGATGAAAAGTCACAGAAAACCATACACCAAATTAGACTGTCATGAATAAACACATGATTCCAGATACATTTAACCACAACCTTGATTAAAAAGCACACTCCAAGCTTCAAACTTCCATTGCTCTTAAATAATCTTCCTAGCAATAAACACTATGCAAATACAGGCAATGAAGAAAACCACTTTTGAAAGCTGCAGTGTGCATTTAAGTAAACAGCTATTGAATACAGAGAAGTGCTCTTCTGATTCTACAAAGTGATTTCTTTCTAGAAACTACAGTGTCACGATGCTGAAACACTTAAGAACATTGATTTGCAATTTAAAGTAATAGAAGTTAATGAGTAGAATTTTGTATAAATTTTACAGATTCTAATCTAATAAATCACTGCTCTTTTAAAATATATCTCAACTTGCCACATTTTTCCAATGAAATTTTTAGTTCTAGAAAAAAAAACTCATTCTCCTTGGTTTCAATTCTGGACCAGAACATATGTGCAAATATATGCTACAGTATCACTTAGGTAAATACCTGAGAATGAAATGATTGCATTGTATAATAAACATACGTTGCCAAATAGTTTTCCATACTGGTCATGTCACATTACCTTCCACCAGCAATGTATGAGAATTGCAGTTACTTCACATTCTCTCTAATACATGATATTGTCAGTTTTTTTAACTGCAACCATTCTACTGCCTGTGTATGGCATGCCATCAAGTTATAGTCAATAATTACCAATTGAGCGCAAATTATGTATATAGTAGCATGGACAGAAGTCTTTTTAGGTAGTTAGTAAATACAATCTTAAAATATTAGCACAGGGATCTGACAATCAGAGGGATTAGTGCCAAAAAGATTTTAACTTTTCACTATTTCTTCACAATACAACTTAATAAAGACTAAAACATATTCATCATTTAGAAATTTATTAGTGCTGGTAATTTGTGTCTTTCTAACAATTTTTAGATTTTATATAATTCTCAAATTTTTGACACAAAAATTCAAAATATCATCTTACACTTGTCAATATCTATAAAATCTGGAATTATGCTCTTTTATTTTTGTTACTATAATTTGTATCCTCACTCTTTTCCTTTCCTACCAAAATTGACTGAAGTGTGATCATTTTTGACCTTTGAAAAAATCCTTTTGTTTCACTGATTTTCTCCATTATAACGTGTCCTGCTTCATTGATTTCTGTACTATTACTTTTTCTATTATTTGAATTTGGTAGTTCTCCCCTTTCCTTTACTCATATATTAATCTACATTATTTTGTACTTTTCTTTTTTTGTAATTTAATAATTTAAAGCCTTAATTTTCACTCTAAGCATTGTTTTAAGTAAACCTCATAAATTTTTGCATTTTGTGCTTTTATTTGCATAGGAATGTTTTCTAATATCTTGCTGTGCCTGCTTTCATTCATAGTTATTTAGTAGTTTTGCTTAATATCCAAGTATTTGAAAATTCTCTAAAACTATGCTTTCAATTTAAATTATAATTCTATTACACGAGGGATATAATCTTTATAAATTCAGTTACTTAAAAAATGCTGTAAGACATATCTTATAGCACAGTATAGCTCCATCTTAGTGAATGCTTCAGATACTAGTAAGAATGTTGTTGTAGTTAGTGAATAGTCTACAGTTATCAACTAAATTGCGTCGGTTAATACTGCTGATCAAGTCTGTGTTACCAGTTACCAAAAGAACTGTTTAACTGTGTATGTACAGACAACCTAGTGAGAGACTTTTTCTTAGTATATTGAAAATAGTAGTTCATTATTTTATAGCTTGTGTTTTTCTCTCTCTAAATAATTTGCCTTCTGGTCTTAATCATGTAAGAGATTTTTCATTCATTGTGGCATCTAACAATTTGATTATGATGCACTTACAAATTTTTCTTGGTGTTTAGCCCAGTTGGGACTCATTGAGCTACTAGGAAGTAAATATATCTCATGTTTAACAAATTCGAAAATATGTTGGCCATTTTATTTCTTTAGCTTTTATTGCCAGCCAATCCTCTTTCTAGGATTCCAGTCACACATATGGTAGACTGCTTTGAATTGCTGACTGTTCTGAGACAGTACAATAGGTCTCAGACACCCTGTTTGTATTTCTTAGACTTTTTATTGCATAGCTTAGGAAAGACATAACGGAAAAAAATTATTTCTATGCCTTCATGTTCACAAATCATTTCTTTCACAGTGTTTAGTCTGCTGTTAAAACTAGATGGCATTCTTTTAATTTCATATAGTGACTAAGATGTTCGACTTAGTCTTTCATGTATAGCTTTACTTTCTCTCATGATGATATATGTCTTGCTATAAATATTTGAGCATATTTATCATAGTTATTTCTAAGTCCCACTTATTAATTCTATCATTTCCTTGATTTGGAGGTCTGCTTCTATTCAATGATTTTTCTCTTTTTGTGTCACATTTTCATGTATTTTCTGTAGTAATTCTTGATTTGAAGTTGAACATTGTGAATATAGCATTTCTTTTTTCATTGAGGTAATGTCTGTTTACAATACTGCATAAGTGAAAGAGTGCAGGCTCACTTTTTTCCAAGTGTATGCCCATCACCAAAGTTTTAATAATCATCCATCATTGTCCATTAGATTGCTTCCACCCTTTGACCCTGCCCCCACCTCCTCTGGTAACCTCAGTCTTGTATTCAAGAGACCAAAGGTTTGCTTTTGTTTCATTTTATCTGTTCATTTTCTTTGATTTTATGTCATTTACATGTGAGTGAAATTATCCATTATCTGTCTTTCCCTCTATCATTGATTTCACTTAGAAAAATCCCCTCTAGTAACATCCAGGTGGTTGTAATGAAAGAATTCATCCTTTTTTGAATAACTAAGTAGTACTTTATTATGTATCTATCCACATCTTTTTTATTTTATCCTCCACTGATGGACCCTTAGATGTTTCCATTTCTTGGCTATTGTACACATGCTGTAATGAACACAGCGGTGCCTGTATCTTTTCAAATGAATATTTTTACAGTCTTCAGATAGAGAACTAGAAGTGGAATGGCTGGATCATACAATAGTTGCATTGTTGAATGTTAGCTTTTTCTGGTCTTTATTTAAGGGAAGTTGAACTTTCATCTGCTTATCTGTAAGTTGTTTACCAACTTGGTTTAAATTTTGCTAACAGGTCTTAATATATTTTTAAGACTGCTTTAGTATTTGTATTAATTATCCGTATTTAAATATTATTTTAATATTTTAAAAATTATGCCAAAAAACATTGCATCATCATAATATTATATAGGGATATTATCAAAGCATCATTGCAAATCAGCATTTGAATATATCGTTTACCACCAAAAGTGCAATTTTATTCTTCATCATACTAATTGACCCCTTTGAGCCAATTTGCCCAAACCTCACTCCCCCTTCCCTCTGAAAACAAATAATTTTATTTTATATACTAAAAGTCTAATTTGCTTAATTTATTTTTATGATCTTTCTGTATATGATAGCTCCTCACTTGCAGGTAGTTATCTATTGTTATCTAACAATTCACTCCAAAGCACAGAAGCTAAAACACATATAAATTTATTATCCTACAGTGTCTGTTGAAGAGGAATTTAGGCATAGCTTCCTTTGGCTCTCTGTCTCTCCTAAGTCTACACACAATCAAGGTGTCAATCAGGGCTGAGCTCATCTCAACACTTAACTATGGAAGGAGGCTCTCCTCGGTTTATTCAAGAGGTGTTTACAAGATTTGATTAATGAGCTGTTGGCTAAATATCTTGCTCAACTCTTTGCCACATGGTCCTATCCATAATGCACCTGAAAATATGGCAGCTGACTCCCATCACAGCAAGTCAACAAGAGAGCAAAAGAGAAGACAAGTAAAATCTAAATCACCTCCTTTTTCTAATCTAATCTCAGAAGTAAAATCTCACCTCTTTGGTCATATTTTTATTTTAATGAAAGGTAAATCACTCAGTCCTGTTCATATGTAAGAGGAGGAGGTCATGAGATCCAGGGGGATTAGATAATTAAGAGCATCTTAGAATAGAAGCTCATGGCTACTACTAAGAAGAAACCGTTGTTAGTTATGTCTGGGATGTCTCTGATATACAATGAGGACTCTGAAGTCTGGATAGTCAGATGTCAACATCTCCCAGGCTTGAATGAGCTCTGGAAATTGTTCAGTTACAGGTTTCTGAACACTCTTAAGTCTGACCTCCTAGGCTTAGTCCTCAGACAATTGTTGCTTAGTATTTATTAATGGACTTAAGGGTTCCTTTATACAGATTCCCCTACACACGGAGTTCTATCTCTATACATCTCCCTTCTCTAGTTATGTGCACTAAATTATACAGCCACCCCATCTCTTCCTTTATCTCTTTCATGCTGAGATCACTTCTGCTTTGCAGTTTCTTTATGTACAGTGGGCTAGAGAGAGACTTCAAGTAGAAAACAGGGTAATTGTAAGACTTAACTTCATTTATGTGTTATCTCAGGGTTATAGTTCATGTTGTCTGTTGTTCTATATTTGGGTACGGATATGTCATTTATGTTCTGTTTTGTAGATATTTATGAGAGAAAGGCAAATCGAGTACCAATTTCTCTATCATGGCAAAAGAGCAGAAATCTAGGAATTTTTAACCGACTTTATTTTTCCTCACATACTGTATGTAGAATATTTTTGACTTATGCAAATGTTAGCACAATATAAACAAGTAATAAAATAAGCCTTAGATTTTGCAAAGAATGTACATTAGTTGGAGTGTAAGTATCTTACAAAAGCAATTCCTATAGTTTTAAGTTCTAAAAATATCTTCTACAAGAAATGGTTTCCTATGTTTCACTTTATGATGATAGTACTTTCAAATATTATGTGAAAGTTTCGCAGGTTATTAATAGCTGATGTCATGCTCTGCTAAACACCCTTCTATTGCCATTCATTTACCACATAGATATATCTATCTATCTATATCTATGCATATAATTATGCATGTACAATGTCTAAGATATTTGAAGTTAATGAAGCAGGAAGAGCAAGTATTCCTTTTGCTTAATTTGTTCCTTGCATTTGATTCTAGGAAAATATCCATAACTTCCATAACCATAGATCTCACCCAAGGCTACCAGAAGAATGGGCAACCATTGTGCAGGATTAGGTGACTGCTCTCCCTTCCACAACATTCACTGCACAGAGCTGATAAAGCTCTCAAATTCAGGTTAGGTGTTTGGACAAATTCTACCTAACTCTATAGGCTGGAGGAGGAAGATTTACTACCATGAAACTTTACTAAAAGTCAAAATTGAATATTCATCTTTTCTTTCCTTTACTATAGTTTAGATTAAGCTTGGACAAAAGGTTCTAGAAGGCACATGTTATTCAGACCCACCAAGTTACGTTCATCAAGGCTTCTCAAGATGTACTTCATATATTCTTCTGGGAAGGATCAATATCTATGTGACAGAACTTCTGCACAGCTTTTTGCATCCCTTTTAAAAATGAATAAATAAAAGCATGACACGTGCTAAGAAAAAATTATACCCTGTGTGTCATGACATTTGCAAATGATATTGCATGGTCAGTGATATTTATATTAGGTTGCTGTCATTAGCCCACAGTGACTCCCCCCACCACACACCTCTTTTTTAAGAAAAAGTCCAGGCAGAAAAGAAGGTGAGCAGAGTCAGGTGGGCAGGAAGAGAGAAGAGGAAGAAGCGAAGCATCTTATTTATTTTATTTTGTTGCTCATCTTGGTTGTTCCCGCTGGTCCTGGGACCTGAACCGGGGACAGCTCCCAACTGCTCGTCCACCAGAGCAAATCCCCCAACTTTTTTATGTAGATTTTGGTCTGTCCTTGTCTGTCCTCTCTCTGCTGCCTCTGTTTTCTGACACTATTTCTGCTGGGAGGAAGAGTTTTCTAAAATTTAACCTTTCAGTGAGAACACTGATTTTTAGATTGAATCTGAGCTGAAAATAGTTTCAAAATTGCCCTAAAGTTATGATTCCCAGGGTATTTTAATGTGATATTTGAAGCATGCTTCTGAGCTCACTCAACTAAAGATTCTACTGCAGAGTTGGTTTTGACTTCTTGCTTAGAAGACCACTGTTATCTGTTGGCATAATCTCAAAGAGAAGGCCTGGCCTCCAAGTATCCAGGTGAAAAGGGCAGCAAAATATTCTCACTGATGAAAATAAGTGAGATCATAATGTTTGAAAACTTGCTTTATTTAGTAAATTATGTGCATTAATAATACTATCAATAATGAGTAATTAATAGAGATCCTATTTTTAGGAAATAATTAAAACAGGTCAAGCCAGCATGCTAGCTAGAACCTACTTATCTTCTGCATTCTCATTGTGACTTACAAATAGAATGCTTTCATATTTTGCATATTTCAGCATTTAAGTGTTCCAAAGTAGAATATAAAAAAAAATCAGCAGCACGGAGTCAGGCAAGTGTGTTTGACAGTGAGTGTCTAATCCTGCCTATCCAGGGAGCTATTGAATTCTCTGCTAAAAATGGAGGGAGCAGACAGCTGCTGTGTTCTTTATTCCACAGCTCGGCAATGAAATTTAAACAGGATGGTGGTATTTGAATACTAAACACATATTCATTCTTCTCCTAACTGAAATAGAAGTTCTAGCAAATATATACGTTGCGTGACTTAATCGATTTTATTTTAATAAGCGCATAATTATTCGAAGTAGAAAGTATTTGTTTTCAAAGATAGAGTTAAATCCTCCTTTATAAACACTTTATAATAGCTTTTGGGATAAACAGTTTCTATTTCTATTCAGAAATCCAGGAGTCTAAGGCTGAAATTTGCATTTCAGTTTAGACAATGTGAAAAACAAACACTAGCAAAATATTTCAGTCTAATGAATACTACTGAATTTCTAAATTTACACAGAAGTTCTAAAAATACATCAATTTCTCAAATGAAGAATAAAAGTACCTTTGGAAATCTCGTAATGGAAACTTAGAGAAACTAATTTTACTATGTGGAATTTCTAATTCATCTTGTTATTATAGAATCTTGTCAACACATCCTGGTGGAGCAGTGATTAGGTCAGTCATCACCTCCAAAGGAGCAAGCCACATACTCCTGGGTTTGAGTCCCGGGTTCAAGTGTGGTGGGGGTGTAGAAGGGAACAGCAGCTGGTGTGAACAACTAAATAAAAATAAAATGAAGATGCTTCTTCCTTTCTCTTCCTGCCTGTCTGCCTATTTGCTTTCATTTCTACCTCCACCGTTCCTTCAAATAAAAAATATCTTAAGAAAAAAATGGAAAACAATGTATATAAAAACCCATTTTAGCATCAAATGTATGAGACAAAACATTTGGGAAGTTAGTTCCTTCTCAAAATAAATAACTTTAGGCAGCATTAAAAATGCTGTTGTTGCTGCAAAATAGATGCTTTTAACAGGTATAGTGCTGATTAAAAACTAACAGAGAAATGAAAAATGAAGATCGCCCTTAAAGTATTATTAAATACAGTGTGTGACTTATAATGTTTATATAGGGAGCAAAGTACTGGAAAGAAAGTTTCTGAAAAATCAGATGAAAGAGATGAAAGTCACCAACTGAAGAGGAAATGTAGAAAATTAGAACTAAAGACAATGGAAGATCATGGGAAAACATTAACAAACCTTGAATAACTTCAATTATTGTCATATTAAGGAAGAAATATAAGGAGTTAAGACAATCAAAAGGTTTTATTCATGACTTTCAGAGCAAAATGGATCAATGACACAAAGTAACCTAAACATGCTACATCTTTTGATGTTATGAAGGTAAAGATGACCTTACCTCTTCAGAATTGCTTATGATCTATTAAACACAACTGACAAAAGGGTGTAAAAACATTTATTTTTAGTGATATTTTTGAGATATGTTGTGCTAGTCACTGATAAAAGGAAGCATATTCAGCAGTATATAGTAAAATATGCCTAATGCATCCACATAGCACTTCCTACATTTTGCATGTACACTAAATACTTTGTTGCATTAGCATTTCCATCATATGATTCAGCATTTTGCAAAAGATGTGTGGTTATCCCAGTCAGTACACTGTCACATCCAGTAGAAGGAAGGCAGATATGGCCTATGTCTTCCAGGAGACCTTGTGGAACTGAGAACCAGCTGTCCATGATGCTATGTGAGGCCATTGAAAGGACTATGGATAAACGTGTAAAGCATCAAAAAGCTGGAGAGGGAGCAGTTAGCAAGGAGTCACCATATGACCCTGGCCATATTGAGAGTAGCCAGTGTTCAAGTCTGCCATAGATATTAGCAGCAGATGCCAGGTCCTCAGTGGTACGGCAAAATAAGGATATTGATCTCCTCAAAAGCAGCTGGAAGACTTCCTCCCTCAACATCAAGGAGCTACCCAAACCCAGATGTCATATTAGGAATGACAGGAGGAGGAAAATAATGGGAGAGGGAGTTGAACTTCTAATTGAATATTTATCCCAGGAGAGACCATAGAATAGAAGAATACAAGATATTTTTGATTAAGAAGTTTAAGTCAGTATCCTATAACCTGACACTAACTGTAGACTATAGATCATCAGTTACATTTCTTGCACTTTCACATTAGTACTATGTTCATTTTCAATATACCATGTTGTTTTCTTTTATTCATGTAGGAAATGCTATTAAACTAGAGTTAAATACTTAAAAATTTAACATTGTCAAAGTGTATAGTAGTACTGCTTGTAGTCAATGCCTGCAGATGATACACCATTGCAGCATTCTAACACCCTAGTGGTGGTCAGCTCAGGCTGCCCTAACAAATTTAATAGACAGGATGCATAGAAGCAGAAATGTATTTTCTCACAGTTTGGGATAGAGTCCAAGATCAGGCTAGCAGTATTGCCAGTGTCTGGTGAGAACCCTCTGCCTGGCTTGCAGATGACCAACTTCTGCCAAGTCCTTACCAGGGAGGGAGAGAGAGAGCGAGAGAGAGCACATTGATGTCTCTCCTTATAAAGGCACTAATCCCATCATCAAAGTCCTTCTCATAACCCCATCTAAACCAAATTGCCTCCCAAAGGCCTCATCTCCAAAGGCCATCACATTGGAGGGATTAGAGCATATGTAATTGGGGATAGAAACAGACCAGAGTCCAATCAAAAGGATACAAAAATTGCTACATTTCCATATTGTCAGTAAACATGAGCAAGAAAGGAGACTCAACATTTTTAAATGAAAATTAAGAGGAGTTAAATATTAATGACATTGAAACCTAGACACATAATGATGATGAGTCTGCCTGCTGTGTGAAGCCCCACGAGACAAATGACAAGGGACCACTGAAGTCACCTGCTGTCCAATACCTGCTCCTCTGCTCACCCTCGTTGAAACCAACAGAATCTTTAAGACATCTCAGGAGCGTGCTGTGACCCAGTTTATAGAGTACAGCATTAGTTCTAGCAATATCAGAATGAATTCTTGGCCATCCTCCAGAAACTCAAAGAAGACATACGTATAGGAATTTAAATGGTGCCATTTTAGGAACTTTGTCCTGTGTGTTAAACAGAATAGGAAGAACATTTTGGGAAGCAATCAAAAAATCTTATGAGTCATACTGCACTATCATTGTATATATTTTTTCCTGTTATTTGTTGCCGTGATATTTGTGGAATGTTGGACATGGTTTTTATATAACATCTATTTACGAAGAGAAATATCCTAGGGTAGCTTTCATTAGATGATGAGAATTCAGCTGCAGAGTCCTTGTTAAATACTAGGAAATTCACTTTGCTGAAAATCTTTATTCTCGTGACTAGTGTCTCAGCTATCATGGGACAATGATAATTAAACCTCTAAGACCATAAGATTTTCCACCTGCTAAATAGGACTGTACTAACCCCTTTCTTCCTTCTTTACTTGTTTTACGTGATTACACAATAGGACAGCGTTAAGGAAAAGATATTAAAACTAGGAGATAGTATGTAGGTGTAAGTTTTCCCCCCCTCTTCTTCTTATGCTATTTTGAAATGCTCTGATTGCTTTAAAACTAGGACAAGATGGGTCTAATGCAGGTAAAAGTTAGAAACAGAATGACTGGATGTGTACTGAATTATCTGGGATAACTTTAGTTTTACTGTTTTAGCAGTTTCTAGATTGAGTATGTCCCACTTGGGACTCGCTTTGCATTTCTGCCTTTTAAAATGCCAACTTATGTCATGCTGTCCTGGTTAGTAATAGTTCTTTCTGAATTATTTTATGATTTCTGGTGGTCCTTCTTTTAGCAAATAAGAAAACCATAGTTCTGTTGTGGATGCCTTGATAACTTGGAGTCAGCGCTCTTAAAACTTGACATTTGATTGTCTCCAGCTGTCTCTCTAATTACTACAACTTTAGCCATTGGAGCATGGGCAAATCCAACATCTCTTCCACACCTTTTGGGCAGACTTGTTTTAAAATTCAGATCTTTTTCCATGTAAAGGGAGGTATTCATTGTGTATATTATGTAATGTGTTAGCATTCTTGTCTCCCCACCCCCAGAGAGTGGATGCAGCACCTTATGGCCAAATACATTAATATTTTGGCAGCAAAGCAAACAGATATTCACAAATGTGATAAATAAAGACTGGAAAGAGTCTCACATCAGTTCAGATTTGCATATGCTGCCAAATAAGTTCAAGTCAGGCCAAAATTAGTAGCCAAATGAGTTTAACAAGTTTTGGTTTCAGAGTTGTTTAGATATCAGAACTGCAGATAAGGGAGTATGGAGATATGGAAAGAAAGACCTGAGGCTTTCTTTTTTATACTCAGACCCAAATCCAGCAAAATTGCCAACATCTCCAAGGTGGAAAAAAAACAAATGTATTCTCATTTTCCATATCCATTTTTAAACTCTGTTTGATGATAATTTTCCAAAGGTTGATTATGGATTTCTTTATTTTCTATTAAATATTGGAAAACTATTACTTATTTATGATTAAAAGGGACTGTACTCCAGTACAATAAAAGTTCATACATGACAAGGTCATAGCTAACGTTATACTCAACTGTGAAAAAATCTGAATGCTCTCCATGTAAGATAGGAGCAAGTCTAGGATTATCTTTCTTGCAACTTTCATTTTTTGTTCTGATGAGGTCTTTTAAAAAAATTAATGATAATCTTATTGAAGAAATATTGAATTATAATACTATTATAATATTAGTTAGATTTAAAGTAAACATGATCATAAATTTATATGTGTATATACTACACTAAGTTTACCATTATTTCTTCTCTTCCTTTGTTATACGATTTATCCCCTTCATTCCCTTTACCCCATTGTACCCCCTCTGACCCATCTGTTCCTGCACTTATTGATCTGCTTCTTTTTTTAATTTTTTTGATTATGGGGGCATTACAAGTCTATTGTTGTTTGATATAGTCAATTTATTTTAAAGTTGATTAGGGTTTAATTTTTAGTTTATTTGTTTACTTGTTATCTCTATGTATCACCTATGGTTGATAGCATACAATGTCTGATTTTCTCCTTCTGGCTTATCTCACTAAGCGTAATTCCCTCCAAGTTGGTGCCAACAACAAGATTTCACCGGCAGTATTTCAGGCAGTTTCCATTTTGTATGTGTACCATATCTTTAGTCTTCTGTTGATGGGCATTTAGGTGGCTTTCAATTCTTGGCTACTGTAAATAATGTTTCAGTGAACATGGGGGTGCATATATCTCTGTGAATATGTGTTGCTCTGTTTTTAGGGTAAGTACCCAGTAGAGGAATAACTAGATCATGTGAGATTTCCAGTCTCCATTTTTTGAGGAATCTCCATGCAGTTTTCCATAATGGTTGCACCATTTTGCATTCCCACTAATAATGTGTAAAAGTTCATTTTCCTCCACATCCTCTCCAGCTCTTGTTTTCATTCTTTTAAATAATAGCCATTCTCACAGGTGTGAGGTGCTTTCTTTTTGTTGTTTTGGTCTGCATTTCGCTGGTGATGAGAGTAGAATATCTTTTCACACGTCTGTTGGCCATTTATAAATCTTCTTTACGAAAGTATCTATTAAGATCACCTGCCCATTATCTTGATTGTATTGTTTGTTTTTTTTTGTTGTTGTTGTTGAGTTTTATGAGTTCTTTATAAAATGTAAGTATTAACTCCTTGTCAGATGAGGGATGTGTAAATATCTTCTCCCAATCAGTATGGTGTCTTTTTGTTTTGATGAGAGTTTCTTTCACCATATGGAAGTTTTGAGCTTGATGTAATCCAATTTATTTATTTTAGATTTTATTTTCCCTAGTTGAGTTCCCAAAGTTATCCCCTAGGTCAATGCCATGTAGTGTTTTGTCCATGTTTTCTTCTATTCATTTTATGGTTTCTGGTCTTTCATCTGACTCTTTAATTCACTTGGAGTTAATTTTTGTGTATGGTATTAGGTAGTAATATAGTTTCAACATTTTGCTATGGGCGTACAATTTTCTCAACACTGTTTCTCAAAGACGCTGCCCTTGGCCCGTTGTATTACTTTGACTCCTTTGTTGAAACTTAATTGCTCATATCTGTGAGTTTATTTCTGGGCTCTCCAGGCTACTGGAAGTAATAAACAAATACAGTAAAATGGCAGACTATAAAATTAATATTAAAATATTTGTTGGATGCCTATATACAAGCAATGAAATTGAAGAAAGAGAACTCAGGAAAACAATCCCATTTAGAATTCCTTAAAAAAAATACCTTGTAATAAACTTAACCAAAGAAGTGAAAGAGCTACACTCTGAAAACTATAAGGCATTGTTTAAAGAATTAGATGACACAAAAGAAATGGAACAATATTCCATGCTCATGGAATGAAAGAATTAACATAGTTAAATGGCCATATTACTGAAAGCAATATACAGATTTAATGATATCCCCATTAAAATACCAAAGATATAGATATAGAACAACAACAACAAAAGAAATATAACTGGAATAACAAGAAACCCAAAATATCAAGAACAATTCTGAGGAAAAAGAACAAAAATGGAGATGTCATTCTCCTTGACTTCAAACTATACTACAAAATAATAATAATCAAGTCAGGATGGTATTGGAATAAAAATAGAAATATAGATAAATTGATTTCTTAAATATATTTATATTTAATTTGATAAACGCCTTAGAAATCACTCAGTGAATACCGTTACCTTCCTAATAAAAACATAGTGTCTGAGAATTGAGGTGAATCTACCTACAGAAAAATCAAAGCAGGGATTTTGGAGTTAATCAGATAGAATCATCTTCAAATCCTTCCTCTGTTTCTTGCTGATAGTATAAAACTGAGCAAGTTGTTCATTTTTCTAAGCTCAGTGGCCTCATTTTCTAACATAGGGGTTATAACACCTCCTTCCCAGTCCTGTACTTTTTTACTAAATGTTTATGGAGTGCCTATTTGGTGACAGGCACTATTCTGTGCACTGGGGACACATCAGGGTTGCTTTGAGGATTGAATGTATATTTAAAGAACTTAGCACGGTGGATGGCATGCTTATTGATAACTAGTATGAATTAATGTTATCATGAAGTATTACTCTCCAATGGTAGAGTCACAAAATAAAACATAGCGCACTGAGTTCACAATTTGCTTATGGAGAGAGGTAATATTGCAACCAGCAACGTAGTATGGCCAAGTCAACAAGCCCCAGGAACAATACTGCGTCTGTGATAGTACAATCTTAATGTTGCATATTAGTGGTTCTCTGGTTACTGATAGGAGCTTGTCCAGCTTTATACTGTCATTAAATTGTCCCAATTTGGGGAAATGTCCTTCCTAAAGGGGTATAATCTGAGAGACTGCCTAAATTACAGGCTGCCCATGTTCATTGGCTTGTCAGATCATTCTTCTGATACATTTAGCCATTTTTCTCTCTGCTACTGGAGCTGGCATTTTATTTAGCTAAATGGGAACATTGTTATTTCTAATAATAAGCAATGTTCTACTCTTTTCATTACTGCATGATGCAATAGCATTTTACTGAGAGAGAAGCACAATGCAAATAATTTGAGCAAATGAAAAAAGGTTTAACTGTTACATACCTTCACTAACATCAGTAGAATGTCAGCAGCTTGCAATTTTGGTTGGGTTAGGTGTTATATTAATTGAATCAGCACATGTCTCCCTTTTCTCTTTACCTTTTAGTGAATTTTTAAAATTTTGTCATTTTCTGTGTAAGGCAGTGTTATTTTAGTTTTAAGTTCAAGAAAGAATCAAAAACCTAAAGTCTTTTCTTACCCCAGCAGATACAGTGTATGCAGTTTCTATTCATAGGAACTTTTCTATAATTAAATGCTAGTGGTGGAATATTTGAAGCATGAAGAGCAAACTGGCAGTCAGTTTAGCAAAAATGTTACCTGCTTTGACTAAAGTCTTAGGAACAAATGGATAAACTGGAAGCATTTCATTCCGATATAGCGCATATACTTAACACGTTCTAGGGGAATAGAGAATTCCTGTGAGACATAGGATTCTGACACTTCAAAGTGAAACAGCGTTCAAGCAACTGATCTGAACTTCTTTTGGTGGAAAAATGACTAGCTCATTAATGCTTAAAAATTATTCAAATTTGGCACTCTCTGGCGGCATCGTGATTAAGTCCACCAGATGTAATTCACATACATCCCAAGGAACTGGATTCAAACTCCAGGTCAGGGATGGGGTAGAGTGAGGCACAATCTAGATGAACAACTAAATAAGAAGATAAATAAGATGTTTCAATAAAAATGAGTTAAATTCCTACTGAAGAACTATAATATGGCAAGTACATAATAAACTCAATTCATTCTACTAGATACTATTTTAAAAAAACTCAAATTTTTACATATTTTTAAGATATTCCAATTTGAGTCAGTTTTTTGAAATAGAAATGATACAGGTCATTGTGAGGGGGGAGTCACTTTCAATTTCCAAATTCTCTACCATAGTACTTGTTCTAAGATGACCTTTATTTTAATATTGAACAAATGATGTGAGCTCTCAGGGAATTTTTCAGAGATTTATTAAGATTGTAGAAATGCACATGCAAGATTTTGAAAGTCTTGATGGCACTGAGACCACATGTTTTGAAAGATGGAAAGCTATGCAAACAGTTTGCAAAATAGCCCTGAAATAGCTCAGAATGATAGGAAAAGGGGAAAACTGTAAGTAATAATGTTTTTCCTTGAGCTCGTTTTTGACAAATAATACTCTTTATTGGCCATGACGAAACTGTAGGAACAGGAAATTCTAGAGACAGAGAATATAGCAACAAGCTAATATAGTGTCTGTTATCTGGCCCTCTTTATGAGGTTGCAGGTAGGATAAATTATAGTCACAACTACCAATTCCATGCTGCTTAACAGAAAGGGAGTCTATACCAGAAAATGTGGTCTAAATCAAATAATTCACTTGATAATCTCAGAAACTCAATGAGGAGACTATTTATAGACTGACCACACAAGAGACAATACCGTTTTCAGATTTTTTGATTGCCAACTTTGTCCCATTTTTAATAAACCAGGCTCATATGTAAGACACAGTAACAGGGACAGTTGAATGCCCTGAGCCCAGTGTGCTGAGGGGGCCAAAAACGCCCATTCAACTTTGTCCCATTTTGGAATATGATCTGTCTAATTAATTATCAAGGAGCATGTATGATTTTTAGAGATTAGTATTGATAGATAGTGATATTACAGAAAGTCTACAAGTCTTATCGTAATACTCCTATTTAAACAGTCCTATGTTTTTATGATGTAAAATTGTCATTAAATATTTTGTGTAGAGTGACAACTTTTGTTTCATTATTTATTTTATTAATGGTGATGGCAGTAAAAAGAAAGTACATAAGTAATTAGAAAAAAAAAAAACAGCTTTCCCATGCTTAGCAATGCTATTTCTTGGTTTTAACAAAATTACCCAGGCAAAATTAATTTTATGCTGAATACATACAGATTTTTCTTCTTAATGACTTATAATACTTTGAGTAGGGAAATTGAACTGTCCTAGGATTACTCACCATGTAACTATTATTATATTTAATACTATTATGTAAAGCTATATAAATAGCTCTTTAGTTACTACTGAAAAAAAGAGGTAAATAGTTGGAACTGGAAATGGAGTGAGCCTTGTTACATTCTCCTATTACAGTCTCTGAGAAGAGATTCATGGTTGTATGTGACTCTGCAGGAATGTACAACTTCATCTTGTCAAGCAGACCTACAAACTATTATGTTAATATACATTTTTTTTTCTTTTTCAGCATTGCAAACTCATAGCAGCCACACTTAGAAAATTGCAGAGCAGGAGAAATTGTTTTTCCCTGTTTAAAGGAGTAATTTGTAACATTAACAGGATACAGAGGGGAAACGTGAACCACACCCATTAATAATACAAACATCTCAAGGTGCATATCTACCAGCAGTGCCCATGTGACACAACGGTAAATGACAAAAGAAAAAAGAACATTTTCTAAACACGTGAAATGAAAGTGGGTCTGAGAGAAGGAGGACAGAATCATTCTTCATATCTGCTTGGTGATACTTAGCTGGCCAGAGAAAAATAAAATAATCTGTCTCCAAAGATCAGGAACCTACACAGAGACCTTATTAGAATCTAAGTGACAGTGCTAAAGGCAAATAATGAATTTAGAAGCAGAAACATGAGTCATTTTTACTGCAGTATTTTGTTTTCCCTTGAGATGTTATATCAATGGGTTAAAAAAAATATTGTGTTCCACTTTTAATATTGTCTAATAGACAAGTCTTCAAGTGAGGAAGTTATTCTAGGCAGTTACTTGTAAATCATTCATGCCACTAAAGAGATAGGAGTGATCAAAAGTTCTGAATTTTTTTTTAATTATCATTTTGTTGGGGTATGAGATATGTTAATACACTAAAAGAGGTAAAAATCACTCTCTAGCTGCATCTTACAAATAAAATGGGGGCAAACATCTAGCACTGATTGAGAGCTCAGAAATCTATAGCAACACTTCCCTGAGCTCCTGCATAGATCACTAAAAAAATACTGAGTTCAGTGCATGACCCCACTACTCCTCAATAGTTTCAGAGGCACTGCATTCTCATAGAGGGTCCATCTGTGAGACGTATTCAAATATTTGCACTTGTAAGGATGTTGTTCCCACATGAGGGTAGATATAAGCAGAGCCTGATGTGGTAATTAATTATAAATGATAGACATTCTAAGACAGCAAACATGTAAAATGAGGGAGGAAAATAAAAATGTGGACTGCTAGAACTAGTTTGAGATGAACTTGCTATCAATTTAAAATAATTTATTAGCAAAATAGCAATAAGATATCATCTCACACTAGTAAGAATGGCTATTCTCCAAAGAATTGGAACAAACAAGCCAAAGAAAGGATGTGGAGAAAAGGGAACCATTATACACAACTGCTGAGAGTGCAATTTGTGCAAACATTAAGGAAAGCGATATGGAGCATCCTCAAAAAGAAATGAAAATAGGCATACCACTTGTTATCCCAAGGACGATGGAGAGAGGGTCACCAGGCTAGGTTTCAATTCCTGATATCTGGATATTCATGTGAAAAAAAAAAACAAAAGCACTATTTTTAAGAGATAAGTGTACTTCATGTTTATTTCACCATATATGCAAAATAGACAAAAGTCGGAAGCAATCTAATGTCCATCAATAGATGATGTGATAAACATACAAAACGATGCACAAACTCAGTTACTACAAAAGACAAAATCCTGTCATTTGCAACAACATGGAAGGATGAACATAGAGAGAATTATGCTTCGTGAGATTAGTCAAAGGGAGAAAAACTTTGTAATTTCACTCATATGTCGTATGTAGAGACACCAAACAAACAAATGAACCAAATTAAACTGAAATTGACTTTAGGCTATAGGACCAAATTAGTGGTTACCAAAAGTTAGGAGGAGGGAGGGATAAATCAGGTAAAATTATTAATTATTTTTTAAAAATATGTTTTTTTTATTAAAAATTACAAATATCAATGCACTCTTGTGCTTCAGGCTACTGAGGCAGCTAGATCAGGGGCCCAGGTTTGTGACATGGGGTGAAGGTGGGGTAGAAATTGCAACATCACACCTCCACTGATGATTTTTTCCTGAATAAGTCATTGCTACGAAAACTGAAAAATGTCATTAAGTTTATATTCATCATCCTTGGCATCTGAACGCTAGAGACAAGCTGAGTCTGTAGGGCTGTGTGGTGACTTTTATCTGTGTCTGCTGCCTCTGAAGTCCTGGTTACATCTCCAGGAGGCCTGGCTTCTGGAAAAGCTGAAAGTATGTTCAGAGAGGCGTGCTCCAAAGAACCAGAAAGATCTGGTCCCCAGTTTGACGCCATCAAATACACTGAATTTGTTTCTAAAAGAGGGTTTTACAAACTGGACCACAACATAAATAAACATGAATTTTTAATCTCTGTAGGTATGAGGAAATTCTATGGATATATGTCTATGTAACATATGCACATTTTGTCTTATTTGCGAATAACTATCTTATATTCAAAAGAGCAACAGTTACTTTACATTTTAAAATAAAGAAGTAGAACTTGCCAAAAATTTTGTGCTTCAGTTTTCTGGGTTATGAAATAATAGTATCTATCTCACAGAATTCTTCAAATTAAGGGTCAAGCACTTAGAACAGTGTCTCACATGTAATCGTGGGGCTCAAGTCGCTCAAAGAACCCATGACAGAGCTATGCGAGTGAGCAAGCAGAGATTTAATTGGAGGGTAAAGGAATGGAGCTGACCAAGGGACGCCCAGACCCGGCCTAGGTTTTTAACGAAAAACCCCACATGGTGAGGAAGGAGGATGGAGAGAGGGTCGCCAGGCTAGGTTTCAGTTCCTGATCGGGCGAGGCGAAATTGTCCTTTGAAGTTATTGGTAGGCTTCTCCAACTGGTGCCCTTCACTTGTTCCTTTGTGCAGAGGGTCCCTCCTGGTCACGTACTACACATGGGAGACATCCCACATGTCACACTCGTCCATGGGCTTTCCTTATAGATCTGGATGATTGCATTCCTTTGCATGGCATTCACTGCCCTGGTATCTGAACTTTGATCCCTGGCCTAAGGCTTGTCCTTGTCGCGGGTCCTGACAGTAATGTATGACAAATATTAGTTCCTGTTACTATTATTACTTTTTTCCTGCTGTTAAAAACTCCATCTCCAGAATGACTGAGGATCTCTTAAATGTGCCACTAACCAAAAATTTATCTAAATCATTTGCTCTGCTTTCCTTCACTCATGTCGAGTTTAAATTGTCTTCCAATAGAGATTTTGTCAACAGAGAGGAGTTTCTGAGAGGCAAATACAAGAACAATCCTCCTCTTTATTCTGGGATTTCATGACTTTGAATCCGTCTACTTCCTAAAATGTGTTTGTGACCTCCAGTTAACGCACCTGGTGCTTTCATAGTTATTCGTTGACACACGAAAACCAGCAAAAAATATGAGTCATTGGTGTTCTAAATGAGGCATCACTCTGCCTTCTTCTTTCAGCTCTCCCACAATAAACAAGTGTCCTTTTCATGGTCTATTTATTGCTACATGTTTTCTCATTGTTTACCTTTTGCTGGTGATTTTACTGTTTAAAATAGTTCCCAAGCATCATGCTGAAGCTCTGTCAATTGTTGCTATGACCAGGAAGGTGATAATGTGCCTTATAAAGAAAAGGTTTGTATTAAATAAGCATCATTCAGAAGTGAGTTATAGTGTTGTTGATTGTTAGTTCAAAGTTAATGAATCAACAACACACCAAAACCAGAAAGAAAGAAGAGAAACTTTACCAACCTATATGTGAGGATATTCTGGAAAGTGCTGAAATTATACCTATAGTGTCTAACGGAGCAATGAAAAAATAATAGAAAATCAATTAAATTTGTGGATTCATGAGATAAAAACCAATGTTTTTTAAAGCCTAGTAGACAGCGTTGTTTTGAGGATGAATTGCAAAGAAATTTATGGCTCTGTTGTGTAGGATCAAGAAAATATTTAACCCCTCTTGGCGATCTATGTGTGGCTGCATGTTCAAAAGGCTTAAAACTGTTAGACTTATAAAGAGGGCAAGCTCTGCAGCTGAAGAGGCTGCGGGGCTGGGAATTTAAATTATCTGCTAAGTATAAAGAGTTACATGTGGAAGAACAGGCTTTCAATGCTGATTAGACTACAGACTGGCTTGTTTTACAAGGACATTAGCAAATGAAACCTATAAAATGCAAATGACCTCCAAAGTCCCTTGCTTTAAATCATTCAAAAGCCATGTAACTAATTATCCATAAGAACTATGGATGAAGTGTGGTATCTTTTAAGCTGAAACAAACAAAAAAAATCATTTTTGGATTGCTTGTTCAAAATGTTACCAGAGACTTGCAGTAACCTAACTCTATATTTTTCCTAGGAGCAGTAGTTTTGTGTTTCTTAATTCAGTGCTTGTAGTGATCTTATAGCACATAATTATACAAATAATGACATTTGACTATTCCTGTCTTGATAGCTACATTTTTACTTTAAAATGGAATCTGTTTGTTTAGATTTTTGTATATTTTTTCCGTATCTTTTCCTTTCAGAAAATACCATTTATCATTCCATTCAAAGTTAAATCTTCTACTGGGCTCTTGATTTCAGTTATTCACTGTCTTTACTGTTGTTTTATTTGTCCCTCAAATAGTCATTTCCATTGCTTTTCATTCTTTAAGTTCCCAGTTCTCATCTTTTATAATTTTCCTTCACTCTAAACTACTTTCTTCTGCATTTCTTCAATGTAAGTCTGCTGGTCACAGATTGTCTAGTTTTCTTTTATCTGAAACTATTGTCATTGTGTCTTCATGTGGAAGGATTTACTTATTTCTGTTTTTTGCCGGATAAGGAATCCTGTGTTGACAGTTCTTTTTGTTTTAATATTTTAGAGTTATTTTGCACTATCTTCTGGCTTCTATTGTTTCTGATACAAAGTCAATGGTATTTAAAATGATGGCTCCCCCACATGTAATATATTATTTTCTTTCTATTTTTTTTTAAAGGAAAGGTGCAGACAGGAATGAGGTGAGCAGAGGCAGGCAGGATGAGAGAGCAGGAAGAGGCACTTGTATTTAGTTGTTCCCCTCACATTCCCACCCCACTGTCGGTAGAAGTAAGTCTGTTAGGTGATTGGGATGTATGTGAACTGCTGTCAAAGGCAGCTGAACAAACCCCTGCTCCACCAGGGTGTGTCAGTATATCATTTTATATGGCTCTAGTCACATTTTGTTCATTATTTTTGATCTTCAGCAATTTAAATATGCTGTCATTTTCTTTGCACTTCAACTACATAAGCTGAATTCCTTGAAAATAAATATCTGTCTTTCATAAAGTTAGGGAATTTTTCGATCATTGTTGGAATCAGAAAACAGAGCTAGGTTGGAGCTGGAGCTGGCGGAATGTCCAGGATACCAGACCCAAGGCACCTGGTGAAGGCCGCTGTGTGAAAACACTCGGGCAGTGTGTCTGTGACTGTTAGCCCGGCAAAATAAGGTAGATATAGTTATTTTGTTAGAGAGCAAAGGCTGTATAAGCAATCTAATGTAACTTGCTTACATAAGCTGCTTGAAGCAATGCTGTGTATGAACCCAATAAATAAGTGGAGACCAGGATGGTCAGGGACTTCGGTTGAAGAGAAGAGGGGCTGTTGGCTCCCCTGACCCCAGCTTTCCTGTCTTCTTATAATCTCTCTTGAGTTTCTCATTCTCCTGCGGCACCTTTCCTCACTGTCCCTGCTCCCAGCATCAAACTCCTGGAATTATTATTTAAGAAAATTTATTGCTTTTTCATTTTTCTGTAATGCATGCTGGAGCTGATAGTATCTCACTTTTTTCTTAAGTTCTTTCTATCTTGCTTTGTTTTTTTCCTAATTTCTATTCAACTATCTTCAATTTCACCAAGACTTTTTTTGATAATTTCCAAATTACTTATAAATCCAGACTTCGTGTATGTATGTGTGTGTATATATATATGTATGTATTATATGTATACACACACACACACACACACATATATATATTTTTATAGACTCAGATGTGCTTTCACTTTAGAATTATTTTGGCCATTTTTGAAAATTTCCTTTCCTTTATTAAAATTTCATATCTTTTAAGTTATATGAGCATATTTTACTTTATATCTTTGAGAATAGTTAGTTACACCAGCTACTTAAATATTCTTGTCTGCTAATTCTACCTTTGAATCAGTCTACAATAACAAGCTTTTCTCTTTATATTGGGTAAGATTTAAGATGCTGACATCATGAATGATATGTTTTAGGATTCTGGATTCCTTCATTTTGTGGGAAGTTTTGATTTTTGGTATTATCAAACACTTAGCCATTCTCAAACGCAAATATCAGTTCAATTCTTTTCTTTCTAGGAGGGCTCAAGAAGCATAGTTTAGGATCGGCCATAGATTTGGGTAATACTCATGCATAAAACCTGGGGCTCTCTCTTCTAGTTCTCTCCCTTTGAGATTCCTTCTCACATTCTAGGTGTGATAGTTGCATTCATTTCCTCATCTAATTCTCCTAATCTGGGTTCTAGTTACTCTTCATGGCCCTAAATGCTGTCTAATCTCAAGATAAAAGTCACAAAGATAATACAGAAGATTCACAATGTTCCACTTCCTTATTGCATATTTTAACACACCCCCATTCAGTATCTGCTGACTTTCATTGCTTCCCAGCACTTCAGCAATTGCTCTTTTCAGACATTGTCCACAACTTAATTTTTATATACTGTTAACTACTTCAAGTCTGTGAGAGAGTGTTCCACTGAGAGCTACACATCCATAACCATAATCAGGTCCTCCATCTTTATATGCATTCAATTTCAGTATATAAAATTTATAAACTTTTCTGCACCCACCCACCCAACCAACCAAAAGTGCAAGTCCAATTTAGTGCTGTTCCCTAATCTCATTCTGGGCTTAAACTAGAGGAGCAGAAACTATGTAAGGAATATTCTCCTAAACCACAGATTATAAAAATTAAAGTGAACAGACTGGAAAATGCAATGCTTCTCCATGATCTAGTCTTAACACTGGCTCACTGTCCTTTCAGTTCTTCCACATTCTATTGACCAAGTCAAATCACATAACTAAACCCAACATGAAGAGACAGGATAGGAAGAGATAAGACATTTGTATTAACCAAACAATAGTCCAATCTACCAAATTAGTGACAAGGCATTCCACTAAGCTATGAAATGAGTAAGAGAAAGCTACTTTTCAAAATTTGCTTTCTATCTATTGGCCCGCTTGTCCTTCCTCCAGTCCCTGAATCTGGGTCTTGCATGGCCTGTACCTTAGCTACTGAGTCACAGTGATGCTCTTAGAGAATATTACTTCTGAAGTTTGTTAAATTCAGTGAGAAAAGCCCATTAAGTCTTTATGCACCATTACAATTCTATGATAGTATAAAATCCTGTATCATTTCTATTTATATGAATGTTTCTTCTCTCCCTTTTTTGTATAATACAAAATAAATGACATTATATAAACAAAAATCAATATTCTTCTTGAGCATAACCTAAAGTTTATTTAAATCCTCCTAGTCATATATAAAATGGACAATATATAATGGTGATGCTATGTTTTACCAGGTATGCCAGGTTGGCCTAACACATTTGGAAAAACTGACCAGCATGATTCACTATAAGCAATTAAAGTGTGGTGCAGAAGGGAGGGTGGGACATGATTCTCTAAACAAGTGCTAAACACTTCTTAAAAAACTTATTACTCATGATTAAAAACTCAGGGCAAATAGGACAGAGAAGTATTTCCCTCAAGATACTTAGTGATAGAAGATACTTTCCTTCGTTGATTAGAAGCAAGGCTAAAATGTCCACACTTGTCCACACTTGATATTCATGATAATACCGGAGTACCAGTCAGTGCAATAAGAGAAGATAAAAGACATTTAAAAACATAAAAATTAGAAGGAAGAAGTAAAATATTCTTTTTCTTCAACTGATGAATGATTGTATATGTGGAAAATTCTAAGAAGCCTATAAACATATATTAGAAATAATGTATTGAGCAAGGGCATGAGGTAAAAATCAATATAGAAAAATTTATTTATAGAAGCAGCGAAAGCTCAAATTGAAATAAAAATACAATTTAATTTAAAATAGTATCCTAATATGAAATGCTTAGGAGAGTTTAACAAAACAAGTTTGAAACTACAAAGCTATGCTGAAAGAAACAAAAGACTATCTGAGTCAATAGAGGTATAAATGATGATCATGAATCAAATAAATTAAATGTTAAGATGCCAGACTACTCCAAGTTTACCTGTAAAGTCACCACAAATCCAATGAACAAATTCCAGAAAAAAAAATTTAATTTTGGTAATTTAATTATAAAACTCACATCGAAATGCAACTTACCCAAATATCCTAAATAATGCTGAAAATGAAATAATTACCTTATTTCAAGATCTACTTTAGAGTTGTATAGTGAAGTTAATAGAAATTTATCAATAGAATAAACACAGATCAATACAACAGAACTGAAAACCCAGAAATAAACACACATATGTCAATTGAATTTTTAAAAAGTGGGGAAAGGAAATCATCTCAAGAAATGGGACTTTGAAAGCAGGACATTGTACTAAAAACTGAAACTAAATGCTTACTCACGTCAAAATAGAAATTTTCCTGAAATGAACTACAAAACTTAAGTTAAAATTATATAATTCCTAGAAAAAAAAGTGAAAAAATCTTTTTTAAGTAATAAGGAGCCAAAAGATTTCTTAGATGGGATACCAGAAATACGAACAAAAAAAGTTTTAGAATAATTACCTAAAGTTTTTGTGAAAATAAGATAAAATCACCTTTCTGAAGACATGATTAATGAAATAAAAATGCAAACCACAAGTAGAAAATTTCTCATATCTGGAATATACGAAGTACTTTTATAACTCAGTAATGATAAGAGTAATGCAACTTGCAAAATAAATAAAACATTAAAAACATTTCTTATATATTAATATCCGTAACATCAAAAATATGTTTAAAATTATTTGTGGGAAAAATAAGGCAAACTTCAATGATACAATCTCTACATACATACACAAATAGCTATAATGAAAATTTTGACAAGTGCTGTCAATTATTGAGAATTGCTACATTGCTAATGAAGTAAAACAATGAATCACTACACAAAACTTTTATGGCTGTTTATCATGAAGTTAAACATATATTTTCATGTGACCTAGTAATTTCACTCCTAGGTATTTATTCATGAGAAATGAAAATCTGCTTCCACAAAAAGACATGTACAAAATGTCCACGCAACTTTATTTATAATAGCTTAAAACTGAAAGCAACTAAAATATTGATGAACAGCATTATATAATAAGTATTATATAATATTTGGTGTAATGTAATACTACTCAGTCATAAAAAGGAACAGATTAATAGAAAAGCATCATTATGCAGAATGAAAGAAAACAGCAACATTATGCTGAGTGAAAGTTTCTAAGAACAAGAGTGTCTAGCTTATTTTTCTATTTACATGAAATTAAAAAAAATTCAAACTAATTTATAACAATACTGATGAGAGACATGAAGGAGTTATTAAGGGCAATGGAATGTTCTTTACTTGGAGAGAATGTTTTCAGAAGTATACACATCTGCTAGCACTCATTAATTTGCACAACATAAATAAAGACCAATTATTCTAAAATTGTGTAAAATGACTAAAAATCTGCATGTACACTTGCAATACCTATTTCATATATTTAATTAATACTTGGCAATTATAGATTCTTGATTCAGGCCTTATAGCAAATTTTTCCATGGGTGAATATTCAAGAAAGTAGGTATAGAATTTTATTACTTGAGAGAACACCAAACACTTCCCCAAGTCTTCCCTGAAGTTATTATTTTCACAACACTGAAAGTAGGTTAGACAAGTGCTTTATCACCATTGAAAAAGCGAAGATAGTGAAACACAGGTTAAGTAATTTATTGAGCAAAGACATTCAACTACAATGAAGTAGATTTGGAAATCTAATCCTATACTAATCATTCTAAATCAATCCCCGTAATTTCCTTAAATTGAATTAATGTATATTTCTGAGTTAATTTCAGATTTGGAAATTGATGTTATTTTATTTGTCCTTGCACTTCTAGAGGAAGAAACTTGCATAGTTGACTCATCACTGCTTAACTTTGTTCTCATTTAACTGCAGTTATTGTAAACAACTGCTCCTATTTGCAACCCACACATAGAGATGGTCTGTTTATCTTGGGTGGTTAATGATTCTGATTCCAGCATCTACCAAGGTTATAGCTCAGGAAACCCTTCCTAAAGCAGCCGACAAAAGGGAATTTTTCCCCTCTCAGAAGCAAGTTCCATGTAAATTCCTGCCTTCTGACTCATCTGCCAAGTCCAGCACATTGCAATATGCCCCAAAGGTATTGGAGGAATGAGCCAGCCATCAAACTGCTGCCATAAATTTAGCTTAAACCATGAGATTATTTCTCCTGGGAAAGCTGTTTCACATCCCTCAAGCAATACCCTAAACTTTTAAATATTTTTTTCTCCTTGTATGAATGCTTTCTATTTAAGACCAACAAAAAATATCTTTGAACTGGATACTTTTTTTTTTTTTAATCATTGTGCATTTGGCTTTGGCATTAAGCAGAGATTTGGTTTTGTGTGTGCATAAGTGTTTGCACGTGTGGTTGTGTGTGTGTCTAAGAGAGATGCAGTTGCAGGGAGGGAGAAAGAGAAGCATGAAGGAGAGTAGAGACAAGAAAGGATTATAAAAAATATATAACTATTATCTAGATGCCATGTGCAGGAATTTCTTTTCATTGCCAATTAAAAACGTTTCCAGAATGTTCTTTTCTTCTGAGACATTTGGGGCAGGAGTCTAAGAATAATTTACTTTATTAAAGAACATATTCCAGCTATCAAATATATAATTTTATGGATAGCAGCAATTTTAGCAGGGGAATTTTATGGTGTACATAACTATAAGAGAATTCTCATGTGACATGATAGGCAAGAAATATACCTTTTTTGCTCCAACATGTCCTCTTAATCACTAGAACCTATGAATATGTTACCTCATTCGTCAAAGAGAAATTTGCGGACAGGATTAAATTAAAAATCCTTAATTCTTAATGAAGAAGTAAGGGGAAATGATCTGGCATTATCTAAGTGGGCCCAATTACAGGGGTCTTTGCAAATGAAAGAAAAAGGTACAAGTCAGAAGGAAATTTGAACAGCCCTGGCTTAAATGAGGACACCAGCCAAGAGTGCAGGCAGCCTTAGAAGCTGGAAAAGTCAAGGGAAAAGATTCTCCCCTGAGCCTCCAAAAGCGCGCTCTGCCAACATCTTGATTTTAACCTAGTGAAATTTCATTTCAGACTTGGGAACTCAAAAGCTATCAGAAAATATTTTTAAGCCAATAAATTAGTGGTAGTTTGGTGCATCAGCTAAAGGAAGCTAACACTCTTAAGTCTAGATGTAGATCGAACTTTGATCTTTTCTTCACCTCCTATTATAAACCATAGGTAACTGTTTTGCAATCTTCATGGGCTGGAATTCTAATTGAGAATATGTGATTGACTACACCAAAACAAATGTTACATGTATATATTTATAATTATATATGAAAACATAGTCACACCAATCACTGAATTTCCAGTAGTCTTCTACAACTGTCCATTGGGTCACCACCGTCCTTTGCTCCCCACACCACATTTCCTTTTGTAATTACTATTCCAGGGTTAGTTTTTGTTTTGTCTATTTTTATGCTTCTTTCTTATATTACACATATCAGTGCAATCATCTAGTATTTGTCTTTTCCCTACTGATTTCTTTCACTTAACAAAATCCCCACTAGTTCCATTATGTCACAAATAAGGAATTTTTCTCTTGGGGGACTGTATAATATTCCATTGCATGTCACCACATCTTCTACCCATTCATCTGTCCATGGACACCTTTGTCATTTCTATTTCTTGGATATTGTAAATGATGCTTCAATAAGCATGGAGGCAGATCTCTTCCAATTAGTATTTTTTGGCATGAATACCAGAAGTAGGATAATGGGATAATATGAAATTCCTTTCTCAATGTTTTGAGGGATCAACATACTTCTTTCCATAATGGTTGTATCACTTTACACTCCCACCAACTGTATGAAAATGTACCCTTTTCTCTGTCCCCTTGCCAACACTTGTTTCCAGTCTTTTGGATAATAGCCACATTCTCAAAGGTATAAGGTGATATCTCATTGTTATTTTAATTTGCATTTCCCTAGTATTAAGAGATGAGAAAGATCTTTACATTTGTCTATTGCCTTTCTCTGTCTTTGTGGGAGATGTGACTTTTTAGATCCCCCACTGACGTTTTATTGGCTTTCTTGCTTTTCTGTTCTTGAATTTTATGTGTTCTTTATATATTTGTGATATATAACCACTTATCTTTTGTTTCATGTACAAATGTCTCTTATATTTAGTAAACACCTTTTCATTTTGATGAAAAAGTAATTTTTAATATCATGTAATCCCTTTTTTTTTAATTTTGCTTTCCTTGATTCTAGAGTTGAATGACCTAAGACTTTTCTATAGCTGATGTCATGAATCTTATCTCCTATGATTTCCTCTGTATATTTTAGATTCTCATCTTAGATCCAAATCTCTAATTTGATTTTTGTATTAGTATAATGTTGGTTTTATAGAAGGGTTTTAGAAATGTTGCCCTTTCTTCATTTTTTTTTACAAGATATGGAGAAGTGTGTGTGTTGATTCTTCTCTAAAGATTTAGTAAAACTCATTGGTAAAGTTACATTGTCCTGGGCTTTTATTTGGGGGGAACAAATTTTGATAACTCCAAATTTATTATATATGACATGTCTGCTCAGGTTTTTTATATAATTATTTTTTGATTCAGTCTTGGGACTGTATAATTCTAAAAATTTGTCTATGTCATCTAGATTTTTTATTTGCATATAGCTACCCATAGTAGTCTCTTATGCTAACATTTATGAGGTATCTGTTATCTTTCATTTATGAATCTAATTATTAGAATTTTCTCTCTTTTTTTCTTAACTAGTTCAGCCAGAGATTTGTTAATTTTATTTATCTTTCCTTTTTTTTTTAAGAAAAAGTGAAGGCAAGAATGAAGGCATTTAGGCAGGCAGGGAGAAAGAGGTGGAAGAAGGACTTCATTTTTATTCAGTTGTTTTGCACTGGTTGTTATCCCTGGTCTCAAGTCTTGAACCTAGGTCCTTGGGATGCGTGTTGAACTGCTCTATGGTTTACCAGACCACTAGGTCATAAGGGTGCACCCGTATTTATTTTTCAAAGAGACACTTTTTGATTTTCTTAATCTTCTGAATTGTCTTTTTGATTTCTACTTTATTTTATATTCTATTTGGCTTTTTTTGTTGTTAGTTTTTTATTTTTTTTTTCCCTACCTCTGCTTACTTTTGACTTCAATTGTTGTTTCTCTAATTGCTTTTAGTGTAAAGTTAAATTGTTCATCTGAAATTTTTCTTGTTTTGTGTACATGTGCTGCTATGAACTTCATTCTTAGTATTTATTTTTCTGCATTCCATAATTTCTTATACATCATGTTTTTATTCTTGTTTGTCTCTATGAATTTCTTTATTTCTCCTTGGAAATCCTCTTTTAGCTAATAGTCATTCAGACATATGTTGTCAGCCCTCACCATTTTGGAATTTTTCAGCTTTCTTTACATGGTTGATTTTTAGCTTTATGGCTTGGAATTGGAGAAGAGTCTCAGTGTGATTTAAATCCACGTCAATTCTTTGACACTTGTTTTGTTTTCCAACTATGGCAATTCTTGAGACTCTTCCATAAGCATGAGAAAAATGTGAATTCTGCAGTTGATGAGTGGAGTGATCTTTAAATGTCTGTTATACCCATATGATATCATTTGCTATTATGGTTATTCTTTCCCTTTTAATTTTCTACCTGATTCTTCTGTCTACTGTTGTAGCGGCATGTGAAGTCTCCTAATATTTGTGTATTGTTGTCAATGTCTCTGTTTAGAACTGTTAATAATTGTTTCATGTATTTTGATACTCCCTTTCTGGTTTATATATTGATAAGCAGTATGTCTTCTTGCTGAACTGACCCCTTAGTTATCATGCAGTGTCCATCCTTGTATTTTGTATCTTTCTTTAGTTCTAAGTCTATTGTATCAAATGTAAATGTGACCGTTCCAGCCTTTTTTAGGTTACCATTTAATTGTAAAATTGTCTTCTGCCTTTGACTTTACACTTATGTTTGTCTTTAAAACTTAGATGGCTTCCTGTGTTGAACAGAATGTTGATTTTTGTTTTTAATACATTTGGCCACTCTATGCCTTTTGATTCATGATCTCAAGCCATTAGTACTTAGGGTAATTAGTGATATGTAATCACTTATTACCATTTTATTCTTTTCTGGCTATTGAATCCTGTTATTATACATTTGTTCCTCTCATTCTCTTGTGCTTTGAAAAATTTATTTATTGTGCTTGGTTTCCCTTTTCATTTTCTTCTTTTTTTCCCTATGGACTTATCTTTTGAGATTGCCCTGGGAATTGCATATGCATTTCTATGCCTATAACCTTTTTATTAACTTGAAGGCAAGTTTGTCTTTAAATCAGTCCAACAGCTTTCATTTTGATGCTCCACACATGACCACATATTATGTATTTGGTGTCTTGATTCTTCTAAATGGATTTCATTTTTATTTACTAGAAAATCCATTAGTATTTCTCTTATGACTAGTTTAGCTCTATGAATTCCTTTACTTTGTGTTTCCCTGTAAAGTTTTTATCACTCCTTTAATTCTAATTAATAACCTAGCAAGGCAGAGTATTCTTGGTTGTAAATTATTTACTCTCAGCACTTTCAGTGTATCATGTCATTCACTTCCGGTTTGTAAATTTTCTGCTAAGAAATCCATTGACTGTGTTATGAAGGGTTATGGAGGGTTCCGTTCTATGTGACTCTTTCTCTAGCTGCTTTTTCTTTATTTATTTTTGATTTTTGACATTTTATGGACAAAGTGACTTGGTGTACATCTGTTTGAGGATTTTTTTTTTTTTCAGATTTTTTGATCTTCCTGGATCTGGAAGTCTGTTTCCTTTCCCACCTTAGAAAAATTCTCAGCTATTACTTCTTTAAATAATTTTTTGCATTTTTTTTCTGTGCTTTTTTTTTCTTAAACCACTATGACATGAGTGCTGTTTCTCTTTATTTCATCCTATTAGTTTTTTTGCTGTTTTATTTCTTTTGCTTCTTTTTTCTCTCTGCTGGTCTGCTTGAGTGCATTCCACTGTCCTATTTTCCCATTCACTGATTCATTTGGAAGCTCTTTCCATTCTATTGTTAAGCTCTTTTGTTGTGTTCTTTAGCTCTATGGATGTTTGGGACTGCCTCATATTGTCTTTCTTGTAGTTCTGTTTTTATTCCTCCAATGCTTTCCTGATTTCAGTTTTCATGATTGTAACCATTACTTCAAATACTTATCAAACAGCTTATTCACTTTCATTGCATCCATATTTTGCCCTGGGGTTTTATTATGATCCATCAATTGGGTTATATTTCTCTGTTTCTTCATTCTGCTTGCTACTCTGTGTTTATTTCTATGGGTTAGGCTAAATGAGTTTTCTTCCCTGATGAATGGCTTCATTTTAGGGGCTCAGGTTGCATAGTATAGGTCTGGATTATTGGCATGGAATGTCAGATTACTTTGGTGTGTGATCTCTGAAACACTCAGAAATTTTGTAGTTCTAAAGCCAACACGGTGTTGAGACCCAAGCTTTTAGAGATGGAATTGGTACAGGAAATGTAGAAGTTTCCCGCAGAGTCACAGGCATGAATAACAAGACACAAGGAGAAATACCTAGGATGTGTGGGCCCAGGCTACCAGCAAACCACAGTCCCAACAGAGGCTACTGATGATAGGGAGTTGGGTGTGTCCCTGAGTTCTCAGGATCTGGTCATAGCAAACACAACCCCCTTGTGAAAATCCTCCCTGAGAGATCTGTGATTTCTTTGCAATAAATCTCTCAACTATCTGTACTTAGGCTGTAGACTTGGCTACCTGTCCCAGAATCTTGATAACGTACAGTATTCATGCAGAGACTGACCAGCTACTTCTACCATTTGCCCTTTCTCTTGTGGAGATGAAGGCCCTTGCTCTTTTATAAAAGCTGTGGTATAGTTTTATTGTGTCTATGGGGAGGAGGTGAACTGCAGATATTAACAGCTCACCATCTTTGAACTATCTGCATCCCACTTTTAAGGGATAAAACTGAAATTATTTCAAGAGAGAAGAAATGTCAAAATGACTAAAGGTTACTTGTCTTGATATTTCTGAATTTTGAGAGTTTTTTAAGGAGTATCCTTCTATAGTATCTGAACTCTCAGAGTCAACTTGGGTTTTCAACACAGAGTATGTGCTTAGTCAAAACTTGCCAAATTAATAGTTAATGAAAATGTGTCTTTAAATTATTTCTAGTAAAGGGAATCATTGATGAATGAAACCACCTCTTCTACTAGACATCACTAGTGTCTGAATATCATCTTTTATTCCTATGGGTTAAGGCTGAGCATGTTTTTGAAGAAATGCAAGTATAATAGGAAACTTACATAGAAACCTCCTTGTGTTTTAGAAGCAAATAAGATAAGAATAAAGAGACTTCTGGAAGAGACACAGAGTGCTATGATCACGATGGAGGTTCTGACATCAAACTGCAGTGACTCTAAAGCTGAATGTTTTATTTATAAGCTATGTGGTTTTAGGGCAATTACTTAACACATATATTTCAACCCTGTTTTATGTTAAATAAAAATAAACAAATATACCCACAAAATTACTGTGCCATATAAATGATTTATTAGAAGCAAGGCAAACATCTATAAACACAAAGGGAAGGCCTTGATGCTTTAGGGGGAATAATTCAGTGAAATGATATGTAATATTTCAGAGAGCAGTGAAAGTGATGTAATTTGTATAAGAAAAGAAGAGTTCATAGGATTCAAAAGATTTTTGTTTCTTAAAATTTCGGGTTAGAGCTAGCGCTGGGCATTAAAATAATTTCACCTTAACACTTTGCTAATTTTAGGATTATTTTTACCATATTCCCCAAAAATGCATATTGGTTTTTGATGAATTTTCATCCTTTAAACTCATAAGTTCACACTACTGACCTCATTAGCAAGGGAGAAAAAAAAGCAGCTTATTGCATTTTGATAATTAAATTCACTGCTGGCTTCTGACGATCAATTGAAATGATATCTGCAAAAATTTAAAGCAAAGAAAACACACAAAACGTATATTGGCTGTTGTTAAATGGCTGCTTGCACATTGCATAAAGTCAAGGTAATGATGCTCAATTATTTCTATGTATTTCTATGACTACTGAACAGTTTGTAGAGAGTAGAACACTGTTGACACATTCATAGTATTTATGTCATGACTATTAACAATGAATTTTCCATTGCTAAAGTCCATTATTTATTGAAATGTCATTTTACACTATTTAAAAATGTTTTTGTTAATATTTTTAATCACAGTAAGGGAATGTTGCATGATCTTATAAAGGTTTAAGACACATCATCGTGAATCAACATCTGTATCTAATATATTAAATTTACTATCAGTAAACCAATTCTATCCTTTGCCATCTACTTGACCCTTTTTACCAAATTTTCCTAGCTTGTCACCCCTTTCCTTTGTGTTAGTCACTAATTTGATTTTATAGACTAAAAGTCTATTTGTGTTTGATTTGATTCATTTGTTTGGTGCGTCATATGACACATATGAGTGAAATCACACAATGTTAGTCTTTTTTCACCACGCATCTCCATCCATGATGATGAAACAGAAAAATTTCATCTATTTATTAGTTGAGTAGCATTACATTATGCATAGAAAAAAATTCATGTACAAATCACATAAAACAAATATATAGATAGTAAGCATTCATTTTAATAGGCGATGACAGTTGTGTATATCATGTAATCATCATTCAAAGTAAGATATGAAACATTATTATCATCCCAGAAATTTTCTCCTGTCCTGTCCATGACTAGTATGTATGAACTAGTCCTACGATCAAATTAAACTGGCAATAACCATATTCTGAGCTGTATTACCTTAAAATAATTCTGATTGTTCTCAGACTTCATGTACGTGGAGTCAGAGAATGGATTCTGTGTCTCACCTCTTTTGTGCAATATAATGTTGCACAACGAGATTCATTCCATTTGTGAGTATATCAGTAATTCAATACTTTTGATTGTTGATTAGTATTTCATTGTATGATTATAGGCTTTAAACAAATAATGTTTTCTTCATAGCGATTTATTTTCCATTGTAAAGTTATTGTGAATAAGGTTGCTGTTTAAGATATTATGTTGGCATATACTGAGGAGATTCTGACTTCACATGTAAATGAAAATTATTTCTAGGCAATTAACACTTCAGACATCTCACTAGAAATAGTAGAAAATATGAGATGCACTGCTTAAACTGACATTAATAAGGACAAGTCTGCAGGATTATTTCAATGCCTCAGTTTCTGGTCTCCCAATAATATGATGCAGCCTGATGTTAATACTCTTTTTTAACTACTTGATCGCCATTTGAGTATTAAAAGTGGGAGTAAACCACAGTGTTGTGCTATAATTGGGAAATAATGAGAATCCAGGACTATAGGATTATCAAATTTATATAGGATGAAATATCAAATATTACAGGATTATAAAATTTAATACTTCAAGGGCATTTTCAGAAGTATTATAAATTTGATTTCAGGAAATTCAGTTTTACAGAACACTTTCAATAAAATAAATCAAAGTGGGAAAATATCATTGTGGAGAGACTTCAATTTATTTTATTAAACTAAAGAAATTCCCAACTAGAGCCTTTTTTTGATTTCTGAAAATAACTCTTCAAGAAGCTGACATGTGTTTGAGAATTTATTATCATCATCAGAAAACCTGAAATAAATAGATTAATAGAACATTCTTCACAAAGAAAAAGGGAAGTGAAAGAAAAAAGAAAGGGAAAAAAAAGAAAAAGAAGGAAGCAAAGGAGGAACAGAGGAAGGGAGGGAGAAAGGAGGAAAAGGAAGGAAGGACGGAAAACCCTAAATTGTGGACTTTTGGAGATAGATAATTGCATCCAACGGCAATAATACTAACAAGCAGGTATATCAAGCAAAAGGGGTTCTTCCTTTTAAACATTACATTTAAAAATCATTCAGGAGGAAAAATAAGAAAGCGCAATGACAGACAAATCATAGCACTGATAGTGATACTGTGAAGACTTCCTGAAAAGGAGGAATTCCACTGAGGTCATAATCACACCTGCTCTGGTGTATGTCAGGGGAGAAGAGGATCTCTCCTACAGTGACCACTGTCATTCAAATTGCAAAGTGGAGAAAACAGCAATTGAAAGTATTTCTTACCTGGAGATAACATTTTGCAAAACAGAAAGAAAAACACTGCTGATAATCAAGTGCATGAAACAGTCTACCCAGTGCTTTTACATGTTGCATTACTTTGAAACTGAAACCTTTCCAGTTCATAATATTATGGACTGATTTCAGGATTTTCATTTATAGAATTCTATGATAAATTTACATTTTACTTATGTATTGCATATGAAGATTTTTAATTTGAGTGAGGTTGAGGAATATTCTCTAAGTAACAGTCAGCACTGAAATTTGAACCCAAATTTGAACTTAGGTAACTCAAAATCACTGTTGCTCCCACTACCAAGACCATATCACCAATGGTTAAGGATGGAGATGTGGCAAGATTCCTGGATAAAAATCCTAGCTTCTCCATTGATTAGTTGTTTAAATGAGAAAAAGTCATTTGATTCTCTTAAAAATTACTTTTCTCATGTATAACATAGGAATAATAAGGAACATATCTCATAAAATGACAGTGAGGATTAAATCTTTGAATATACGTAGAACTCTAATAAGAGTTCCTAGGACACAATAGCAGTTCAATAAATGCCTGCTTGTGTCCGACCTGTGGAATAGTCAGCTGGGGTCCGGAGATCCACCTAGAACGGATGAAAGGGGTGGGACAAGAGGTGCGAAAAATGACAACAAGACAACGAATTCTGATCAAGCTGCAAAATTTTATTAAGATGGAGGGACTTATATAGAAAGGGAAAAGAAGGGAAGTAGTTCTGATAGGTGGCCCCTGTGCATGTCTGCTGCGTGCTCTTTAGTTGGATTGGAGGGTGGGTGCATGTACAGTGCGTGATCAAGACTCTGATTGATTGCTAGTGCGCGTGATCAAGGC